>CAWUFW010008091.1:600000-931283 GCA_963921515.1 Calotriton arnoldi | reverse complement strand
GTATATCCTCAACATGTATTCCGCTGCCAGTAGTGTCCACTATACTGCATCACAGAGGACAGAAGACTCAATATAATGTTTGAAACCAAAACTGTCTCCGCTGACTCATTTCACAAGTACGAATGAGAGAGGATGAGAGTATGTGAAGTACACGGCAGTCGTGACATGACCATGTAGTCCACTGGTATTGGATGTCAACGCAAATGAGTAGCACAACTGTGGAAGACACACATGTGTCGTGTGAAGTCGTATGGATGAAGTGCTCAGGTGGGTGGGTGTGACGGGTAGATGCGCACATGCCAAGTTGGAGCACGCCGTGTCGGGAGTGGTCATGAACAGTACACCACCGCTTCCCTGGGCATTGTGAGAGGACACCTGTCGGGGGGGAGTGAACACGTGTGTGCACAGCAGCCGGGCACACGTACAAAGCGGTACCATGCGCACCTCAGCCCACCCTCTGTGGACAAGCTGGATCCTGTTGTGCGCCCGCCATGCCCCTTGACAAGGCACACACAGCCCCAGTCGACCAGGTGTAACCCCAACATAGTCAATCCGCACAGGCGATACAGGGCACGGGATGGCAGTGGAGCATGGTGTGTGAGAGGTCTCCTCGCGCTCCTCCTGGTCATATCACGCAGGCAATAGAACCTCAACGTCTAGCATGGCACAAGTCAAATGGAAGTGTAGGGGGACGCACCACAGCACGAGCAGCACTGACGTCACGGGAGGTGGCTCGCACCATCCCATCCATTGCCCATTATACCAACCACGCCACATGCCATTGCGACTAAGTGCAAGCGCGTGCGCCACCACCCCGAGCCCTCCCCAGAGAGGCCAAAGAGTGAATGTGTGGGCCATCAGTCACAGACGGACGCGGCCTGGCCGCAAGGGCAGCCACAGCCACTGGGTGTCGCAGGTGGCGGATCCGGAAGGCAAAGACTGTGATGCATAGTCCATGCAGGCCGGGTCTCCATTTGGGGCACCACGCAGGTGGACGGCGTCCCGCAACACATCATACCCTGAGACAGCCCACTCGTGCAACTGGACCCACACATACACTCCTTGCCCTCTCTGGTGCGAGCTTGGGGCTGCCTGTGCAAGCGCTAGCCTCGCAGGTGCACATGCATATTGGGGGAGCGAGGGGAGGACATGAGGGCTGGGGCGAAGATGACTGTATCACTGTCAGTGAGTACAAGGGATGACCCAGATGTGGAAAGGAAGAGACGTGTCCCGTGTGTACTACAACTAGTCGCCAATCCAACTACCCCCCATGTCCGGAATGTAAGCCCGCACCTAGGCCCGCCCATCCGCCACATCGAATATACCACCAGCACGACAACCTTCCCATTCGAAACACTGACTGGGGGTGGCGACCAGTGAACAATCATGTGTAGCCTACCCACGCGTACATGTGGGCCCTCCATGATCCATGTCACCTGCGGCAAAGTCATGACATGCGCAATGAGGGAAGTGAGGAGAGCTGTCCGCCCCACGCACAGAAGGTGCATCAGCTCCACAGACCCAGCAGCGAGTCCAGCAGGGGTCACATGTGCAGGGGCAGCTGTGCCTGGTGTGAAGGCACATGCATATAGACAGCACATCGACCAATGTGTAGTCTGCCCACATCTACAGTCCATCATCATGCGGACATAGGAATTGAACACAGGGCAACACATCTGAGTGGGTGCACCCACCGTGACCAACAATGCGCAATCATCGACGTACCCGCCCTGTGCATGGCCCCCCACCCAACGGAGGCACATCCAGTGCCACCATCCCACACACACAAGCCTTCCACGGAACATGCTGTGTCCAATGCTCAGTACAGAGTCAGCGCCCATCTGGTGGATCCTGAACAGGAGACACATGCACACACATGCCAGCTCCCACTATGTACGTCTGCCACCTGGCACGTGCAATGTAATCTCTCACCTGTGACGTGTGACTGCAAGCACACAGCCGTCTTGGCATGGGGCTGTCAATGTGGACACCTGTCAATGTTTCGGGAGGTGTGATCCGTACAGTGCTGTACATAGGGTGCAGTGCTGACACCTACTACTGTCTCATATCCCCTCGTGCCACAGGTCCCACTTGTTTTGGCCGCTCAGCCTGTGCCCACATCGTCGTCGTCGTGTGCCATACTCATCCAGCCTCGGAAGCAGTTCCATGCTCAGCAGACATTCATGTTGCCGTGGCGTTGCCGCTTGACGAATATGCAGTCAGTCCCCATCAGCACGCCCCGCAAGTCATTGGGGCCTAGATCCCCATGTGCATGCACATGGCAGTGGTTTGTATCACTAGCCATTGCCATTGTTGGGAGACCTGTGTAAGTGTATTGTGGCCGTGCCGTCCCAGCTTGACAGCTGGGCTGTGGCTCATGTGCTTGCTCAGTCATGTCAGTGATGTGTATGCGAAATTGCTATGTGTTGTGTTGCTTTGACATGTGTCCACTGCCATTTTCCCTAGGCGGAGACCGAACATTGACCGCCCATACCAATTGCTGGCGGACATGGACGATACAGAGGTCATTAGGAAGTTTCGGCTGGACAGGCCAACCCTGCATCGACTGTGTGCCATGTTGGAACCCCATCTCCGTCCCCGCAGGGTGTATCCGACAGCTGTCACCCCCACGGCTAAGGTGATGGCCGCCATGCATTTCTTCGCCACTGGGTCATTCCAGCACACAGTGGGCAGTGGAGGAGGGATGTCCCAGCCCATGTTCAGCAAGGTGCTGAGGGATGTACTGGCAGCCATGATGCTGTACCGAAACAGGTACATCCGCTTCCCCAGGGCTCGTGAATTGGCGGCAGTGAAGGGTGCATTCTATGCCCTTGGCAGAATCCCACACGTCGTTGGAGCCATTGACTGCACACATGTTGGCCTTGTTCCACCACAGGCCACTGAGCACCTGTACCGCAACAGGAAGCACACGCACTCCCTGAATGTGCAAGTGGTGTGCCTTGCGGACATGGTGATCACCCACGTGTGTGCAAAGTTCCCAGGCTCGGCCCATGACGCACACATAATGCGCAACAGCATCTTGCCACGACTGATGTCCAATCTGCAACAGGATCGTGGCTGTATTGTCGGTGAGTATGTGGAGTGGTGTAGCGTGCTGGTTGTGCGATGCTGTCCCCTGTCCAGTTGGAATAGCAACGGTTCTCTGTGTCCCTCACACCCAGGTGACTCTGCGTACCCGAATGGGGCATGGCTGCTCAGTCCATTGAGGAATCCTCGCACCCCAGCAGACGATCGCTACAATGAGGCACATGGGAGGACCAGACGTGTGGTCGAGCGTACCTTTGGCCTCCTCAAGTCCAGGTTCAGGTGCCTGGACCGCACCGGGGTGCGCTGGCGTGCTCCCCACAGAAGGTGTGCCAGATAGTGGTGGCGTGCTGCATGCTGCACAATCTGGCCATTCGGAAGCAGATCCCCCTCATCGTGGATGACGGAGATCAACCAGGGCCCCAGCCCGCAGACCAGGACAGCTCGAGTGAGGAGGACAGCGGAGAGGAGGAAGCTGGTAATGTGCGGCAGCAGCTCATCGCCCACTACTTCACTTGACGGTGAGTGTCCATGTACGACGGCTGATGTGGCTGTGTCTGTGCAGGTGTGTGTGTGCTGTGTCAGGGTGGCCGTTTGTTCACTGCGTGCTGTGTGTCAACGCTCCATGGCCAGGGTAGTATGCCACTGTTGGTGGCTGTGGCATTGTGCCCTATTGCTCTGTGCGATGTGTGTACATTGCTTGTAGTTGTTGACATGTACTGTGTGATGGGTGTGTGACACACTCATTGAATGTGCTCCTGTTCTGTCTCCCACCCCTAGGTCCCTACAGGCCCTCCGGTTCCATTGCCATGCCACGCATCAGGTGCCTTTCCGCCCAAGGTGGCCGTTGTATTCCGTACAAATAAAACACAGGGCACAAACAGCAGTTTGTGTAAGAGGTGCATTTATTTCAAACTGTGACATGTGATTGTGTGTAAGGTGATGACAAAAGTGGTGCGTGCAGTGACAATGAGCTGTCGGTCATGGCTGCGTGATGCTCAGGGTGTACCCACTGGTTCTATGTCCATAGTCCAACACACACATGCCATCCAGATGGCTGTGTGGAGTGGGATCGTAGTCCAAGTCAATGCAGTGGGTGGTCAAGGAAGGCTGGCTGGCTGCCTCACTTGCGTCTGGAGCGTGCAAAGTCCTCCCGGGAGATCTGTTTCCACTTCGGACGGCCCCTTCCACATTTGCGAGGGGGGGTGCCTGCTTGCGACATGCTGGTGGTTGAGGTGTGCTCACTGGCTGTGGACGCAGGGGAACTGGACACTGCTGCTCGACCCTGCGCCCCGGCAGGTGGTGGCAGAGGGGGAGCTGCTGTCCCTGGCTGTGACCTCACCGCCACCACCAGCTGGCCCATGAGGTCCACGAGTTGGCCCATACGGGCGTCCATGGACCTCAGCACCCCCAGCACCTCCCGCGTGTCTGAAGCAGACCTGACCCATTGTTCTTGGGCCTCTTCATAGGCCCCAAGGACTCTGGCCATTTGAGGCAGGGCATGGCTCCCAGGGGAGACTTGCGTTTCCCTGACCCTGCTGCTCCTACCAGTCCTGCTGCCACCGGCCTGCCCACTAGCCACATTGCTCACCACGGTCCTCGCTGTGGCTCCCAGGGTGGATCCAGTCAGCCGGGCCACCACCTGCGCTGGGGCTGGTGCCAGCGAAGACGTGGTGGTGGTGGCGGCGGTGGTGGTCGGTGCGGCGATGGTGGCGGTTGCGGCAATGGTAGTGGCCGCAATGACCGTGGGTGTGGCCGCAATGACCGTGGGTGTGGCCGCAACGACAGTGGCAGCAGGGGGCTGGGAATGTTCAGCAGCCCTGGATGATGGGTTGGTGGGTAGGAGGGGTCCTGGGGAGCGGCTGGGCCCTGCCACACCAGATGGGCCTGCTTGGTGGTCCGTGTCCGAAGAGGAGGACAGATCCTCCACATCCGTGTGTCCTCGTTGGGGGCTTGTAGGCTGGCTGTGCTGGCTGCTGTCTCCATCCCCAGCATCCAGCAGTTCGTCACCTGTGGAGAGAATGAGATTTGTTATTGTGTTGCACCTGGCGAAGTATGTATTTGTCGTCTGACATTAACAGTTCGTGCAATCTCGTACATGGGTTTCCCGGAGGCGTGTGTGTGGCTGTGGCATTTGTAGTTGTGTGTGCTTGACAATGGGACTGTGTGCTGTGCACATGTGGCATGGGACGGATTGGCCATGCCGATGGGTGTGTTGCTGTGCCCCTACTTATTGTGACTCTGGTGTATGCGGGCTCCTGGCCCATCCTGGGTCTGGTTTGTACTTTGCTTTTGGTGTTCAGATGGGACGCTTAGGAACGCATATGGCAACATGGGGGCCATGCCCCAGATTCGCATTTGGGAGGGAATATGCTTTTGGGGTACATGCTGTGAGCCATGGGTGCCGAACGTGACATGTGTTGTGGCAGCATGACAGTGCATGGTCTGAGGTGTGTGCATGTCTGACATGGCCTGCATATTTGCTGTCTGTTGTGATTACTGGACATGGCATTGGACGCATCGTTATGAGTGAGTGATGGTTGTGTGCCAGCCAACGTATTGCAGTTGTCCCATCTCCTTGGTGTGCGTGCTGCCCTGTGCCATGTGCATCACTGCAGTGCTCGGGGGGGTGTGGCCCATGTTGTGTGTTGTTGCTCACAGTGTGGCGTGCGCTTCATTGACTTCTGGCACATGGTTGGTCATGGGCATGTATCTTAGCGTGACTGCTGTATGTGTGGCAGCTGTGCGGATGACATGCCTTTCATGAGACTGGGGCTGACGGATGGGATGGATGGTATGTTGTATGTGCATGGTGTGTCTGTGTGTTTGATGGGTTCAGTGGTGTTCGTGTGCATTTATGTTGTTCCGCTCTGTTGCGTCTAGTGTTGTTTGTCTTACATAGGCGTAGTTGTGGGGTGTGTGGTTGACAGGCAGTAGGGGCTACATGGACAGGACTTCAATGGTGTTTCGGTTGTGTGTGATGGGTTGCACAGTGGCTGCCGTGTGGTACTATATTCAGTGTGGCTTGTGCATGCAGACGTGGCTCCTTGGGTGTTGCTGTGTTTGTGATGGGTCATGTGGGGTGTGAGTCTGTGGTTCATGTCCGTGTGCACATTGTTCACTTGTTCGTGACGGTGGGCGGTGCTGCGTGTTCGTCTGCTACGTGACATGTCCCATGTGTTGGTCGTGTTACGGTCCTCATGCCTCCAGTAATCCAGCCCTGTCCAGTTTCCCACCTGCAGGTTGTTCGTGCGTGCACTGTACTGGATGCCACATGGTTCTAAGCGGGGGGCTCCATGTTGCAGGTCTGTGGGGGTGGGGGTGTTGTGGGTCGTGGTGGTGGCTGGACACCCACTGACACCGATTGCTGTGGACCGTGATGTCTACCTTTCGGCTGTCGTTGTGCACTGCGGTGGCTGACACGTGGCTGTGGGGTGTGGGGGATGCTCCTCCTTGCTGTGCTGTGGGACTAGGGGCCTGGTGTGTTTTGTACTTGGGCTGTCCACCCTCCCACCCACTGCACTTTGTGTTCCTGCCACTTACCTGTTACTTGTCGGTTAGTGCAGCTATGGCGGACACATGGGTGTGGTGGGTGCTCGTTGTGGCGCTTCTGGCATATTTGGGGACCTGTTGGTGGTTACGTGGCTGGCTGAGTGTATACATGTCCCCACGCATCTTACAGTTGTTCGGTTTGGGCTGTGTGTGGTGGTGTCTGTTGCATGTGTGTGTGATGTGTTGTGTATTGTGTGCTGGACATGGGGGTGTTTGTCCCTGGGAGCTGTGGCATGGTGGTAGTGCATGTGAGTACATAGCGGTGTGCTGGTATACATTAGTTTGTACTTACCAGCCTCCACTCCCCCTGCTAATCCGGCGAGGATCTCGGGATGTATGATGACTCGCACCTTCTCCTCCCACGCTTTGAAGGTCTTGAAGAGCGCGGGATTCCCTCCGCCAGTGACGGCAGCCAGCTCTCTGTTCTTGCTCTCCTTCTTCTTGACCAGGCTCTTGACGTCATTCCACCGTTTGTTTATTTCGACTCTGTTCCTGGGCAAGGTCCCGACTGCATTGACCTGGTCTACGATCCGGTTCCACATTCTCTTTCTGGTGGCTAGTGGTGTGTGCTGGACCAGGTTCCCATAGATTTGTGGGTGCACCTTGATGATCTCGTCGACCATGACCGTCAGCTCCATGGGCGTGAACTTGGGCATTCTTTGTGGTGCCATGGTGTTTGTGGTGCTGGTGCGGTGTGTGTTGTGTAATGTGCAGGGGGTTTGTGGTGCCGGTGTTTGGTGGTGGTGGTGGTGGTGGTGGTTGTGATGTGTGCGTTTCTGTGGTGTGCTGCTGTCCTTGCTGTGTCACTGTGTCCTCTCCTCTCCTCTCTAGTTTGCAATGTTGCAAGGGGTTGTGGTCTGTGGGAGTGCTGCTTTTGTACTTACCTATGTGGGTGTGTCCTCATGGTCTGTTGTTTTCAGGTGTGTTGTGTCTGGGGTTCTGGCCTTTGTAGTTTTTGTTTGTCCAGGGGGTGTTTTCGGGATGTGTACTGTGCTTGTGTATTTGTGCGTGCCTTGCTGTGTGGACTTGTTGGCCATGTTGTGTGCGATTGTTTTTGTCAGCGGATGGTTTCTGTGCAGGGACGTGGGCGCCATGGCTTCTGCCGTGTCGATTCTCATCGGCGTTGTTTGCGCTGGCGGGCGGTATATTTGTAGTTTTCCCGCGCTCATGGTGGTGCGATCGTAATCTCACGTGCGGTGTGTCGGGCGTGAGGGCGGGCGGTTTTGTGTTGTCGTGCGTGTTTCCGTCCGTGGCGGGCGGTTTGACTCCGACTCGGACGATGGCGGGCGGTATCTTGTGTGATTTATCCGCCGATGGCGGTTTTCGGTTTGTGTCATCGTAATGGCGTGGTCGGTGTTCAGACGGTGTGTGCGGGCGGATTTTTGCCGCTTCCATGCCTGGCGGATTTTTTTACGCCGGGTATCGTAATGGGCCCCTAAATTATTATTTATTTTAAAAAAATTATTTTAATTATTAGTAAGTTATTTTTACCCCTACGCTATCCAACACTTTCCCTACTGTTGCACTCTCTGGAGTTGGAATAGTAATTTTAAACTGTACGCTATCCAACACTTTCCCTACTGTTGCACTCTCTAGAGTTGGAATAGTAATGTTAATCCCTACGCTATCCAACACTTTCCCTACTGTTGCACTCTCTGGTGTTGGAATAGTAATTTTAACCTCTACGCTATCCAACACTTTCCCTCCTGTTGCACTCTCTGGAGTTGGAATAGTAATTTTTACCCCTACGCTATCCAACACTTTCCCTACTGTTGCACTCTCTGGAGTTGGAATAGTAATTTTTACCCCTACGCTATCCAACACTTTCCCTTACTGTTGCACTCTCTGGAGTTGGAATAGTAATTTTAACCCCTACGCTATCCAACACTTTCCCTACTGTTGCACTCTCTGGAGTTGGAATAGTAATTTTAACCTCTATGCTATCCAACACTTTCCCTACTGTTGCACTCTCTGGAGTTGGAATAGTACTTTTAATCCCTACGCTATCCAACACTTTCCCTACTGTTGCACTCTCTAGAGTTTGAATAGTAATTTTAACCTCTACGCTATCCAACATTTTCCCTCCTGTTGCACTCTCTGGAGTTGGAATAGTAATTTTTACCTCTACGCTATCCAACACTTTCCCTCCTGTTGCACTCTCTGGAGTTGGAATAGTAATTTTTGCCCCTACGCTATCCAACACTTTCCCTACTGTTGCACTCTCTGGAGTTGGAATAGTAATTTTAACCCCTACGCTATCCAACACTTTTCCAACTGTTGCACTCTCTGGAGTTGGAATAGTAATTTTAACCTCTACGCTATCCAACACTTTCCCTCCTGTTGCACTGTCTGGAGTTGGAATAGTAATTTTTACCCTACGCTATCCAACACTTTCCCTATTTTTACACTCTCTGGAGTGGGAATAGTAATTTTTACCCCTACGCTATCCAATATTTACTGTTTTAGTTAATGTAGTGTATAATTTATTTAACACATTTTTTTTAAATTTGTTATATATATTTTTTATATTTTTATTTATATTATTGTTGTATGTGTATGTATGTATTTATAATTTATAAAATGTTTTTTAACAATTTATAAGTTCTTACAATAATTAATTGTAAATATTATTAAGTAAGTATATATATTATATTTTATATGTATATGTTTAATTTTTTTTTACATTATATGTATAACTTATAATTTTAAACATATTTTTAACTATGATTATTTTAAATATATGTATCATTTACTTTATTTTACATTATTTTATAACATTAAAAAAAACGATATTTTTAACAACGATATTTTTGACAACGATATATTTTTTTCGATATTTTTGTACTTACCATAATGTAGATAGGACTTCGATATTCTTGACATCGATATTTCGGCTCCGATATTTTTGACGTCGATATTTTTGACGTCGATATTTTTGATGTCGATATTCTGTCAGTGATTACTTCTGAGTAGCACCAACAGTCCACAATTGATGGGTCATTCTTTGACATTTTTGAGTTCAGATCCCCTTACAAATTATTACCAAGTGCATCAACACACCCCACCCCTCACGAAATTCTTTCACCACCAGGAGACTTGTGTCAGATCTGCAAGTACATTTTAAATGCTTTATTTGGTAAATATTTATTTTTCATTGACATATGGTTGGATCACAGCTTGAAATATCCTCTAGCAAGATGTTGCTGATTTCAAGCAGTTCTCATAGATGATTTGCTTACATTTGTTGTAATAGTGATTCGAACATTGACATTTGGTACATGTTTTCAATACTATTAGCTATATATTAAATTGTCATTCACAGTTGGCATGCAAGAAGACATGTCACATCACTGCAAGAAGTCTCTGAAGCTAAAAACCATTACACTGCAGATAACTGTTTCCAAACTTGACTGCAGACTCACTGAAAATGGGTTTTTCCTCAACCACTCAAACGAAACTGAAACGAAACTGGTGCTCATGTAAAGCGCTCTGATACCCGATTTCTCGGGTCTGGTTCGCGCTATATAAAACTCTTTAAAAAAAAGATAAAACGGAGGAGGGCTGCGTGACCCGCTCCTAAAGCCATATATGGCTCTGGGGACTGCCACCCTCCATATTTAACCCTGTGGAAGAAGTGGTCCCGGTGCCAGGGTGCTGCGACGGACCACCTACATTAATTTCTTTCAGCCCCGGGGAGGTAGCAGTCCCGGAGGCTGCGGGGGCACAAAGCGGGCCCCCCACATTCTTTTACTGTAATTTGCCCCAGGGAGGTGGCGGTCTCTGGAGCGCGGGCTGGCTGCATGGGCCCCTCTGCAATTATTTGAGCAGATTGAGCAGGGAGGTGGCAGTCCCATGGGGGCTGGCGGCCCAGCAGGCCCACCCGCATATATATTTTAAAAGTGCCCCGGGGAGGTCGCAGTCCCCGGGCCTGCAGGGGGTCATGTGGGCTTCCGCATTCCTTTATACTTATGAAAGCCCCAGGGACCATCACCTCCCCAGGGCTTTCATAAGTCCCGGGGGGGGCAGTGCTACCCCCTCCTATTTTTATAGTATGTGCCCGGGACCTGGCCCACCCGGAGGCTATAATAAAATAGCGCTGGGGATTGTGCATGTTTTTTTCTTTAAATGTTACCACGGAGTAGCGACCCTGTCATGCAGGGTATTCCTACCCTGCCCCGAGTCCCAAGATGGCTGTCAACACTTCCTGGCTGAGTGTTGGCAGTCAATCATATTTCAGCACTGTGACTGTCTGCTCATTAGAGGATCCGCATCCCTATATATACAAATTTGAAGTTCTTTTAATAACTCCACAACAATTAAACAAATGTACACCAATACACAAAAAGGTCACTTTCTGGGCCAACACCGACCTTTCTGCAAAATGTGGTGTAATTTCGCTCATCTGGTCCAGAAAGTGTGCTTTTTGTGATTTGGTGTAAATCCGTTCAGTAGTTTCAGAGATATTTAAGTTTTAAAAAATACCGCTATCTGGGAGCCCAAAATTCTACTGAAACCCTACTGAAATTTGATTGGCTACCAACACTTCAAACCAGGAAGCTATCTTGTGACTCGGTTGAACCAAGTCACAGAAAAAAAATTTAAAAAAAGAAAATGGGGCAGGGTAGAAATACCATGACCTGACCCCCTAGGCATCTAGGGGGGTCCCAACAAGCTAATTTATAACTTTCGCCTCCACAATGCACTGCTTATGACCTCACATATTACATCACTCATGACATGGTCAGTGACATCACTCTTATATCCACTCACACAACCATTAACTTACCCATATAGCCACACATACAAGCAGTTACTCACCCATATAGCAAGTCACATAACCACACACTCACCCATACAGGTACTCACAAACCCACTTATTTCCATACAAAGTAACTCACACACCCACTCACTCACCCAATCAGCCTTTTGACACAGCCACTCACTCACCCATACAAGCCCTTAAACACTCACTCACAGAACCACTTACATACCCATTCACATATCCATACAAGCACTCACACATCCCTGTACTCACCCATACAGCCATTCACACCAACACCCACTCTCCAATACAGCCACTCACACACCAACTCACTTAACCAAACACCCACTCAAACAGCCACTCACTCACTCATGCAGCCACTTACACATCCATCTACTCATTCATACAGATATTCAGACACCCACTCACTCTCCTATACATTCACTACACACCCACTTACCCACCCATAGGGCCACTCACACTGCCACTCACCCACCGATACAGCCACTGACACACCCACTCATACAGCATCTCACTCACCCACACAGCTACTCACATACCCACTTATACACAGCCATACGCACAAGCATACATACAGTCACACAGCCACTCACATGAGATGTATTAAACATAGTATCATTCATTAGTAGTACACCTAGTATACTACTTTAACTTTTGTAGTTCCTTAGTATAAATGTTTAACAATCATTAACTCTTACAAAATACTTCCACTCAGTGGATGGTGTCACCAGTGACGTTATTTGAGATGTTATCAATGATGTCATCAGTGATGTCACTGACCATGTCAGGAGTGATGTAATATTCGAGGTCATAAACAGTGCAATGCGGGGGCCTAAGTTATAGTTAGCTCAGGTAACTATAACTGCCGAATTTCCCTGGTTTTGTACGAGTGAAATCTGAGCCTAACTATAACGTCCCTGTAACTTTTGTTTTTTTTCAGTGAAATTCAAAGGTTTTTTAATTCTATTTGCTAACTATAATGACCCTGTAACCTTTGTTTTTTTTAAGTGAAAAAAAATAAGATAGATAGATAGATAGATAGATAGAAAGATAGATATGTATAGATATAGTGCAAGGCTCGCCTTCTCTCCTGCCTGAACAAAATAAGAAAGACTTAAATTAAAAATTAACAAACACCAGCTTCAAACATATTGAATCTGTAAATGTGAAGGCTTGCATCTTTAATGAAAACCGTTATGTCTGACTAAGTGGGATATGCCTTTGATTAAATATCTTCTAGGCATTTATGGCAGCCCTTTAGGATGAAAAATGTCTACATTTAATTAAGACTTTCATTTTGTATTTACTTTCTATTTACAGATAGAGATTAATTTAAAATGTCAGGAAAGTATTGCAGTCAGAGCTAAGCAAATCACAATCAAAGTGCCCTATCTAGTTCAAGATTTTTCATTCCTTTTCAGATTAACATTCTTGTGCTTCTGTGCCAGTCACAGATACACTTTGGGAGCAAGTCTACAGTGTCAGTAAATACAGACTTTGTGGAGTGACAAACTAACTGCACAATCGGGTGTTTTACCACACCCCGCCAAATTGGTGCTTAGCACACAGGGAAAATATGAAGTGCTATAAATGTTGCAAACTGAAGACACCACATACGGTATATAATATAGGCAACATTTTTTGGACATGCTCATAACAAATTGAAACTACTGTTTCCTCTCAGAGAGAGCCCCTTCAGAGATTAAAAAGTGTGGATATTACTTTTGGACTGAAGGAAGCATGTCTGGCACCCCATGTCCGGCACCCCTAGCGGCTATGTATACACAACTGAATCTCCAACAACCAATAAGGTTGCCAAAAATGAACAGTGATGGTTTTTTTAGAGACATGTGCGAAAGATATGAAGAGCAAATATGTGCAGATGGAACTGCAAGTTCCATAGTCCTTCGTGAGAAAGCCATCTTGCGTGGGTCTTGGGCATAAATAGGGGTGCCGCCTGGTTACTCGTAATCAAAGTTCAGTAGACTGAAGGGGGGCACCAATGCTTTGGTCCTCATGAGGAGGCGGATCACCAGAGGTGTTCTGAACTCTGATGAATGCTAAAAAGATTCCATGGCTGTAGAAGTGCTGACTGCGCTTTTCATTGTTTTAAAAAAAGAGAGTGCATTCAACGTAACAACATAAGTCTGTTTGAGTTTTGGCTTTTGAGCGCGAGCAAACTTAGCTTAAAGTGGTATTTCTTGAAGGAAATTTCTGAATAAAAGCCATTGTTCTGTTATGTTATACATTTTTAAAGTGCGATGGTTACTCCAACAGCGTGCCTCCACGCTAGGATTGCCCTACATAGACATCAGACAGAAATTAAGAAGGAGAAACTGCACATGCGGAAAGGAAGCTAAAAACTGAAACCAGGAGCAGAAAAGGCCTACAATAGCAGTTTTATAGCAGTACAGAAAATAGGTCAGCCTGAACAAACAGATTTTAAGATTTTTCCTGAGGGTTGTTTCTAGGGTTTCTTATCTCAAGTGAAGGGTCAGAGTGATAACTCTGTTCACCAGTGGACAGTAGCCTGCTCTGTGGGCCTAGGAAGACAAACGTGTTGTCATAGCGACAAAGGGCAGCCTTAACACCTATTTACAATAGCTGATCCCAAATGGGGCTGACAGGGGCTGCTCCCCTCATTTGATATGGGATAGTTTCTGGCAGTGGGTGAGGGCATGATTGCATAGGGTTAATTATACTCCTTAACCTAGATGACCAGGGGGTAAGCTAAAACTGACAATTTACTACAGTGGCCGTTGCCATCACACCCAGTAGAAAAAGGAAGACGGTACAAAAGGTCACTATGGGGCAAGGCCTGGATTCAAAGATCAGCCTCTGGCAACAAGAGGAGAGAGGCACCATTGTGGTCTGGTTCTTGAAGTGAATCTGGTTCCCTTGGGAGCTCCTGTTCTTTCCAGAGTGAAACAGTCATCTTGGGCGGGGCTGTTGCACAAAAGCCCCTTCTAGGGGCAGAGTTAGTGCACTCAAACATGACTGAATGAAGAATGAACAACTCCTGAGGTCTGAGTGGACCCACATCCATCAACAACCATTGATGGTTCAATGAGTCATAGCACCGTCTAGAGAAAGGACTTCGGTGTGGTACTTAACAAACTCACTGGTGAATCATGCAGCAAATAAGAGCCCGGGACCTTCAAATCCAAGTGGTATCCAAGAACTAAAGGCTAAAATATCATATCCTTTCTGTTTGATTGCACAAGACTGCAGAGAGGATCTAATGGCTGGAGCAAATGCTTTTAAGGCTCCGAATGAAACTGGGCATAGTACAGACTGGTATATGTGCATGCAGGACTGAAGAGTACTGAAAGTTAACAGATATGCAAGACTGAGAACAGACAAGTGCATATTCATGTGAGACTTTTGAGTATAGACAATGCCATATTGGAATTGTGCAGGACAAGTGTATAGCTGGTACTCTGCATGCATCCAAATAACCTTCGCATATGCTGCTGTTCGCTGTCTGTCATTACTGGTGCAAGTTAGAACCATAGCACTGTGACGGTAGGAGACATTGAGTTATGGAATTAGGGTACACATTAGGAGAAATGAGGCCCCTGTGCAGAATGCAAGTGATCAAATGTGTGCCTATTTTGCAGGTTAACCTAGGTGTTGGCAGGTGGGAGATTCTGAAGCGTCTGACTAAGAGCATAGGTAGGCTGAGTTACTCAAGGATAGAAATGTATGCATGTGACATGCATGTGTTTTGTGTGGGATTCTACCTATTTCAAGGGTTTATCAGTCAGTCCATTGAAGAACTGGTATGGAAGGTGTCTGTAGTAGAGACAAGCCAGCATAGGAGGGGCAGAAGCAAGGTCTGAGCCACTGTATCTCTCATCCCATTCCCACTTTACCTTAGACAGTGCAACCTCAGTCTTATTTAATCCAGGTATTGATTTCACTTCTTGAGAGCAGGGCTGGACCAGCTACACACTTCGTGATTCCCTCAAGGTGGAAGACAGGTACGTCCTCTGACATTCCTTCTCAGAGCTCACCTAGACCAATTTTTTCCGTCCGTACCAGTACAGAAGCCGAGTTGCCGTCATAACAGAGCAAAAAGACCTCATTTAAATAGGGGTGTGGCTAATAGCCTGCTGTAGCTCCTCCACAGGGAAGAAGGGTTCATTCATCTTAAATTTAGTACCTCTTGGAATTTATACTGTAAAGCAAAGAGGAAATTCTACAAAAGGAAGTGAGCATAGGGTGAGTAAACAGTCGTGATTAGGTTGGGAAAATTCTCCAATCATAGGCAAGTGCAAAGAAAAAGACTGGCAGCTAAGCAACACCTTCTCAAACTACTCCTGCACCTCAGAAGACTACCCCTGAAGAAGAAGGCCCTGGTGGAAGAAAGGTGGCTCCTGCTGGAAGACAGGGACTCAAAACACTGGTGCCAGGATTTGGAAGTGCTCTTCAATTGTCAAGTGGTTGGCCTCCTGTTTGCCTGCTCCAGGGATATAAAGAGCAGAAGGACCGCTGCCTCTAAGAGGGCTCAGCTGACATCCGAAGACTGACCCTTCAGGTGCCCTCACTGAAGAGGTGATCAAGTGCCTAGAAGTCTGGTTCTGTTTCAGAGATTAAGGGCCTGATTTAGAGCTCGGCAGACGGGTTGCTCCTTCACAATGCTGACAGATATCCCATCCACCGAAATATAAATCCCATTACATTCTATGGGATTAATTTTCAGTGAATGGGTTATCCGTCACCATTGTGACGGAGTAACCCATCCACTGAGATCAAAATCAGGTCCTAAGTTTCAACGTACCCATTTTGGCCAAAATAACCCTCCTGATGCATCTGACCTCTGGTCCATCATGGTCAGCCTGAAATCAAAAATAGGTGACAGTCAACCGCAAAGTATTGTTTTTCAATGGTGCTGTATTTTTCTAGTAGTGTTTACAGTAAAACTTTAAACAATATTTTCTCTGCTCTCATATTTTAAAGTTTTGGTGTACTTTTGCTCACACATTTTTCTTAATTTTCTAAACTGGTCTGGGAATTGTGATATGTTGTTTTCTTTACTTTGAAAGTGTTGGTACTGCTTTAGTAGCAATCATTTATTTGCAGAACTACCAGCTGTTTGTTCTGTGACTACCAGGGGTTGTACAGAGATTCTCCAATTCAATCCCAACGAAACATCCACTGAGCATACAAGGGCTGCTCATGGAATGTATCACTGACCATCACATAGGTATAGAGTTCATATGAGAACTCTTATTGGACTGCAGGAAGTGGAAGGATCCATGGTTGATCTCCTAGATGCTGCTTACAGTCATAGCTGCAACTCCTTCCCAGTGCCCTGGGCACCACTGCTATCTCATTTTCTATTCTTGGGAAAGGAGCGGAAGGTGAACAATGGCAGCTGCAGTGATGAGGAGACTCCTCTGTCTAACATCTAAAAAGACGCTGGTAGATGGCAGAAATAGTGGGTATTGGTTGCATTCTATTTGGCTCACATGCTAAACAAATAACTATTCAGTGGTAGTCACTACTATGGATTTAGATAGAGATGTGCAGCTCTCACCAACAGACTGACCATTACCTGTGTCATCACTGCAAGCATCCAAGGGACCTTCCATCCACTTAACCCACTGTGTCTCATCCTGGTTCAGTAATGGGACACGTCTTAGGGGTTGACTCTGATGTCGTTCAGAAGGGCTCCAAACAGGATTCAGAAGAAGCAAATCCAATTCGGAGCTTATGTTTCCGACTGACTTGTCCCCTGTTCCGAATGACCAAGTACGATGCGAGGAGGCCGTCCGCGATGACTGAATCGGTTCCGAACCTGAATCAGTCAGTCCGACTCATTCGGAGCACGTTCATTCAGCTCAATAGGGCCGGCTTTCCGAATGAGCGAGTACAATGCCCAATTCTGACAACCGTACCGACTCGGTTTTAACAAGGCGAATCAGCTGTGGGAATTGGACTTCGGGGGCCGTAGCAGGCCCCCATTCACACGGGGCCCTCCGAATCAGTCGCAGGGGGTACCCATGGGTCCCCCCTTTCCATGCATGCACAGTGTGGCAGGCACCATGTGGTGCCGCCACAGGGTGCACGCTTTTCCCCACCCACCCCTTTTTGCAATGGGAGCCTGTGTACTCGTTCAGTACATAGGCTCCCATTGAGTTCAATGGGAGTCCGACCGAACCGAGTCCGTCACTATATGGAATGAATGGATGAATGAAATGAATTTTAAAAAGCGCGCACATACCCAAGGGTGTCATAGCGCTGAAAGAAAAGAAAAGAGAGGGCGGACAGAGCGCTGGTAAGTCGTAAGGACGCAACACGGCTCTTGGGGCAGCTTATTCTACTACTTTGGTAAACAGCCATGTTTTCAGCTGCTTCCTAAATTGCATCAGGGAGGATTGACCTCGCAGCATGAGAGGGAGTAGGTTCCACCATTTACCTGCACAGATGGAGAAAGCCCTACCCCCCCATCTTGCTTTGTTTGATCTAGGAATGATAACAAAGTGCAAGGAGCTGGATCTAAGGTTCTAACTGGGCTTATACCAAGAGAAACAATGTTGTAGATACTTTTGGCTGGTCCATTGAAGGGCCTTGTAAACCATACACATGGCCTTAAAAATAATCCTTTTTCTTACTGGGAGCCAGTGAAGTCTTTGCAATGATTCAGACACAGGGCTAAATGTAGGAATTTTCAGAAGCAGCCTCGCCGATGTATTTTTCAGAGTCTACAGCTTCCTTATCATAGATTTCAGAGCACCCAGATACAGAGCAGTACAGTAGTCCAGCTTAGAGAAAATAAGAGCTGATATAACTGTCATCTGAAGGTCATGGGGAATAAACAAAAAGATTTTTTTCAGAATCTTCAGCACAAAAAAAACAGATGAGGTGATAGAGTTTATTTGCTCCGAAAAAGATAATTCAGTGTCAAATATGGCTCCTAAATGTCGAACTTTCTGGACCGGAGTAGGTGGAGTGCCTAGGCTCAACGGCCACCATGAATCGTTCCAGAATGAGGTCTCCTTTCCGAAAAGCAGCACTTCTGTTTTGTCTGTATTCAATTTCAGACAATTATTCTGCATCCACAGTGCCATTTGGGACATGCAGTTACAGAAATTTCTGGTCTCTTTATCTACGTCCGATGAGAAACCACTATCTGTGTATCATCGGTGTAGGAGAACACAGCTAGTCCCTGACTTTGAATGAGCTTGTTGAGGGGGCTAACATATACATTAAACAACGTGGGGCTGAGGGAAGACCCCTGAGGAACACCACAAGGTAAAGAGAAAGGTGATGAACTCATTTTCCCCAGCTCCACCTGTTGCTGCCTATTGCTCAAAAAAGAGCTTAGCAAGGTCAGAACCGTGTTTCGGAACCCAAGAAGATGAAGACATTTTAAGAGGAGTGAATGGTGAATGGTGTAGAAAGCGGCAGAGAGATCTAATAGGATCAGTGCTGCTTTTCCACCCTTATCGATTACCATTCTAACTTCCTCTGAGGCTGCGACCAGGGCAGATTCAGTACAGTGATTTGCTCTAAAGCCATACTGCGAGGGATCGAGCAGCAAGTTAGCATCCAAAAAACCTCCTCATTCAGTGATTTCTCAATAATTTTAGCTGGAAAAGGTAGACGGGATATCGGCCTGTAATTTTGCATCTTCATTGGGTCCAAGGAAGGTTTCTTTATCAGTGGCAAGATGGAGGCCTTTTTCCATATTTTCAGAAATTGCGCTGAGATCAATATATCATTAAAAAGTCCCATAAGCGGGCCGGCAACCACATTGGCAACTTTTTTAAGGACTTGTGGAGGACAAGGATCTGATGGAGCCTCAGATTTAATGGGGACACATCGAAATTGGTCATTCGGACTCACGGAGCGCCATTTGTTCGGAAAGCTCTCCGGGACCGAGTCGTTCAGAGGGCTTTCCTAACAAGATTGGAATCGACCCCTTAGTCTTCAAAGAATGTTATCTCCAGAACTGCAATAACTATAGATATGGTTTGTGTTATTCCAACCGGTCACGGACAGCATAATATTATCATAGTTTTAGGGAGGAGAGAAACAAAGTCTCTGTTTATGATATGATACGTGTGGATAGAGGCTACCACAAACTAAAATCAGAGTTCATATGCAGCAGTCCATGATGGCTACAGGTTCTCCCAAGTCAGAAGCCTCAATTGCTATTTATAACTTTATAACCAGCTTTGCTTTCATGTGTAGAAGATCAGGTGCCTTTGAAGCATTGTTTATAGTAGGCTACAGCTGTGGGGTGCGCTGATGTGATTGCAGTTTGACCAACCAGCAGATATTCTTCCCGAAATATTGTTTATCAAAATACATCTTAGAGAGCTTGAAGTTCAAAACTATCTTGCTTTCACTTGGATGCCACATGTTCTCATAAGTCATGGCCTTCTGCATGGTGGAGAGAAGTAGTAATCTAGATGTTGTGTCACAGGGATTTTTTGTCTGCACTTTCAATCTGGTGGGACCTGTTGGGGAGCATTGTATTGGATGTTGTTTTGAGCCCTCACTGGATGTTTGAAGTGGTGCCACATTGATGTACGTCTAGGTTATGGGTTCCATTAAGCCATGGCTCCCAGTGTGTAAATGATATGACCTATGTATAGTTCTACTGTCATCTTCTCTTGTAACCGTTTAATGAAGTTTTAAATTATTTTGTGTTCTTTCTTATATGGGATAGACATGTTATGTCAATATTTTCCCATGATGGCGTTTCATATTTTGTGTATTTTATGTACTGTGTGTGCTGTGTTCTATCACTGCTATCATGCACTACACTGCTTGACTATGTGTGGACTGTAGCTTAGAGATTACTTTAACTTTCTTTCCTATATTGATACATGCTAATGTCCACTGAAAGAGTGTGTGCACATGTTTGGGCAAAGTATTTTTTTTGTGTTGTGGCACCACACTGTGGAGATGTTGGGATCAGCATTCCTATTACTTTGGGTATACAGCGTCCTTGAATCGATGCCTATTTGCTCTGTTTTTGCATTTGCAGTTTATCATTGTTGTAGTCCATTTCTTGGCAGAAGTAGTCATGTCTGTGTGTGTTTGTCCGTATATGAGGGCCACATTTTTGGGTAAGCCGTATAGCATTGTATTCATGGTATGAGGAATCTGGTCGTGATCTTGATCCATACTCTCCAGAACTTTATTGTGTGTTTGCATTATTCTGGTGTATTTTGCATCGAATTTCTCGTTCTTGTTTTTGCTCGATTGGAGCAAGTCTGTCTTTGATCTTTGTGTTTTCCCAAGTTTTTGATCAGCTGCCATTCTATTTCATGTCTTTGCTCAATCACCTCTTGTTTTTTTCATGTTTCATCTATAATTGTTCTCAATTACACTGTTTTATGACAATATGTTATAGACAGAGACTAAGGTCCTAATTATGAGTTAGGCGGTCTTACCGCCAAACTGCCTGCGCAGCGGTCTAAAACGCACTGTCGAGTTGGCAGTGTTCGGCCGCCCTATCACAATACATGGAGGTTGAGTGGCAGACCACCACGACGGACTGTTCCTTGCCATCGATGTGGCAGACAGCAATGCCAGCAAGCAAATTACGAAAATACGTTAGTACTAGAGAGCCCCTTGCCGAAATTCCCCAATGGCAGGAAGCCGCCATGGCATGCGCTCCACCAAGCAACTGAACAGTGGCTTATGGATGACCAGAAATACAACACATCTGGTGTTCATTGGCCATTTGGAGATACCTGCATAGCATGCTATAAAACACACCCCAATTCAGACCATGAGCCATTGCACTCCACAGCTCCAGAGCATTTGTGAGGTAAATCTGGGACAACACTTGTCACTCTCCACATACTTTTCCTGCTCTTTTACTTATTCTCCTAGGTGTAATTAATTGTTGTACTGTTAGTTCCTTAATTGTTTTCATAATGCCTAAAAAATCCAAGATTTCCTGAGCAAGAGTTGTCACTCATGGCAGATGAAGTCATTAGAGTAGAGCCACATCTGTTTGGGGCCCAAGTTCAAAATACTATATCACTCAGAAAAGGGAAATGTGGGACAGAATAATTTGCAAAATGAAAGCTCTAGCTACCATTTAATGAACACAGGGGGAAATTAGGACTTAATGGAATGGCAGGATGTCGAAGGTGCGTAACCTGGCCTCCAAGTAACACCTGGAGGCCCAGAGGACTGGTGGTGGTCCTCCCAGCATACCTGTAAATTGTTTCCCCTGGGAAGAGAAGGACTTGGCCATTCTACACACTGAAGGCTTGCATTGGCATGTAGTTCCACTAATCTGTAGGATCCGCACATGTGTGGACAACATAAACTTTGGGTGAGGTGCCTAGACTGATTCCATGAACCCCCGTAGTATATGTTGGCCTAGAGATCTGCTAGCTCACAGTGCCACCATAAGCCCCACTAACCTAAACAGGGAGTGAATGGTTTCAGTCTTTCACTGAACATGACAACACTTACCCACAAAAAACCTTGCAGGTCCACACTCTACTATCTACTAAGTAACCACGTACAACAAAGACTATCAGCAGATTGATTCATTGACCCGAAAGAAATCATGATACGAAACTACCACAGTGCGTCAATAAAGAAAAAGAATGATATTATTTTCTGCAACCATTAGTAAAAACCGAATAACTCGTTAAATAAAGAAGAAGAATGACAATACCACCTGCGATCTTAATATATAATATGAATAACTCCTCAATTAGAAGAATTCCTTAGTACTGTACTGTTAGATGTCGAGGTAAATACCAACGACTTAGTATAGACTTGAACCAAACCAAATCACTGGGGCACGACATTAAGGAGAAAGAAAAATATTGTGCTTACTCTCAGCAGTATAACCTTGATATCAAATAACTTCCAAGTTTGAAGAATTGTGATTGCAAGGAAGCTGTAAAGGAAATGTTATGGAGTTATCGTACCACACCCCACTCTGTCACCAAATAGACTCCATTTATGCTCTTGAAAGGAAGACAGTCGGGGACAAGAGTCTCTCCAGCATGGATGCTCAAGGGATGCACACATCCTGTGGACAAGGAGAAATTGGTGGACAGGGTACCAAAACATCAGGCCAAGTATGTGAGAAGGCACAACGACAAATTAAAAAGGGAAAGGAGAGTGTTTGTGGTGGGTGATTGGATAAGGACCAATAATTTGGGACCCAGAAGAAGCGCAGACACGCAAATATGTGGGAAGGTTTATTAAGTATTAAGGGAGCAACCCCTGAGCACCTCCTTATCACCAGCAACCGTCCCACCAAGTGAAGTCCAGCTTCCAGAACTCAGGAAGCTGTCCCATTTAGTCCCTGTAAAACAGTCAAACGGTAATTGATGTCAAACGATGTGTCTGCTGCCACTGTGCTGACTTTATCGAGGTCTAGGACCCAAATTCTTACCCCAAACAGGCTTTCATATGGAGTCCGACCACCCAGGGATGTTCTTGGCATATTGTTAAGTACCCTCTGAACCCCATATAGGCGATGGGCCCAACTGCGACCTGAGTCTAGTACCCTTGCTGTTAAAGACTGCTTTACGTCACGGTTTTTCCTCTCGACTACAGAATTTCTCTCAGGATGATAGGGTGAGGAGTATCGCAAGACCACACCCAAACTTCCCATGACCGTTTTGTAAGCCAGAGAGCTAAACGCCAGACCCTGATTGGAATGTAGTGTGCCAATTGCATATGTCCCAATGAAGACTTGCACGTTTTTGATAACAGTTCAGGCATCAGCCGACTGCTGTGGCCATACCCACAGGAATCTAAAGAATGAATCTACTGCCACCAAGAAGTACTTGTAAGCCCCATCAGATTGTAAGAGGTCACAGGAGTCCAGATAGACACAAGTGAGAGGCTTGTTGAAATCAAAAGAGGTGTCTGTGGTGGACGTGTGACAGTGGAGCCCTTCATCTGCTGGCAAATGTCACATTTGAGGACATAGTCCTTGGTCTGTTTAGTAAGAACAGGCACCAATAGCGCTGCTGCAATAATTAATTTCTAGCAGTAATTCCTGCGTGTGCTGAACCCAAACCCTCATGTGCAGCTAGTATTGACCCCAGTTTCCAATCAGTGTTAGGTATGACTCTATCCCCCACTCCTGGAATGTGAGCATATGGTATGTTCTGTGCATCTAACTTGTAGGAGTACTTAAATGGAAAGCCATTCAGCAGGTGTCTGTCGTTGCGCGCAGCATTGACAGCCAACATGATGTCTCTGTCTAGCCTCATACTAGAACGAATGATTGCAGAAACTGCAGCAGTACAAACTGTTGCCTTAGCAGCTTCATAAGCCATGAAATTCCCTTCAACATGAACTCCAACGCATTGATGACTCAAGGTATGTATTATATGAGCCTGTGGCAAGCAAGCTTTCAGCATTGCCACTTGTTCCTAAATCCTCTTGTGCTTGATTGTGCAACCCTTAGAATCTCTAAATCCATTTGGCCCCAGTAGTGAAGGAATTCATTATGTGACTGGACACAATAATATGAATCACACACTGTAAATATGGGGAATCCATGCTCTGTATTCTCCAGTGCCAGTATCAGGATCTTGAGCTCTGTCAGCTGTGATATGCAGTCACCAAGGGACTGCGTGTATGTTTTTTCGGGATGGAATTTTACATCATACATGCACCCCTTTACTATTGTGCATGTGGCTGAATATTGGTGCTTGTCCCTTAGGCAGGCTGGGCAGACCCATCAGTGTAGATAATGTAGTCGTATTGATCTAAAAAGCATTATTTCATTCGGCAGAGGATATTATTGTTCATACTGCAATAAGGCTTGTGTTTGTAATGTAGAGTCAAATCTGTAATCTACATCTGTTGCAGTGAGAGAGGTAGTCTTTTACTATGCCAGTCTTTACTGCTATGAGAATTTTCTTTGTAGGTACAAAATGCATTCCAGCATTTGTGTATAAATATAAATGTGATTTGTATGCTAGTGGTACTGTATCACCTTCATTGAATGTGATATAGGTGTACCCAGATAGTCCAGTGACTAAACGGACCACCAGATTTGTGGTGTTTACACTTGTGTGTAAATGTGAGGAAGATATCACCTAAGCTTGTAAAAAAACGCAAAATGTTTGTGTGTTCCTGTCTCCAATGTGTGCTAGAAATGTCTGGTCTTGACAAATCATAAAATGGTTTTACACATTCCGCTTAATTCAAAATGTATGTTCTGACAAACTTTTAAAATCCTATGATGGATTGTAGTCATTGGAGGTTGGAGCAATGCACATTTTTCTAGAAAATGGGTCGCTAGGCTTTTGCCTTCACTTGACAATTTGTATCCTAAAAAAAAAAGGACATTGAGATGGGCAATTTTCGATTTTTTTAAATTAAATTTGTAGCCCATTTAAGCAAACCCCAGAAACTATGCGGTCCACTCTGTTCAAGTGTTCCATTAATTTGTTGTCTGTTAGATATATATTATCAACGTAGGACAATGCCTCTTCATCAAAATTTTAAAGTAACTCCGTTACCCTGGCTGAGAACAGGCCAGCACTTTTCTTACACCCCTGGGGTAATCAACAGAATTGCCTCTGTGTGCCCAGCCCTGAAAATGCTGTCAAATATCTGCTTTCAGACATTATATTTTGGCAGAAAAATCCATTTGAGATATCTAGAGTTGTTTTGTAATTTTTCCACACAATGTTGTGCGGCATTTGTACTGCGAATGTGCAAGGAGATGTGTTCAGATGTCTGTAATCTAATACTATGTTATGTTATGTTATGTTATGTTATGTTAAAGGCACTTGTTAAGCGCACGTACACCAAACAGTTTCATGGTGCTAGAGTCATAGAGGAGGCTGCAACAACGAGAGAATTAACTTAGTCATACGCCTGGGAGAACAGCCAGGTCTTAAGCTGTTTCCTAAACTGTGCATAAGAAGTCACAGACCTCAGCTCCACAGGAAGCGAGTTCCAAAATTGCGGAGCCAAGACCGCGAATCTTAGTCCCCTGTGCCTCTTGCGTTTGAATGATGGAGCAGCCAGCAAATTCAAATGGGAAGAACGCAGGTCCCGAGAAGGGGTATAGCGCTGGATCCTAGAAGAGATAAATGCTGGATTATTACCAGAGAGGGCTTTGAAGATGGTACAACCCAGCTTGAAGGCGCAGCGTTTAGCCACAGGAAGCCAATGTAGACTCTTCATCAGCGGTCTGACGTGGTGCCATTTGGGCTGGCGAAAAATCAACCTGGCCGCTTGGTTCTGCACCAGCTGCAAGCGATGTAATTGATATGCTCGGATACCAACATACAGTGAATTTGCGCAATCAACACAGGAGATTACCAGAGCTAGGATGACCAAGGTCAGGGCTTCAGTGGTCAGGAATCTACTGATCTTCCGAATTCTTCGCGATTGAAAGAAACAAGCAGAGACCACTGAGCCAATCTGGGCTTTCATAGACAAATCGTTACTGATCACAATACCCAAACTCTTGGTAGAACCTGCTGGGAGTGGGGGATTTCCCAGCAATGGAGGCCAAAAGCTGGAGTTCCATGGGTTGACTGGCCCACCCGTAAGGATCAGCTCGGTTTTATCAGGATTCAGTTTTAGTTGATTGCTATTCATCCAATCGCTGATAAAATTCAGAGTGGATTGAAAGTTAGATACAGAAATTGCAGATGAATTGATATCAAATACCAACTGAAGGTCGCCAGCATAGTTAAAGGTTCCAACCTTTCTTTCTCTCAGAGAGAAAATCATGGGTAGTAGGTACACATTGAAAAGAAGGGGTGAAAGGGAGGAGCCCTGGGTACCCCACAGGTCAATTTCATTTTATTGGAGGAGAAGTTGGCAAGGCGAACCGCTTGAAATTGATTACTGAGAAAAGAAGAGAGCCACTTCAGCGCCAGACCCTGGATCCCAGCATTGCTGACACGGTCAATCAGGAGATCATGATCAACCGTGTCAAATGCTGCTGACAAATCAAGGAGTACCAGGGCCTGGGTGATACCCTTGTCAGCCCCCCTTCTAAGTTCATCCATGACTATGAGAATAGCTGACTCCGTTGAGTGTGCAGGTCTGAAACCTGCCTGATGAGAGTCAAGAAAGTGAGAGTGTTCAACGAAGGAGCTGAGGCAGTTTGCTACATGAGCTTCTAGAATTTTGCCTAAGTAGGGCAGCAAGGAGATGGGACGATAGTTGCTGAGGACCAGAGGGTCAGAGCTAGGTTTCTTTAAAATCGGAACAATTTCCGCACTTTTGAATGTATTAGGGACTATACCCAGCTTGAGAGAATTGTTCAGGAGTGAAAGAGGGGGGTCCGGGCAAGAAAGAAAAGCTTCCCGTAGAATGTGAGGGGGACAGCTATCAATAGGGGAATTGGAACCAACCTTTTTAAGCAGATCAAAGAATACCTCCCTTGAGATCAGAAGAATTTGATCAAGTAAAAGTGGGTTTTTGCGTGTGAGCGGAGAAAACGTAGATGAGGGATGGGTAGGGATGCTAGCCTTAATAGTGGCAATTTTCTCAATAAAGTAGGTGTTGAGAGAGTCACATAAAGATTGCGAAGGGACAGGTTTCGCCATGACTCTATCTGGTTTAGCAAGCTCGTCAACTATAGAAAAAATATCCATGGACTTATTTGCCGAATTTAGCATTTTCATGGAGAAGTAATCCGCCTTAGTTTGAAGAATAGCGTTTTTATATTCTTTAAGCTGGGTTAAGAATATAACCTTTTTATCTGAGGAATAGTGGCGTCTCCAACTACGTTCTGCTTGCCTTAAAGCAAGTTTCTTTGATTACTGAATACTAGACAGTATGAATTGTCTGGTTTCATTACGAGAAAAACGGGTTAACCCATTGATCAGGTGCAATTTTCTATTACAGCTTGGTATTTCTAGGATTTCCCTAATTTGTTTCTTAGCTTCATGTTTAATTGGATATTGTCTCTGGGGTTGAGTAGTTGTTCTCAACAGGATCTCGTGATGAGGTGACTCATCATCCCACCCCACATGATTGTGGTTTAATGCTGGACCTTGCGCTAAAGCCCACTCCTTGGCATAAGAATGTTTCACTGATTCTGGAACATGGTTGGAAAAAGCGAGTAAAATTACTATTTACTTGTTTGGGCACTCCATTACGAAATCAGGTGGCAAGTCTTTTTCAGACAAAAGAATATCGTAACCATATGTCAAGTTCTCCCCAAAGAGAGCCTTGACTTTTCTGGGTATGTCCCTCTCCAATTGTAGTGTATTTTTTATAGACTATGGGGAACACTTAGCAAAGACAAGGAGATGATGGACAGAGCGCTGAAACATTTCAGACACTCACCTCCAGTCACAGATCTGGGTTGAATCCATCATCGTTCTTTAGCTCACTTCGCCACCCCAGTTCAGACACAGCTATATTCAAATCAGTCTTGACCCTGTGCCTCATGGGAACAGTCCAGACCGAACTGCCAAGCCATGTTTTTCCTGGACCGGAAACAATCTTGTGGGACCAGTTTCGGGGTAACAGCCCTCATCAGCCAGGCTAGCTGGAATCCAGTGGCAAAGTGAGCAAGGGACCCATGTCTGGGCATACCCTGCCAACTTAGGGCGAACAAAGCAAACACAAGGAAATGATGGACGGAGCGCTGAAACTTTTCAGACACTCACCCCCAGTCAGATCTGGGTTGAATCCATCATCGTTCTTTAGCTCACTTCGCCACCCCAGTTCAGACACAGCTATATTCAAATCAGTCTTGACCCTGTGCCTCATGGGAACAGTACAGACCGAACTGCCAAGCCATGTCTTCCCTGGACCGGAAACAAGCATCCTGGGACCGGTTTTGGGCTAACAGTCCTCATCAGCCAGGCTAGCTTGAATATGGGGAACACTTACCCTTGTATATGGAGTTTCCACCGTGATATGCTCACTCAGCGCTACTGCCACCAGATAATCTAGCAGGTTCTGGTGAGCTATTGTGACTTCTCACGGGCTGTCCAGCATCGTCACTGCCCACTCCCCATTCAGAAGCAGAGTCTTCAGTATTCTGAGCATGTCTGATTTTAATTACGGCTACCTTTTACTTTTTGAGTTGAGGTTTAGGAGTCTATGATTATATAATCAGGCGAGCATTGTGATTCCTTCTTTGGTTTCACATGCTCTTCCAATCTGCACTCTGACCATCCACCTCTCTCCAAACGTGTATCGGACGACTCCTGAAAGGAACAAGAGGAAAGTGTATCAGCATCCTGATACCTGACATACTTTCTAATGTTATCACAGTTTCTGAGATTATATATTTTTACAGTGGCTTCTTTCTGAGGAGTATAATAATAATAAACTATTCCCTTCGATGTTATTAAACAAGTCCCTGTTTTTATACAGTCATACCAACATTTGAACCCCTAGTAGAGATAAAGAGATAATAAAATCAGGAAATAAAGAATGAATTGCCTTGCCAGTACTATAAAAATAACTCTTATTTATTAAAAAATATCTCATATAATTCAAAGTTACAGTTCTTCACATTTTAATTCATAATACAATTAAATTAAAAATATGATTTTTTCATGGATACAAAGATCTTTTGTCTTTTATGTGTCGTGAATCATAGATGTTAAATAGTACAACACATTTCTTGAAATGCCAAATCTTTTAGCACATATCCACTGCTTTCTCATGTACACAGATTTCATTAAAATCACACTTAAAACAAAAATAATTAAAACAACAATACTCTAACGTGTCGACGCGGCGTTTTGGTGGGAAAGACTGGTTAACACCACCTTCTTCAGGACAGAAAAAGCAGTATTGCAGAATAGGTTTATTCGTAGTTTTGTTGTGACATCAATTTGGTTAGATGTATCAAAGACTTTCTTGACATCTATGTTGCATGTCCGGTTGTCTATTTTAATGGAAACAACTGTATGTTCATTCTGAGGTTAATCAATTCCTCACTATTTATGAATTTGTTTGAAGAGTTTAATCACTTCTGGTTGTGTCCCCGGATCGTGGTGTATCCTTGTTCACTTTTTTGGTCTCAATGTAAATGTTATCCTAGAGGTTACTCACTTCCTCTACAGTGACTTTAGTTAAAAGACCATTTAATAATGTCAGGTTTATTCCCCGGAGTGTTCTTTTACAGCTAATGTTGGAATAAATGTTCCATTTGCGAGGTGAAATAACTTCCTTTAACTTCTTCTCACCTTAATCACAACTTCATTAGCGTAGTGCGTTCCGCATGCCACCACTCCAGGACGTATTTCCAATGATGGAGACCCACCCTGTTATCTTGTCTTTATCCTTTGGTGTATTATCCCATTCTTTGCTAAAGATTCGGGTGCTTGCCTAGAGTTATCCTTTCTAGAATTACTCTTTAGTTGTGGTTTCCCTGATCTGGCTCCCAAATTATCTCTACCAAGTGTAGCATATGTTTCTTCAATAATTTTTGGTAATTCCCACTCCTGTTGTGTGGTAGTGTAATCCCTCAGGTGTTGGTGTGTAGCCAATGCAGCTGCCTTCCCCTTTATGTTGCATTATATAATGGCGGACACTGCGGCAAAATTGCCCATCAATTGTGTCCCTAAGTCCAGGGCAGGTGCTGCCTGTGCTCAGGTAAAACAGCCAGAGAAGGGGCACCATGTGTTCTGGTGTAAACGACAGCGAAAACTGTACCCTAAGGTATGCAGTCTTCCACCGGGGGGGGGCTTCCCCAACGGCAAGCAAATAGTTAATATCCTGTGTTTTTCCTGTGGACCCGGGCTCATGGTACCTGCCACAAGGGGCATGGATGTTTGTGGAGACACCACAGGTGCCCCCCAGGTCTCATAGTGGAGGCCGCGGAGGGACGGGGCCCTGCTAGGGCCCCCAAAGTCCCTTTCATTCTGCTTTTCTATGGTGGTCGGACCACTATAGAAAGGCAAATGGAAAGGGCCATCGTTATCCATCTGGCGGTGCCTGAGCAGGCATGCCCTTATTGTAGGGATTATATTCCACCAGCTGGGCCGACAGGCTCCTTCAGCCCGTTGGAACAGCAGCGGACAGTCCTTCTGACCGATGCCTTGGCCCTCAGCCTGATGCCTGTGCCCGCCGCGTAGTTATGCATAATGCAGGGGCAGATGTTGGGGGACCTAATTAAAATGCGACCGAACATGGTGCGGTTGCAAACTCCCATTTCTCTATGGGAGCTTGTCCTGCGGGCAGTTTCTGCCTGCAGCACAAGCTCCCATAGAGAAATGGGAGTTTGTTTAAATCCCTGCACCGTGTTGCAGGCACCCTGACGGTGCAGGGATTTAGGCCCCCAACTGGAGGTCACGGAGGCAAGGGGGCCCAGATAGGAGCCCCCAAATTCGCTTTCCTACATGAAAAGACTGTGGCAAACTGACATTGTAATCCCGACGACCGAAACGCCGTCCTTAAGGATTACTTGCTGGTTCTGACTTGCCGACGGGCTCCTTGAGCCCTTCAGAAGCTAGCCAGAATGGCCGGCCGGTTTGACTTCCGATCGCCTGCATTGTTATAAGGCAGTCGGAAGTCTTTCCGACCTACATCCAAATGAGGCCCTTAATGTTTAAAACTAAATACACATTTAAAAAAATAATTAGCGTTGTCCAAATAAGTACATAACTCTAAAAAACAATTAAAACAGAGGCTTTCAAAACCAATTAAATAAAACTACAAAAAATAACAACCAATAAAAATCTACCAACAATTAAATAAACTCTATAAAAGACAGCAAAAAGCGCATACAATCTACCACTACAACTATAAATCCTGGACAAGGCCGAATCTCTGCTGGATTTCTACCAGAACACCAGACCTTTAATTATACACTTTAAAAATCAACTTTTCCAAGTAAGTATATTATGTAATTTATTTCAAACTAACTAAATTACAATATCAAATAAATAAAATAGTTAATATTTTGTTTCTATACATTTCTCTCCTCTACAGATTTTGCCAACTGAAATCAAACTAACTACAATCAAAATCATAGAAAACCCACTAAATAATGTAAGTATACTTTAAATGAAAACTAATCCACTAGTTTAAAATCCAAACCAATCCCACCCACACCCTATCCCCACCCTGAACAAAATAGTACTATTAAACAAAATGATTAATTTTTTTTCCTTCAACAGGAAAAACCAGACTACTGAAATCAAAGAACAGAATATTTATCAAAACACAAAAAAAATCAATGTATCCAAATATGTAAGTGCATTAACAAATGTTATGTTTTTAAGTATAACAATCATAAACAATAAATATGTCACATTTTCTACATGTATATCTAACTACAGCACAATTGAGAAAATGACAGAAGTTGCAAAATCTATCACTTCGCAGAAAGGGAAACTTTAGCTATACTATATGGGGTATACATATAGCCAAGAAAAATCAACTGCTAACCATATTAATTGGAAATGCACCAAATACTATTCCAATGTATGTTATGGGAGGGCAACTACCAGGGAAATAACTGTAATAAATGTTAAAAAGTATAACCACCGCCCCTAAGGTAACAGAAATAGAAGTCAGAGATGTTTTAGAAAATATTAAGGAAGCCAGTACTAGCTCCCAGAAACCAACAACTGAAATTCTAAAAGACATTCTAACCCATGTCCCTCAGCTTGTAACTGGCCAGTTGCCTGCCATCCCAACTTTAAAAAGACTAATTAGCAGCACCAAAAAAGCTACAACCCATACCCCACCTGCCCCAAAAACATTCAGTGAGGCACAAATACCACCCGAACTAGCAAACACTCACGAAGAAGAACAATTCCTTCTTTATGGCAATAAATGTCATGAAAAAAGAATTATTATCTTGCAACACCCACAAACCTATTAAAACTACAGCAATGCGAAACATGGATGATGGATGGGACATTTGAAATATGTCCCAATCCATTTTACCAATTATATACTATCCATGGGCAATATCACAACAGTAACATCCCTTTCATTTATGCACTTTTACCCAACAAACAAACAGCTACATATGTAGAACTCCTTCTAAAAATTAAACAAGCAACTTACAATTACTACCCCCAGAAAATCATCATTGACCTCAAACAAGCAATGATACAAGCCATCCTCAAACTTTTCCCTCACAGAGCCATACAAGGGTGTTATTACCATGTACCCACCCTTAGCCCATTTATCACGCAGCTATTCAACAAATCTCTAGAAACAGCAGTCTTCCCGGAGATTTGGAAACAGGCCATAGTGACCCCCTTACTGAAGAAGGCGGGCTCAGATGTGACCAACCCAGTCCACTATAGGCCATTTTCCCAACTCCCGTACCTCTCCAAGGTAATGGAGAAGTTGGTTAACAGACAGTTGTCTAATTATCTAGAAGACAATGACCTGCTGGACCCCTCCCAAACGGGCTTCAGGGCCACTAACAGTACAGAAGCAACCGTCCTGGCAGTCTTGGATAACGTAAGAGCATTACTAGACCAGGGTAAGGCAGTGGCCCTGATCCTATTGGACCTGTCGGCGGCTTTCGACATGGTATCCCACCAGTTGCTGCTAGAAAATCTGCACGGAAAAGGGATACACGCAAAAGCCCTACAATGGCTCAGCTCGCTCTTGAGCAGCAGAACTCAAACCGTGCAACTGGGTGCCTTCTCCTCAAGTCCAAAAATATTAAGCTGTGGCGTTCCGCAGGGAGCATCCCTTAGCCCCACTCTATTTAATGCCTATGTTTCATCCCTGGCAAAAATTGGTATGAAGTGGGGCTTCAGCGTTTGGTCATATGCGGATGACACGCAACTAACAATAGCCATTGGAGATGGGCACGAGGACACCAGGACCAAACTCAATAACTGTCTCACCGAAATGGCAAGCTGGATGTCAAACCACTGTTTAAAGCTCAACACAGACAAATCCGAAATCCTGCTCCTCTGTGGAGCCAATCACATCTGGGACGCATCATGGTGGCCCCACTCACTTGGAGACGCCCCAGCGCCCAAGCAGTGTGCAAAAAACTTGGATGTTCTCATTGACAACAAACTGTCTATGCAGGACCATGTACGGATACTATGTGGAAAGAGCTTTGCCACATTGAAGCTTTTAAAAAGGCTCTTTCCCTGGATCCCCCTGGAAAGCAGGAGGGCAGTCACACAGGCCCTGCTTGTTAGCAGGCTGGACTATGGAAATGCTCTCTTCGTGGGCATGCCAGACTACCTCTTTAAACGCTTGCAAGTAGTACAAAATGCTGCGGCCAAACTGGTGTGCAACAAGGGCAAATGCAGCTCAGCTACCGACTGCATGAGACAACTTCACTGGTGCCCATGCGTCAAAGAGCACGATTTAAACTCTTAGGGCATGCTCACAGGGCACTCCGTCACACTGGCCCTAAGATTCTTCAGAATAACATCAGATTCTACGTCCCTCCCAGATGCCTATGGTCCCATCAGCAAGCGCTAGCCGAAACTAAAAGGATTAAAAAGACCAGGGCAGGGGGACGCACCTTTTCGTATCTGGCGGCACTGCACTGGAACGGGCTTCCAGTAGAATTTAGGCTGATCAAAGAGTACACCACTTTCAGGAAGAAACTCAAAACACACCTATTCCCTAAAGACTGATGCCATATTCGAAATCAGCACCGGCCCCACGCACCACTATTCCGCTACCTCAGCGCCGTGACACCCTATGGGATGAATGTTGCGCTATATAAATAAATAAATAAATAAATAAATAACCAGAGCAAAAGGAGACACCTTCAAAAATCTCCTCTAAGGGCCTGATTTGAACTTTTGATGGAGCGGTGGACTGCCACGTCACCGGCCCTCCGTAGGTCGTCGCCGTCCGCCTGCCAGATTACTACTTTTCAGTGGTCTGTCGGGTGGGCGGCATGGCGGTCCCAAGACGGTGCGTCTTTCAAAAGTGGAGGTGCCTTTGAAAAATGTACCACCATGGGACTGCACTATAAGGTTCAAGCATGTCATGGACTTGAAAGTCAATGCCGTGCAGGAACCTATGTGCATGCACACAGGGGGGCACCTGTTATGCCCCTGTGTGCATCCTCATGTGGTTAAGGCATAAGGGGGCCCTGTAGGTCCCCCTTTGTTTCCTCTCCTCCAAGGTTTATATGAAGGAAGAACATCCATGTAAATCCTGGAGAGGAAACTTGTAATATGCTTGGCGAACCACAGTAGTCCTGCCAAGTCTATTGCGGACTCTGACCGCCGCTCCAACGCCAGGGAACTGCGGTTCCCTGGGGTAGCAAGTGGTCCCAGGGCGGTCCAACTGCCCAACTCCTAATGGGGTGCACATACATATACTTGTCATAATGTACATTTCACTTTAAAACACCTAGTTACTCAATAGCTACTGAACTACACATAACTTATATTCTACAACACTACATATCACTAAAAATACAACGCATTAACGCTACTACACATATTACTACATATGCACTACACCACGTTACAACATTAAAAAAACACAATACAAACCCTATACAATACCTAACTACCTCCCCTACTCTTAAATTACCTTTAAAATAACTTAAAATAAACTTACCTTAACCGATGCGACGCAGCTTCCAACAACGAGATTCTCTCTCCAAAACTGTCCAAATATTAACAGCGATAGAATACAAAATCCACATACACCCCAAAAAATGGCCGCCTAATTAAACTGGAAAAAAGACTATTTCACATTGAACTCAATGTAAAACAATATTATTTAAAAAATGAATGTAGTAAAAATATTTAACGATATTTAAATATAAAAAAGTGGTACAATGTTTTAAAAAAATTGTACAAAATATAGTCATTCATATTATAATATACATAATATTTTTTACTATTTATTAAAATAATTTGGTATATTTGATATAAAAATATATATACAAGTGTGACTATATATAACTAAAAAAATTTACTTGAAATACATTTTTAAATATTAATACTATTTATTATTCACTTATATAATTTAATATATATATATATATATATACAAATGAAGAATCCCCACCGCACTGCTTCACATGAAACGGGGACACGGACTCCACTTCGTGCTGTTAGAATAATTTTATTAGAGATCGGATGGCAGGATGACGCGTTTTGCCCACCTCGCTGGGCTTGTTCACATACTGAGGTACACTTCAGTTGTAACATTTAAAGTGCAATATACACCACGTGATACAAAACAGGCATGGTCATGGATAACAGACTATCGTGGTCGTTATGCTTGAGGATACGTGTAAGTATAAAACTTTCCATAGTTTTAAATAAAAGTGCATGTGCATATTAAACATTGCAAAGCCTTGAATGGATTACACTGTTTTGAACATAAAATATTTGTAAACAATTGATTATCAGGTATCTTAGAAGTATTTAAAATTCATGAACTTGTTTTAAAATGTCAATTTCATGATATTTTAATACTTGCTCAAATGCATTATCATATTCATCTTGACCTTAATGCAGGTTGACACGCCATCTCGTTTGCTACTCCTACTATGGTACATAACTCCTCATTGGCCCAATGTTGGAGCCTAACTGTATATAGTTCCAGAGTGAAATTAGTACCTATCTCCCAATGGAGAATTATTAAAGTGCTGAGTGCAAGTAAACTGTATCTGAATTCTAAATAATACCATATTGTTCCGAGTACAATGTTGAATCTACACCTCTGCGAAAAGCTGTGGTCACTATCTTTCCTCTAGTATTAAAGGCTTGTGGGACCTGTCTGGTATATAAAGACATAGCCTTTCAGCCCCTGACCAATATTGCCAAGAAAAATAATTAAAAGTGCCTAAGTGTTCCTAAAGGTGCTGAAGTGCTGAATATAAAAAAAAACATATTAACACCGGCTTGGGAATACTAGCAGCCGTATATTTGTACTTAAACCGTGTCTAGTCTCAAACGTAGCTCCCTACTGATTCTATCGGACTAGTGGGATTCTAAATGGCTAAAACGTATATATATAATATTATTTAATATTATAAACAATTGTTATATATACAAATAAATACCTTGGGCCTTTTTACGATGTCGACAGAAAACTCCCTCAACACAAGCTGCCATTGAAAAATGGATGTTTGTAAACATCCCTGCACCATGTCGCAGCAGCATTGATGTTTAGGGGGGCACGGGTGCCCCCAACGCCCCATAGAGGTGGGCCAGGGGAAAAGGGGGCCTCCAAAGTCACTTTCCGACAGCCTTTCCATATCGGAAAGGCATACAGTGAAAGGCTATGGGAAACGGACATTATAATCCCGACTGCTCAGGCACCGCCACCATTTGGGAATTATGTGTTCGACGAATGGCCCGATGGGATCTCCGATCTTGTCTGTGGGGTCGGTTTTTCCCCCAGGCAGCAGCGGTCTGACCTACCGCATCGTAATGCGGATGTTGTATTGCTGAGTCCACTGACAGCCTGTTGGTGGGGATCCGCCCGACATCGTAATCAGGCCCATAGTATTCCATTGTAATTTTTGTAAAATATATATTAAATAATAATATATATGATATATGATTTTTCAATATATTAAAAATATCAAAAAATACTGTAAAAATGAACATTATAAACATGTCAAAAATAGAACTTTAATGTATGTAAACATGCAAAATCTACAATCACATTTTTCTCTCCTACTTTAAAATGCTTATGTTCATATGCACTATAACAATATATTTAAAAAAATGTCAATTAAATAATATTATTAAAAATAATAATATTTAATAAATTTTATTTTGAAATATGTTACATTTTCTCGAAACTGCACTTAATGCACTTGCTATACATTAAAAATATACAAATGTTTTTTTTTATTTGTAATACAATAATGAATGAAAAATATATGCAAGCAATTAATACAAAACCATTTCTATTTATTATATGTTTTATTAAATCAATATTTTCTTTGCAATAAAGTGTATTTACGTATCACAAAAAGCTGGTTCACATTCTTATGTGTGTAAAATAAACATACTAAACATACATAATTTACTATTACTACTCCAAAGGAGCTTAAGTCAGGGAAGGTGCTGGACACTTAGGGGCCGATTCCGATTCGGGCCGGAAGCGCACCTAACAGTATTCGTCCGGAAAAACTACCAGCCGAACGCGTGTTTCCCGACCGACTCGAACACTCTACCAAACGAACAAGTACAATGCGCATAACAGCCCAGATTCCGAGCGAGCCGAACTTACCCAATCCAGCTCCTTATCTCCGCCCAAGCCGGATCCATAAACGCCGAATTGAGTCGCACGGAACCAAATACACAGCACCTTCCGGCCTGACTAGTACGATGCGTCTTCCGTACGCGCCGAACCCGTCGCTACGTCCGGCACGTTTCAGCATCCGGGAGAGCCGCACATAAGCTCCGTTTCACGTCACTAAACGATCCACGGCTACGAGACGAACAAGCCAGCGACGAGTACGAGTCGAAGACACGCGAAACCCGAACGAGACGAACCAACCATGAATCCCATCGCGCAGGTCCTACCAATACTCTACATCTATTACCGGGACCGATTCGGACGCGTACGGCGCAGACGGTAAGTCAAACACCAACAATACAAACTAACTACACGTACCTAAAATATGTCACACACACATAGGGATGCACAAATGACGTACACTAGCAACTGCACAATCATAGGGGTGGGATGGGCATCACCAATGCCATACACACCCATAGGGGCCTGGATTCCTGCCACCACCACCACCCCTACTCAGGGGTGCTGGATGCCCATCACTACTACCACCCCTACTCAGGGGGGCTGGATGCCTATCACTACCACCCCCTACTCATGGGGGCTGGATGCCTATCACTACTACAACCCCTACTCATGGGGGCTGGATGCCTATCACCACTACCATCCCTACTCAGGGGGGGCTGGATGCCTATCACTACCACCCCCCCTACTCATGGGGGGCTGGATGCCCATCACTACCACCACCCCTACTCAGGGGTGCTGGATGCCCATCACTACTACCACCACCCCTACTCAGGGGGGGGCTGGATGCCTATCACTACCACCCCCCCTAATCATGGGGGGCTGGATGCCTATCACTACCACCCCCCCCTACTCATGGGGGGCTGGATGGCTGCCACTACTACCATCCCCACCCATAGGGGGCTGGATGGCTGCCACTACTACCATTCCCACCCATGGGGGGCTGGATGCCTATCACTACCACCCCCCTACTCATGGGGGGCTGGATGCCTATCACTACCACCACCCCTACTCAGGGGTGCTGGATGCCCATCACTACTACCACCCCTACTCAGGGGGGCTGGATGCCTATCACTACCACCCCCTACTCATGGGGGCTGGATGCCTATCACTACCACCCCCTACTCATGGGGGCTGGATGGCTGCCACTACTACCATCCCCACCCATAGGGGGCTGGATGGCTGCCACTACTACCATCCCCACCCATAGGGGGCTGGATGCCTATCACTACCACCAACCCTACTCAGGGGTGCTGGATGCCCATCACTACTACCACCCCTACTCAGGGGGGCTGGATGCCTATCACTACCACCCCCTACTCATGGAGGGCTGGATGGCTGCCACTACTACCATCCCCACCCATAGGGGGCTGGATGCCTATCACTACCACCACCCCTACTCAGGGGTGCTGGATGCCCATCACTACTACCACCCCTACTCAGGGGGCTGGATGCCTATCACTACCACCCCCTACTCATGGGGGCTGGATGCCTATCACTACCACCACCCCTACTCAGGGGTGCTGGATGCCCATCACTACTACCACCCCTACTCAGGGGGGCTGGATGCCTATCACTACCACCACCCCTACTCATGGGGGCTGGATGCCTATCACTACTACCACCCCTACTCAGGGGGAGGCTGGATGCCTATCACTACCACCGCCCCTACTCATGGGGGGCTGGATGGCTGCCACTACTACCATCCCCACCCATAAGGGGCTGGATGGCTGCCACTACTACCATCCCCACCCATGGGGGTCTGGATGCCTATCACTACCACCCCCCCTACTCATGGGGGGCTGGATGCCTATCACTACCACCCCCCCTACTCATGGGGGGCTGGATGCCTATCACTACCACCAACCCTACTCATAGGACGGGTAATGCATGACACAACCAGCATACTCCCACATAAGGAATAACAGAAAATTACATCCACCCAAACAACATGACAAGCGTGTGTAGTCCATGTCAAATGCCTACAACACTAAACATGACAATGAACATACAATGTGACCCACTAACACATGTGTCACACATAAAAGTGTGTGGCCTCCACAATACAAGCCGACCATGGCCACTGTGGCAATGGGGCCTAAAGCCCCATCACCACAGTCACCAAAAGGTAAGTGTGGGGTCCAAGGCTGATGGACCTTTTGGTCAGTGTGGCAATGGGGCCTAAAGCCCCATCACCACAGTCACCAAATGGTAAGTGTGGGGTCCAAGGCTGATGGACCTTTTGATCAGTGTGGCAATGGTGCCTAAAGGCCCATCAACACAGTCACCAAAAGGTAAGTGTGGGGTCCAAGGCTGATGGACCTTTTGATCAGTGTGGCAATGGTGCCTAAAGCCCCATCACCACAGTCACCAAAAGGTAAGTGTGGGGTCCAAGGCTGATGGACCTTTTGATCAGTGTGGCAATGGTGCCTAAAGGCCCATCACCACAGTCACCAAAAGGTAAGTGTGGGGTCCAAGGCTGATGGACCTTTTGATCAGTGTGGCAATGGTGCCTAAAGCCCCATCACCACAGTCACCAAAAGGCAAGTGTGGGGTCCAAGGCTGATGGACCTTTTGATCAGTGTGGCAATGGTGCCTAAAGCCCCATCACCACAGTCACCAAAAGGCAAGTGTGGGGTCCAAGGCTGATGGACCCTTTGATCAGTGTAGCAATGGTGCCTAAAGCCCCATCACCACGGTGATCATAAGGTAAGTGTAGGCATGGTAAAAGCTGCCAAAGACAAACTGAATGGATGAATCCTGGTCACACAACAACCAAAACATCTGTGGCATAGTACTGCTTGTGTCCCATTGCAACATATATTGGGGGAGGCTAACAGTGCAGTGTCACAGAAACATTGCTTTATGTCCATGTGCATACAAACATCACACATGGGGGACCACATTGCCAACAATCAGCCGATTCCACAATGACAGAAGTGACCATCATGATGCTGACCCACATAGCTGCACCTATGGACACACAAATGTATATAATCTGTGGAGACTGTGGATGTCAGGTGAGCAAATACCATACCATGGCAGCAATGGGACATACAAACCATGATCATTGTGCTGACTGATGACCCAGGAGTACCAGGGATAGCAGGGGAAAATCACCAAACCACATACAGCCAATGGCACATTACAGAAATGCCAATGCAGTGATGCAAATGCACTGACACAAACAGGCAGACTCACACATCCTATCAAAGACAACAGGTGATGGGGGTGTGTGCCAGTGTCCCCAGGCAACCACACAACACATGAGGAGGCCTGAATCCCAATTACACAGATGTGTATACAGTGCCACACACAAGTTACTCATGGATTGGATTCCCCTATGTGGGAAATCTGGCATTGTCAGATGAGAGGGAGCCCAAATTACACATGTCACACAAGCTTGTAGGAACAGCAACTAACACAGCAAGAGACACACCCACCACAGCACTACCCCCAGGGACCCCACATTGTGCAGACACTAGCCTGCATGACAATTCCACTGTGATGACAAAGGTAGATGTTGATCACACTGTGAACCACAGCCATGTGTCCTCAGATACAAACTACCATCACACCTACACAAGCTCCAATCAATCAGCACGGCCTGCCAGCCAAGGACAATATGGAGGTAGTGGTCTAGCCGTGCAACAACTCACATTTGCACACTCAACACCACACACCCTAATCTGCAACAATGTGCAGCAGTGAAGCTCACATGGACTGGTGACATTGCACATGCACCCATGACAATCCCAGGGGTGGTGGGGGGAACTAAGGTGCAGAAACCCATCACACATGCCCACTCAACATGACTCGTCTATGCATGACACACTGCACAGTACGCCGTACATGCGCATGATGTGAAATCCACCACAAACAATGGGATCCTGGCCATAGTCACACAACAACGAAGAAGCCAAGGTGAGACACAAAGAACACACGTACACAACTTCCGACATTGCAGCTCTGACCCTGAGGAGTGGCAGCAGTCACACACACAACGCGTCACAATCACTGAAAGCTAACACAAACTCAAAATCACATTACTTGTGTAAACAACAAGTGCCAAGGGGAATCCTGAATGTGTCCCATCTGCTTTTGCCCACATCCCCAGTCCTGACAACAAAGACAACCTGGGATGACAACCTCATGAACATCAGTTTGCCATGCAACCACATCACGGAGAAACCAGGTCCAAGATGCTGGATGAACACATACCAACTCTGCAACCATCAGAAACAGGAACATCCCTAGGGACACAGCCTGTGTAGGAAAAGGGAAGGGAACATGCACAGACATGCTCACACAACACACAACACGGGCACACGCAATGTCACCAGATTACACACAGCCATGAGGGCACTCCACTCCTGTGGAAGCTCCGCTGTGCCAAACCTTGTCTGTGCACGACTCAAACATATCAGCAGGACACTCCGTCAGTGAGTCAACAACTACAACACACAGAAGCCTCTGCTCACATCAGCCTGGGTACGGGAGTGTCACATCAGTCATCTGCATACACCCAAAACACGTGGCAATCCAGTTGTACTGTATACACAGATGAGTCCTCCAAAATTGATGTGCAAAACTGCATGTCCAGTGGAGACGGGCACACAGTCAGGGTACTAGGAACATTGGACAGTGGTAAGCCCAACAGATGTGCAACAGTGTAGGACAAAGATGGTAATATACAAATGCTAAACGTACATCCCTGTGTCAAATGCTGAACATTACACCCTCAGACTGCAGCAAGGGATGCTATAGATCCAGACTATATTAGGACACATATCCCATGGGCCACATGGAGCCCATCACAGCAAAACTTCATTTACCTGATCTGAACACAATTACAACAGCAAATGCATGATACTACACATCTACATCATGTACCACCAAAGATTAACCACAAGTAAACAAAAAGAGGCTTTATTCAGCAAGTGTGCAACTCAAATCCAAAGTCCAAAATTAACAACGGCCAATGTCCAGTCCAAATACACAGTCCCAACAGGGTGATGTGTGACTACTTGTCACAACTTGCTTGCCTGCACAGGTACCAACAGGGGACATCCCCCTTGGAGGGGCATACGAGGGGCAGGCCAGGCACCGCAGGGACAGGATCAGGGGATGCCAGAAGGCGGCAGGGAAGGTGAGGTGGGTGCAGGAGTGTCACCGGCAACTGCAGTGGAGGTGTCTGACTCAGGGGGGGCCGGCACCACCGCAGGGCTCAAGTCCGATGGTGTTGGTGCTGCAACCACTGCAGTGGGCTGGGCAGATGGAGTGGGCTGGGTCCCCAATGCAGTGCCCGAGTCAGATGGGGTTGTTGTGGACTCCACCGCTGTGCATGACTCCAAGGGAGTGGAAGGGGGGGCAAGGAGAGCTGGGCAGGACAGAGGGGGGGGACACGGTCTCCACACCAGTGGCACAAACAGGCAGAGCGTCTGGTTTGGGGGTGGAGAGCAAGTGGCAGGGGGGGGAGGGCCTGAGAACTTTGGGGATGCGGTATCGGTGTGTGGGGGAACCTGGGGCAGGGTGTGGCAGTGGAACCTGTGGAGTGGTGGCCTGGGGGATGGAGGTGAGAGACTGGGTGGGTGACTTGCAGGGCGGTGGCGGGGTCTTGCTCTTCCGGGTATGGGGGGACTTACGGGTGGGGGGCTCACTCTGCCTGAGCCTGGGGGAGGGTGTCCGGGGGCGAGGGGCCCTCTCCTCTCTGTGTGTGGACTTCCTCTTCCCCGGTATGCTGGATCAGCGGTATTGGAGGGGAAGAGGCCGAGGTCAGAGAGGAAGAGCTGCTGTGTATGTGGGGTTGCAGGTGAGGCAAGGGAAGGGGTCTTGGAGGGAGAGGATCTTGAGGATTGCGGAGTGACTGTGGTTGCCTGTGTGTGTGTCAGTTCCCCATCCCCTGTGTGTGTGGAATCAGTCCCCTGAGGATGCTTGTGTGCACGTCTTGCCTTGGTTTTGGGTGGGTGTGTGCTGCTCGTGTCTGTGTGTTGGTGTCATTGTGCAGGTGTGCATGTGCTTTGGACAGGTAGGGTGGTAGGAAGTGTGGATGGGGCAGAGGTCGGAGGGGTGAGGGACTGTTGGAGGAGGGACACTGCTGCCGTCAGGGAGGAGTCCATGGACCTATTGCTCCTCTGTAGGGCAGACATACCCGTTGAGATGCCCTCCATGAATGACACCAGCTGTGTCAACAGTGTGGTGTGTGCATGGAGGACAGTCAGCATTGCTGTCTGCCCTACATGGAGCTGCCGAAGGAGGTACACAGACTCCTCACTCAGGGCAGCAGGGGACACAGGGGCAGGGGGTGCAGTGCCTGGCTTGAAGGAGACACGCTCCTGAGCACGGGAGCCTCCACGGACCTCAGGAATGGGAGGGCGGTGGTGGTGGTGGTGGGATCAGACAGAGTAGCTGGGGTGTGGTGGCTGCTGACACCCACCTCCACAAGGGAGTCATCCTCCGAGCTGCTGTGGTCCTCAGCTGAGGTGGATGGTGCTGAGGACTCCTCGGTGTGGCTCCCCTCGCCCTCCGTGCCACTGGGTCCCTCTGACCACTCGTCGGACGCTGACCCAGTCTGGCTCTGCTGCTCCTCCTGGTCCGTGGAGCTGTCCCCTCCTGTGGCTGTGGATGTATCTGCAAACAATTAGGGAAACAGACAAACATCAGTCACCTGCACTGACCGCACACACCACAGTAAGTACAGCACATCACAGAGCAAGCCCTGGCATCACTAGTAGAACATTGCCAAAAGTCATCACACAGATTAGGAGAAGCCAATTGTCAGTCTGATGGTCAGCCATGGAACAGACACCCCTCCTGCCCTTGCACCCATCTGTCTGGTGCCCGTCTGATGGTAAGACCCCAGTGTGGACACATGCACCACCTACACAGTAGTTGGACATTGCTGAGAACACGGTGAAGTATGTGAACATGCCCACCTCACATCACTTGCCACTGAGTCAGTGCAGGTGTCTGGATAAATGGACGGCCTGAGCCTAAACAGAAATGCATGTGATGCATACCAGCACCAGACCCCATGAAGCACCCATGTCTGGATAGTCACATGTGGTGAATTAGATGTGCAAGTGGATCACATATCAAAGTTACACCCAGACTACATAGCACGACTCAGGCATTGTGTGAGCAACTGACCCACCCATGAAGGCAAACACAATGTCACGGGAACAAAATCTGTCACCACCTTGAGCAAAGCAAAATGCTAGGACCCTGTCCCCAAGTGACACAATTATCCTGAGCGTAAGGAGCACACTGGCGCATCAGATGGGTAGTGGCCAGGTTACAATAGAGGGACATGGGTACTGGACAACAAGACTGATGTACTGGGGAAGTTTAACCAGGCCAGAGGAGGGCACATAGCATGTTAGACAGAGTTCACAGTGCAGTCTTAGACTCACCCCCTCCTTGCTGCTGTCTGCCCTTCAGCTGCCCATCCAGCTCCGGGAACACCACCGGCAGGATCTGGAGCATGTGGGGGTCAGGGTCTGGTGTCCGCCCTCTTGCGAGGAGGCGACAGCTTCAGCTGGACCCTTGCGATCCTCCGGGTCCAGCCACGAAGTTCCTGCCACCTCTTCTGGCAGTTGCGGATCCGGCGCTTGTAGACCCCCACGGATCGGACTGCCCGGACGATGTCCAGCCAGATGTTCTGCTTCCGATGGGCATCAACCTGTGAGGATGAGAAAGTGAAAAGGCCATTACTACACATGCAACATATCCGTGCATCACACAGTTGGAAATACATGTCTCAATCACAGGGGCATATGATGTACACAGGCAGTGCAACGAGGGCTATGGACAGTTTGCCAGCAGTTACTACATGGTATCATTGCATGGGTAGTGAACCTTGTTTGAATGCACTGTCACTCCACTGTACCTGTTCAGTGCAAGTGACTACACACTTTGGGGGGTGCGAACTACTCAGTGGGCATGCTAGCCAGTGGTGTGCACACTGTAAATCCTGTTAGTCAGGCAACATGCACAATTAGTGAGGCAGTGGACAGCACACTCACCTGCTCCCCTGGTGTCCCATACAGCTTGCTGTACTGTGGAAGGAGGCTGTCCAGCAGGGCCTGATTCTCCTCATGGGTGAAGGCTGGGGCTCTCTCCACAGTACGTGCCATTGCAGCAGCCAGAGGATGCAGAGACAGCAGCAGTGTAGTGGCAGATGTCGTCCAGGAGCATGTAGTGCAGGCAAGTGAGCTCTCAGGGGAACAGCCAGCATTATATGTGTGCTGCAGAGGCAGATACTGTCCCATGTGTCCAAAGTGATAGGTCCAAGTCGGTAGCATCTTCTGAATCTGGCCAATCCATGGAATAGCAGCTCCAATACACGCCCACAGCATCCTTCAAATATTCAACTTCATGACACCCATGAATTTGCAACATTGTTGTGGCTGGCCAACTGAATTCACTGCATCAGACTCGTTGTAAATTCAAAAACCGCATCCGTTGCCATGCCAGGCCCCAGCCAATGCGTGCACACCGATCGGACCATTGCTGTATAACGCGTACCCGCGATACAACGCGTACCCGCTCACATTCAATGCAATGGTCCGAGCGGGCACACCGATCGGACCATTGCTGTACAATGCGTACCCGCTCACATGCAATGCAATGGTCCGAGCGGGCACACCGATCGGACCATTGCTGTACAACGCGTACCCGCTCACATGCAATGCAATGGTCCGAGCGGGCACACCGATCGGACCATTGCTGTACAAGGCGTACCCGCAATACAACGCGTACCCGCTCACATGCAATGCAATGGTCCGAGCGGGCACACCGATCGGACCATTGCTGTACGACGCGTCCCTGTACAGGTCACACGCATGTGTCACCATGCTGGTCAATGGTGAACCTATGCCAGCCACATATACTTTCCAGGGACTCTGGGGCACACCTACTACACCACACCCAGTCCACACTGTATCTAAGGCATGTGTGGCAGCATGACCTTATCTGTGTATGGGTGTGTACATGTTGTTTTTGGGCTGGCACTTGGGGGCAGACACACCCAGGCTGTGCACATGTTAATGGGGACAGGGTCCTTTGTGTGTCGTGCACATGACCACTGGGATGTGCAACTGTTCATTTTTGGAGCATGTTGCATGGTCACATTTCCAGGTTGTGTATATGTATGACATGTCACATACCCCAAGGCTCATGTGAGAAAGCATGTACATCACAGGGTAGCCCATTGCCACAATAGTCATGTCCCTCCGCAGTCTGTGTGCATGTTGTGTTTCACATGTCTGACTCCATGTGCACAATGGGAGACAGTCTCCACATCCACGTTGTTTGTGCATGGACTTAGGTTGTTGTGTGTGTGTGTGTCACTGACGTCCATGTCTGTCCTGCAGAGGCTACAGGGGGCACTACCTGTGGGAGTCATGTTTGATTTTTCTGACGTGTACATGATACGCCATGTCATGCCAGTGTCCATGTGGCAAGACAGGCTCCCTGGGAATCTACCTGTCAATGAGTTGAGATGCCTTTGGCACATCTGTCCAGACGTCACTCTGGTATGTGTGTGGAATGTGAGTGCAGTAAATGGGTACTGTGACACAGCCAAATGGTTTCACATAGCACACCCTGGGACCTGTTGTCCACACATGTTGAACAGAGATGTTACATGATGTCCATGTGGGTGCCATATGTGTCGAGAACGACAGAACGACAGAACGAGACACACATCAAGTACTAGTGTTTGCTGATGATGTAGCATGTGAACTACAGTATGGTGAATGGCACATATGTGGGGTGACTGACAATCTTGACTTCTTCACCTCTGCACTGCAGGGCTCCTGCTGTCCATCGACCATTCCCAGACCTGGCAACGATGGTGGAACGTGACAGCATCCGACGGTACCGCTTCACCAGGCAGCTGATTGAGGATTTGGCAGTGCGGTTGGACCCACATTTGCAGCCTGGCCGGCCGTATCCGACAGCGCTGACCCCCAAGGTGAAGGTGATGGCAGCCCTACACTTCTTTGCCACCGGTACCTTTCAACACACCGTGGCATCTACTGGTGGTATGTCACAGACTATGTTCAGCCGTGTGCTACGCGATGTTTTGGTGGCGATGTTGAGATGCCTTAACCAGTTCATCTATTTCCCACAACGTCACCGACTCACTGACGTCAAGAGTGACTTCTATGCCCTGGGGAGGATGCCACATGTCATTGGCTCCATTGATGGGACACATGTGGCTTTGGTACCACCACAGGCACATGAGCAGGCATACAGGAACAGGAAACATTACCATTCTGTCAATGCTCTGGTGGTATGTCTTGCAAACATGACCATCACACATGTTTGTGCCCGTTTCCCCGGTTCTGCACACGATGCCTACGTGATGAGGAGTAGTCGCATCCCGAGGATGATGTCACAGATGCCGAACCAGCGTGCTTGGCTTGTTGGTGTGTACTGACTTTGTACCATTGTGTGTGTTGTGCTATGTTGCTTTCCGCACACTTTTCAATGTTGGCTAATGTGCAATTGTCTGTCTGTAGGTGACTCGGGATACCCCAACATGCCGTGGTTGCTGACACCCCTCAGGAACCCTGTGACACCAGCCCAGATGCGCTACAATGAGGCACATGGTCGGACCAGGAGGGTGATTGAGCGGACCTTTGGTCTCCTGAAGAGCCGCTTCCGCTGCCTGGACAAGACAGGAGGCGCCCTCCCATATGCCCCAGCAAAGGTGTGCAAGATTATCATCGTCTGCTGCATGCTCCACAACCTGGCAGTGCGGAAGGAGTTGCCTCTCATCCTGGATGACGATGACCAACATCCGCCACCTGTGGAGGATCCAGGCCTGGGCCACGATGCCAGTGATGATGATGATGATGGTGATGGTGATGTCCGCACACAGCTCATCACCAACTTCTTCAGCTGAATGTGAGTATCCAGAGTGTTGTACTATCAATGATTTTGATTTGCATGATATGTGTGTGTGGTGCTCTGGTGCTGTTTGAGTGTGGCCATGTGCAACTTGACTGGATGCATGCGGAGATGTGTCCTTGCAGGTGGTCTGTACTTGCCAACAGTGTAGACATGCTAACTTGCTTTTGTGTATTTAACTTGTGACAGGTATTAGACATGAGTATTGCCATTCTGTGCTGTTCTTCTGTGCTTTTGAGTGTGTGTCATGTCTGTCCTTCACAGGGTGCTGCTGGAGTTGTTAGAACAACTTGGATCCCCCGAATCAATGATTCAACTTCCAAGGTGGCAGCAGTTGTTCCCCTACAGGTGATGTGCCACACACCCCTGGACTTTCTATCTTCTGCATTGTTTGACTTTGTGGCCACAGCCAGGTGGGATTAGCTTGCATTTGTAGTGGAAACAACATGTAGCAAATGTGTAATAAACCTGTTCTACATTTTGGGGTGTGCGTTGTCCGTAGTCACACATCTGAGTGACATTTGCTTACTGCACCTGTGTTGTAGTTGACACAGACTGTGAATATGTGTGGTGTCTGTGCATTGCACTGTATTTCCAGGCAACATCAGTGTAGGGGATGAGTCATATGGCCCTGGTGTGTATGTGTTGTGTGGCCCTAGTGGTGTGTCTCCCTCATATGTGTCACGTCGCCATGACGGTGTTGGACTTGCTGTAGCAGTCAGCATGCACAGTGTCATATTTCTGTTCACCATCTCCATGACAGAGACCACGTTGGAATCACAACAGAGGCAGATATGGTTTTTTGGTGAGTTTATTTACAAAAGGTGTGGGGATGGTGCACAGGATGGTGGGTGCTGTACATAGCAATTGGAATCCAAAGTTCCCATGTGAATTGGAAGTCCTGGTAGATGGAATGTCCAGGGTATAGTCCACAGTCATCTTATGAATTTGTACAACTAGAGCTCCCCATGTCATGTGGGCGAGTTGGGTTGCCATCGACAGGGCGTGCAGTTTGCACACAGAGGAAAAGTTCCAGAACAGGTGTTGGCTTCCTGGGGGATGTAGCTGGCCATCGGCCTCTCAGTTTGGCCTCCTCGGACGGCCCCTCTTCTTGGGGGGGATCCTCAGGTGCAGGCTGCCGCGGTGCAGGGTACTCTCCGCCAGAGTCCTCCTCCCTCCCTGTGGCTGTTGCGGATGTAGTGGCAACAGATGTTGTGGGCACACAGGGAGGTGAGGCCATGTTGGTGCTGATCTGGCGGAGGCATGTCAGTATGTCCCTATGCACCGCTGTGAGTTCTTGCAATGTGTCCCACTTGGACTCCATGCGAGACATGTGTGTCTCGACACGGGACATGTGGGAGTCCAAGCGGGCATGATGGGCAGCCTGCTGCTGTTGTATGTCCTTGAGGATCCCCACTACCTGGGTGACCTCTCCGGTGCTGGTCTGGTACGCATCTGCAATGCGTGCCAGTTGTGGGTCATCACGCAGTCCTGACCCCTCTGCAAATAGCGACCTGTGTCTACCACCCCTCCCACCACCCCTGGCAACATGTGCAGGGCCTGCGGTGCCACGCACAGGTGACCATGTGCCTACTTGGGTGTTGTTAGTGGGCTCGATGACAGCGGCTCCAGTTTGGTCCTGGGTCCCTGCGCTGTTGTCACCTGTGGTCCTTGGTGTGTCCGTGTTGGCAGGGGTGGCCTGTGTGTTGGCAGCTGTTGGAGGGGTGGGTGCAGGGGGTGCAGATGTTGGTCCTGCTGGTGCTGCATGATGACTGGCACCGGAGGGTCCAGCTTGTTGTTCGCCATCCGAGGAGTGCAGAGGCTGATCCACACCAGTGAGCTCTGTGTCCCCCAGAGCCTGGGACAGGGAGTCCTCCTCATCTGCTGCTGAGTCCCCATCTCCACCTGTTTTGGGGAGAGACACAGATTGTATGGTATGTTTCTACAGGCATCAATTGTTAAAACACCGGACAGTTGTGACTGTACCTCTGGATGCGGCCCTGGACATTGCATTCTACTCAGTTATGGCAGTCAGTGAGTGATATTGGTGTAGCACACTGTCCTGCCAACCTGTGGCATGTCAATGTGAATGTTGAGGTGTGTGCCTGACCAGCATTGGTGGTATTTGGTTGCCATCCGGGCCGACTTCTCCCTCCAGCCCAAATATCCCACCATGGAACATGCTTCCATTGCAGGGAGTGCAAGTTGTCTTTCAGGATGTCAGTCAGTGGTGTCCTGCTGTTGGTTGTTGCACAGTTGCCTGCAGGGCCTTGTGCTCCCCCCAGCAGTACCCAGTGTCAGCCATCTTGTGAGTCCTTTTCCACTCCCTGTGATGTGAGCATGGTTCAGGGTGGTGTTGATGGGCCAATTGTGAGGCTGAGCAACATCTGTGACTACCACTCCCATCATGCTATTGCCTCCACCCCCCTTCCCAGCATGCCCATCCTTCCTTCCTTTTGACTCTGCTTCCCTGTGGGGTGGGGTGCCTGTGCTGACAGGTTGGCTGAGAGTGTTCTCCTTGCGGTTGTTTGGCTACCAGTCCCAAGAGTGTCCCTGTGCTTCACACAGTATGAGCCCGGCTGGTTGGTCTTTGTGGGATCTTGAGTTAGAATGTGAGGCATTGCATTCTCCCAGGTGGGTTCTGTGGAGTTAGTGTTGGGGTGTGTGTGAGGGGAGGTGCTTGTGACTATGGTCAGTGCTGTGAGTCCTCCTTCCCACCCAGCCAGATATCCCACCATGGAACATGCTTCCATTGCAGGGAGTGCAAGTTGTCATTCAGGATGTCAGTCAGTGGTGTCCTGCTGTTGGTTGTTGCACAGTTGCCTGCAGGGCCTTGTGCTCCCCCCAGCAGTACCCAGTGTCAGCCATCTTGTGAGTCATTTTCCACTCCCTGTGATGTGGGCATGGTTCAGGGTGGTGTTGATGGGCCAATTGTGAGGCTGAGCAACATCTGTGACTGTCACTCCCATCATGCTATTGCCTCCACCCCTTCCCAGCATGCCCATCCTTCCTTCCTTTTGAGTGGACTTCAGTGTGTGTGAGTGTGAGAGCAATGGCAAGATGGCTGACAATGTGGTCGTGTTGTTTGTTGGTGCACAGTTGCCTGCAGGGCCTTGTGTTCCCCCAGCAGTGCCCTGTGTCAGCCATCTTGTGAGTCCTTTTCCATTCCCTGTGATGTGAGCATGGTTCAGGGTGGTGTTGATGGGCCAATTGTGAGGCTGAGCAACATCTGTGACTACCACTCCCATCATGCTATTGCCTCCACCCCCCTTCCCAGCATGCCCATCCTTCCTTCCTCTTGAGTGGACTTCAGTGTGTGTGAGTGTGAGAGCAATGGCAAGATGGCTGACAATGTGGTCGTGTTGTTTGTTGGTGCACAGTTGCCTGCAGGGCCTTGTGTTCCCCCAGCAGTGCCCTGTGTCAGCCATCTTGTGAGTCCTTTTCCACTCCCTGTGATGTGAGCATGGTTCAGGGTGGTGTTGATGGGCCAATTGTGAGGCTGAGCAACATCTGTGACTACCACTCCCATCATGCTATTGCCTCCACCCCCTTCCCAGCATGCCCATCCTTCCTTCCTTTTGACTCTGCTTCCCTGTGGGGTGGGGTGCCTGAGCTGACAGGTTGGCTGAGAGTGTTCTCCTTGCGGTTGTTTGGCTACCAGTCCCAAGAGTGTCCCTGTGCTTCACACAGTATGAACCCGGCTGGTTGGTCTTTGTGGGATCTTGAGTTAGAATGTGAGGCATTGCATTCTCCCAGGTGGGTTCTGTGGAGTTAGTGTTGGGGTGTGTGTGAGGGGAGGTGCTTGTGACTATGGTCAGTGCTGTGAGTCCTCCTTCCCACCCAGCCAGATATCCCACCATGGAACATGCTTCCATTGCAGGGAGTGCAAGTTGTCTTTCAGGATGTCAGTCAGTGGTGTCCTGCTGTTGGTTGTTGCACAGTTGCCTGCAGGGCCTTGTGCTCCCCCCAGCAGTACCCAGTGTCAGCCATCTTGTTAGTCCTTTTCCACTCCCTGTGATGTAAGCATGGTTCAGGGTGGTGTTGATGGGCCAATTGTGAGGCTGAGCAATATCTATGACTCCAACTCCCATGATGCTATTGGCTACACTGACTTTACCAGCATACACAGAATTCCTTCCTTTCAGTGATCTTCCCTGTGAGGTGGTATTCTAGTGATGTCAATATATCTGGGAGTGTTTGTTGGTTCTATTTGTGCCACTGCCTTGCTGTATTTGTTGTTAGGTTTGTAGATGTCATGACACAGTTAGATGTCACCATGAGATGGCAGGTATTGTGTTTGTCTGACTGGCATTCACATCTTGGGATGAGTATGTTTTGTTTGCTGTGTATTTGGTGAGGGTGCATGGTTTTCCTATCCCTTTGAGGGTGCTGTGTGTTTATTGTCACACCATATTGTGTACATAAGTTGTGTACTCACCAGGCTCTGGGATGTCTGTTAGTCCATATACGCTCACTGGTTGTAGGATGGCCCGCACCTTCTCCTCCCAGGGCCTGAGGTATATTGTTTTTGCAGGAGGGCCACTGCCGGTGCGCTGGCTGATGATGTAGTCCTTTTTGAGTAGGTCCCGGACCCTCCTGCGCACATCATACCACCTGTTCTGGATGTCTTCCTTTGTGCGCAAACATGGTGATTGTGCATTCACCCTGTCGACAATCCTCGCCCACATCTTGGTTTTTTGCGACATGGGGGTCTGTTGTACCAGTGTACCAAACAACTGTGGCTCTACCCTGAGTATCTCGTCTACCAGGACTTCCAATTCACAATCTAGGAACTTGTGGTTCTTCTTTGGGGGCATGGTGATGGGTGGTGGTGGTGATTGATGTGTGTGTGTGTGTGTGTGCAAGTGGGGGGGTGTGAGTGTAGGTTTAGCTGGCTGTGTGTGAGGGTGCTATTTATAAGTGTTGTAATGGTGTGTGGCTTGTGTGATGCATGAGCTGTGAGTGTGTCTGTGGTTGCTGTGTGATGGTGTTGTTTGCTGGCAGGTCTGTGGAATTTGCAAAGGCTCATGGTAGGGATTTGTGGCCTTTCTGTAGGTGGGGTTGGGGGTGTGTCCTTGTTCCATTTTTTCCCTCACCCCCAGTATTTATTGGCTTTGTTGTAGCTTGTTTGGCCTTTTTTTTTTACTTTTTTCCCTTGGTGCTTTGGGTGCATGTAGGAGTCGTTCTTGTGTCCGAGTCGGACGCTGCTGTTGTCTGATGCCATGTTGTCCGACTCGTTCCCGCTGTGTTTCAGGTTGGTTTCATGTGCGGCGTACGAGTCGGTCGCGGAGTATTGGGTTGATTCGGCTGGGTTTTGTGTGCGTGTGGTCGTACGGCTTGTGCTCCGTGCGAGTCGGTCGTGTTTCGCATGCATAGCATCGTACTACGCGGGTCGGAGTTTGCGGGTACGTTTCGTTCGGTCGTTATCCGGGTGCGTGTCGGTCGGTTAGTTTCGAGTGTTTTTCCGGCCGGATGGCTTGTTTCCGTCCGGCTCGGTCGTTCGTTTTGTATTCCGTCCGAGTCGGTCGGGTTTCACATGCATTTCATCGTACTACCCGGGTCGGACGGCGCCGGTTCGTGTCGGTCGGAATAAATTCCCGCACCGAGTCGGTCGGTACGTTTTCCGGCCCGAATCGGAATCGACCCCTAAGCATACATAATTTACTACTCTCACTCCAACCTAGCTTAACTCAGGGAAGATGTTGGACACTAAACACATATAATTTTCTATTCCCTTTCCAATGTACTTTAAGTCTGGGAAGGTGCTGGGCACTAAGGGCCCTCTTATGAGTCTGGCGGATCGAGGACCGCCAGACTCGCGGTGGCGCGGCAGTGGTGGATCCAGCCACCACTGCACAGGCGGTCCAACTGCCTGATTACGACTCGGGTAGTCAGACTAACCCTGGGACCACCGGCATAGGAATGGCGGTCAGAGGCCGCAATATGCTTGGTGGGACTGCCACGGTCATGCCGATCATATTATGAGTTTCCGCTCTGCCACTCTGCCACTAAAAATACATAAAAATCTATTGCCATCCCCATATATCTTAACTCAAGGAAATTGCTAAACATACATAACTTAATATTACCACTGCAACCTAGCTTAAGTGAGAGTTGGTGTTGGCAACTAAACATACAAAATGTACTATTCCCACTCCAATATAGCTTAAGTCAATGAAAATTCTGGACACTAAACATAAATAATACACTATAAACACTCCCAGATATCTTAAGTCAAGGAAGGTGCTGGACAGTAAACAAATATAACTTATTATTCCTACTCCAATATAGATAAAAATAAACTAGATAGTGGGCAGAAAACATACATAATTTACTAATCTAACTTCAAAATAACCCAGCTCAGTAAAATACACAACACTAAATTTAATAAGTATACTATTCTCTCTGCAAATGTAAAATTAGCTTTCGCATTTAAAAAAAATATTTTTTTTCAATTTTCCCACTACAATTTTTTAACCAATAAACAAATAAAATATTTATCAAAAAACATAATGTAGTACATTAATGCCCAACATAACTTAAATTAAGGAATATACTGCAATCCATACTTTTTTTAAATACTTAGGGGCCGATTACGATGTTGGTCAGACAGCCTTCGACCACTAGTCGGAAGATTTCCAACCGCGGTCGGAGGCTTTCCGGCCGACACGGTTGGTTTGCGGTCCGACTGCCCGATTACGATGTTGGGGGTCAGAATGAAGACCAGCTGGATATTCTGGTTCTGGCTCTCGGTTTCCACCGGCTCTCGGAGTGTTGGAACCACACCGTAATCCCCTATGGACTGCATTTCTGCTGTCGGGATTATGATGGCGGTTTCCCACAGCCTTTCTGTGCCTGACTTTCCGACACGGAAAGGCTGTCGGAAAGTGACTTTTGGGGGCCCCTAACAGGACCCCCTTGCCTCCGCGGTCTACGGTTGGCAGTCGAGGGGGCACATAGGGTACCCCCCTTAAAAACCCTGCACTGTGTGGCAGGCACCATAGGGTGCCTGCCACAGGGTGCAGGATTTTACACACATCCCCATTTCTCTATAGGAGCCTGTATTATGGCCGGTTTATGGCCGTGACACAAGCTCTCATAGAGAAAAGTGAGTATACAACCGAACATGTTTGTAATCAGGCGGTCTGACGTGCCGACCTGATGTCGGTCGGTCCCGAATCCGAGACGGTGTCGGTGGGAGGAAAGTCCGACCAACTTCGTAATGAGCCCCATCATTTTTATTTTCTAACATAAATCTTCAATTTATTATAAATAAACTTTATACAACCTAATTTACCAAAGATTGTAATATTTTCCTAATTATCTTAATTTTTTATGTTTAAATATATTTTACAATAATCACTAATTTATTTCGCTTTTAAATTTATTTCATTTTGTCATTTGTATAATTAAAAATAAATTCTAAAAAATCACAAATATAACTACATACAAACATCACATTTAAAAAAATTATTTACCACAAAAAACAAATATTTTATTGAATAAATAAATTAAAGTAACATAATACAATAAAATTAAAAGTATACATAACTAAATGAATACAAATGAAATATTAATCAAATATAAATATATAATTTATTTATTTCAAAACTAATTTGTTTTATTTTTTTACATTTAAAAAAACGAAATTTTATTTATTTTATTAAAAATACCAACAAATGTCAAATAAAAAAAAAACATAAACCAAAAATATTTGTTTATATTTTGCTATCTAATATATTTTTTGTTTAAAATTCAAACAAAAAAAATTATATTAAATGTTACCAATATTTTAATAACCAAGTATACATAAAATTAAAACTTTCAAATAAAAACATAAAACACTTTACCACCCATTTTATCTAAAAATGTAATACCCTACGCTTACATTTCAGAAATTAACACATTTTGAATGAATGAATGAAAATGAAAAATGACTGAAAAACATTTATTAAGCACATAGCTACCCGAGGGCATCCCAGCGCTAATAGCAGCTATGCACGGACAATAAAGACTACTAAGCAAAATTAAGGAAAAGCCATGTTTTGAGAAATTTCCGGACGGCCAAATGATTAGGCTCAAGACGAATGTGGAGGGGAAGGGTGTTCCACATGCTGGCAGCATTAGAGGAAAACAAACGGCCACCGCTTCTCGACTTTTTTATTCTGGGAACTAAGGCGAGACGGAGGTTGTCCGAGCGCAGACACCTGTTCGAACGGTAGGGTGAAATAATGGACCGATTGATAGGCGGTTCCTTCCCTGCTAGTGACTTGTGAACAACACAGACAGCCTTAAACTTAATTCTCTCCAGTATGGGAAGCCAGTGGAGGGTATTAAGTGCTGGTTTAGTGGATTGGCGGTTTGGAATCCGAAGGAGCATACGCGCTGCACAGTTTTGCACAGTCTGTAGCTTCGCGATGGTGGCACGAGGAGCTCCTAAATAAAGAGAGTTCCTGTAGTCCAGGTGGGAAAGAATTAAAGCCTGCACCATAAGTCTCCTTGCGAGTAAAGGTAGAAGAGGAAGAACTTTCCGAAGCGTCCTAAGGATTCCATAGCAAGAGGCCGCCAATTTCAAGGCCTGATGCTTGAAGTTCAGATCATGATCGAGCCAAATGCCCAGACTTTTAATCTGGTTTTTGCTAGCGGGAGCGGGGCCAAGACAAACTGGCCACAGCACTCCTGCATTAAAGATAGGGGAATTGCCTAGGAGCATCAGCTCCGTCTTATCTCCATTCAATTTCCAATATGAGAGCTCCATCCACTTGGCCACCTTCTCCAGGCATGGGCCTAGGCCAGGAGAGGAGTTGTCAGAGTTGTTTAGGGCCACAACAAGATGTGTATTGTCGGTATAAGTGATAATCTTGACCCCAAAAGGGAGCACTATCTCAGCTAGCGGGCTCATGTATACATTAAACAGAGTAGGGCTCAAAGATGATCCCTGCGGAACACCGCAGCTGAGAGACATGCGTTTTGAGATAGCATCTCCTTCAAAAATCTGAAATGACCTGTCTTCCAGGAAGGATTGCAGCCACACAGTTCTACGGACTGAATACTTTTTTCTTTTTAAAATTTTTTTCAAAATTCCTCAATAATTGCAAACATGTTCACACCAACAACACTGACTATACCAACATCCCATTTTTTAAAATACTTTTTTAAATAAAAAAAACATTTAATAGTAATTTATCACTTCTTTCCACTAAAATACCATCAACCCAGTTAAAATTATAATTATATTTAAAAAAATGCAATTAAAATTGTAATTAATTTACATTTATAAACCAATTTTATAATTGTTTTTTATTTACTCTTCACCCATGTCCCCTATAAACCCCACATCCCACTCCTAAATCTTTAAAAAATCTATCATCTTATTTCAGAATTTAAATTTAAATTTAAACACTAAAAAATGTATTTCCAATATATTTAAAAAAAACTCCCCACATTTTTCCCCTACAAACACTACATCCAGCTCCTAAATGTTTAAAAAATCTATAATCTTATTTAAAAAAAAAAAAAAAATACTACTATACAATTTATTTACAATATATTTTAAATTACTCCCCATCCTTATCCCCTCTAAACCTAACATCTCGCTCCTAAAAAAAAAAATTCTAAACACAAAATAAATAAACATTCAAATTGCATTAAACACAAAAATAACACTTAAAAATATTACTGTATTTGTTACTTAATATTAATAAAAAAACATTAAACTATATTTAACTAAAATATTGATGTTATATAAAACGATATTTCCAACTTTGATATTTTTGACAACAATATTAAAAAGAAGACCTAGGGGCCGATTCGGGCTGGAAATCTCTCCGACCGAGCCGGATCCGGAGAGATTTCCGACCGAGCCGGACTCCCGCAGTCCAACCGAGCGAGTACGATGCGGCCGTATGCTGCCCGACTCGATTCGGTCGGACTCCCATTGAAGTCAATGGGAGCCGGTCGTACAACGCGTACACGGGCTCCCATTGACTCAATGGGTACGCGTCGGTGCGACTCGCACCGTACATGCATGTTTAGGGGGGCCCTTGGGTCCCCCCTGTGTGCGACTCGTGCGGCTACGCGTGCAGGGGGGTCCGACACGGACCCCCGAAGTCCGGCTCCGACAGCTCTTTGGAGCCGGACGCTATGAGTCGGTCGGGCTGTTCGAAGCGCGCATCGTACTTGCTCGGTCGGGAAACGTCTCCTTTGCGTGGTGCGAGCTGTGTCCGTACGAGTCGGTCGGAGCGGTTGGGACCCGGGAACGAGTCGGTCGGCGATTTCGCGTGCGCTCGCATCGTACTTGCTCGCTGGGACGACTGTACGAATCGGTCGGGAAAAAGGCCTCCGAATCGGATCCGGTAAAGCCGAATCCGATTCGGAGCCCTACCGGCCGAGATCGGAATCGGCCCCCTAGTTGTGATATTCTTAACCTTGATATTCCATATCCATGATATTTTGATACACAATATTTAAAACACAATATTTATGTCACACGATATTTGTTTTTGATATTGTGTCTGAATTCTTTCAACAGGTATGTCACACTAACCAGCTAGCTAGTGTAGACAAGTTGGGTTAGAAATGACTAGACTACCATGATGCCCTCTTTCAGTTACTCAAAACAAGAGTAAAATGTGCTTTTGCAGATTGTCACGTCTCACAAATAACAACTGTTCTTCAATTCTCATGGAGTGAGCAGTCTACATCCAATGCTGTCCTCAAAGACATGGCACCATGCTGTCCTTTATGTACCCCTGGTCTCAGCAACTGAAATTATCAAAAGCATGTGAGACCCCACAGCAAGCCATGAACCCAAATCAAAATATTTTACGTGGCAGGTAGCCCTTTGACTCTGAACTGCTCAAATGATCCCTGATCAAAAGACCCAAACTGTCACTCCTCAAGATAATAGAGAAGATGATGATAAATGCGTTCATCCGTGATTTGATGTTGATACAATAACTATATATGGAAAATGTGACAGCTAACAAGTGATATAGATCTAAGGTTGCATTACAGCAGACACATCTTTGACACTGATTTCCTGGTCTACCTAAGTTGAAAATCATGCTGCATGCCCACCACATAAAAGTCCTCAGGATCACCAGCATGACCTGGAATGTTGACTTGATGTATTTCTTTCTGTTACAATCCCCACCAGGCCTCAGCTCGCAAGTGGCATTGCCAAGTCGATATAGGAGTAATTTGTTCAACCTGTTCAATGAAATAATTCACACTGCTCTTTTCGTGCCAAGAACATGTGGTGGAAAAGCCTGCATGTGCCCTTAGCTCCAGTAATCACTATCCTATAACTGAAAATGCAAGGCGTTTCAAGAGTGGAAAGTCAAATGCAGCATCTAGCTCTCCCCTGCCAGTTACCTTCTTAGGGCCCAATTACAATGTCGTTTGGAAACTTTCCCGAACTAATCGGTTCCGGACTAGTTTCCAAACTAATCGGATCCTGTAAGTCCGGACAACCGATTACAATGCCTCCCAACATCGTTTGGTCAGACTCACATTGACTTCAATGGGAGCCTGTGTTCAGAACGCGAACACAGGCTCCCATTGAAAAAAGGGGTGGTTGGGGAAAACCTTGCACCCTGTGGCGGGCACCCCATGGTGCCTTCCACATTGTGCATGGTTGGGAAGAGGGGTCTCTTTGGTAATCCCATGGGCCCCGTACCAAAATCCGTTGAGTCTCAGGGAAACCGAATTGGAACGGCTGTTCGAATCGGTCATTGTAATCGCTCGTCTGGAAACCATGTCCATAGAGCTGTATGAATCGGCTGTGAAAGACTCGGACTGTCCGGATGCCTTTTGGAACTGATTCGGTCTGCTCGAACGGTTCCCGGATTATCGTAATCGCTCGTTGGTAAAACTGTACGATTCAGTAGGAAACAAGGGTTCCGAATCAAATTCGACAATACCGAATCCCATCTGGAGCCCTTCCTAATGACATCGTTATCTGACCCTTAATGTTGTACGCATTGTCTCAGGGTGATCCTTTATAAGGATCTAAAAAAACATCCGTAAAACGACTTTCAATGCCCTTTGCCACCACTCATTCCTGACAGCTTATCAGGAGTGAAAGCCCTTTCCCAGGGTGCCCTTAATACTGTCTTCTTCATTCCGTCTGAGAGTGAACCTCTTTCCACCATAAATTGTGGAAAGTAATTTCAAGGAAACACAGATAAATTGCCTTGATTATTTACAAATAGTTACAAGTTATTCTCCAAAGGCTATAAGACATAGAGCATTACATACAGAGAAAATGAAATGTCAAACTCTCTTATAAATCCACATTGATAGAGACAATTGATTCATCAAAGTGCCCTCACAACTTTACCAAGAAGATTAAACGGCACGTATTATGGTAGTCAAGGTATACCTCCTTACCATTTAGTGCAGGGAAAACAGACTTGTCCCTTGGAACGCCTCCCAAAGTTACCTGAAAATATATCCACATTAAGAAAAAATAAACCCTTTCCCTGCAGTTGGCACACGCACATGACCTTAAGACAAGTCTTATATGACACTTTTATTGAAAGCCCCAGCTAGGGCAAAATGTTTGCACATATTACAGTTGTGGTGGCAATAGGGAATGTGCAGAATGTAAACATTATGGAAAAAGGAAACAATATTTTAGATAATTCCCTTCCTACTATGGCCCTGATCCTGAGTGCTTTTTTGTGGTTGTATTTATTATACTGAAAAAATCTTTATTGTGATTGGTTAGTTAAAACCTTTACTATATACAATGTGATAAAATCAATCCATATTATAAAAATAGATGATTCTTAAATGATATAAAAACAGGTTGAAAATAAATTATGAGTGGGTTGGTGTTTTAGAACCTACGCGCAAACTCCTGTTTGCGCAGGAGTCGGAATTACAAGTTGGGGGTTATTTAACGCACCCGGTAATCACTGGGTAAATTCAATATCTCATCCCTCAAATGTTGGCAGTTAAAACCTTTCGGAATTTAACATTGCAAAAGTATATGTTTTTTAACGTACCATGCGAATTTCAGCGTTATTACCCAAAATACTGTGATAGGTATAATTTATTACATCCGATAAATAACAAACCCTGTGGCATTGTTATTTATCAGTTGTGATAAATAGTTCCTTGACTCTGACGAACTCGGAATCCGGGACTAAGGGCCTGATTAGGATGGCGGGTGGACTTTTGTCCACCCGCCACCCTATCGCAGACGGGACCGCCCGACAGGCTGTCGGCGGTCTAGTAGTAGTCATTATGATGCGACCGCGACCACGGCAGTCACAATGCTTATATTTTGCATTGCGACGGGTGCTGCTGGCTGCAGTCGGTCTTTCTGACCCCCATCCTTCCACCCGCCATTATAAAATAGCGGACAGAAAACAGCCTGTCGGTGGCGGTCTCACCGCCATTGTTTGAATGTTTCACCGTCATCGTAATCGGCTCCTAAGCCTCTGCTAATGCCACTTAACATTTAAAATATTTGCCATTACAAGAAGTGCGGTCCATCATTTCATAAATGTTTGATGAGGGTGGGCTGCCCTCAGACACAAGACCGAGTCTGTGAGAGCTTAACTGGGTGATTAGCCAGTGTCTCTAGACCCAAGCATGTGGGCCTACTTGCCTTATAGAGTAAAGGGATTCCATTTGCACTGTTTTGCAGGGAATCAGTGTGAAAGTGTCCTTGTGATAACTAATGCAATGTGTGATGAGCTCTTGTGAACTCTTTCAGTCCTATTTGTTAATATACATATTAAAAAATGTTGGCCCAAGCAGGCACGGGACTATATTGAATATGTGAATATATAAACGAAAAGCACAAAATCATAAAACGTAAAATGTAAACTGTACAGTGTTAAAGAGTTAACTGCATAGTGGACTCAAAGCACACAATGATAACTAGACCTCTCTATTACTGGGGACATGACAGTGATAAAGGCACATCTGTGGCTCGAATACTAATCTCCATTTATGATTTCTTCAGTCATAGAACTTCCAACCTCTGGCTGAATTAGCATCCTCTATATTCATACTTATAGTGAATGGGGATTTAAAAAAATTAATAACTCTATTTGTTCATTATTTTTTTAGAAGTGTACTAAATGGGTAGTTCCAAGGTGATTAGAGAGTTGTTATCAACTTGTCTAGCTGTGACCGATGTATGACATTGCATCGCTTTCTGTTGTAACTCATGCCTTTACCAGGCATGGGTTACAACGCGTATGCCATTACAACGCAAACCTTTACCTCGCATGTTATTTCAACGAATATGCCTTTACCCCGCATGCCTTTACAATGAATTTCGTTGTAAAAACATATAAATTAAATGCATATGTGTAGCAAGGGTTTCCCTGACCCCTACCCTAAACCCCAATCCCGGTCCTTGGCGTACCCCACCCCCTGGCCCCCAACCCTTCTAAAAAATACCCTCCCCCTGTCTTAAACCCTAAAACCTTCCCCTGCGCAACCCCCGGCCCCCAGCACCTCCCCTACCCTAAAGCCTAAAACACTACCCCTGCCCTCCCCCCGACCCCCAGCCCTTCCCCTACCCTAAACCCTAAAACACTACCCTTATGCGCCCGGTACCCAAGCACTTCTTTAACACAAGCCCCTAAATAGTAGCACCCCCAGGCCCAATCCCCTTTAACTCTCTCCTCGTGCAGGCAGCTCGTCTGAGGGGTGGTGCATTCCATGTGAGGAAGCGGAAGAGTCTCTCCATTTCCTCTAATGACATAGGGTCCGATTCCAATGCGGTTATGAATGGCTCCGACCCTGGGTTGGAGCCATCCTAACCGCATCAGACCTGCCTGTTTGGACTCCTTTCCAACCCAGCCATTCCGATGGGCTCGGTCGGAAATTTATCCGACTCGGTTTTCCGGATGGCTTCCGACGGGCTTGAGAGCCTGTCTGCCATCTGGAAACCCTTCTGTACTCCCTCAGCTGGCTCTTTCCTGCCCAGGGAGTACGATGGCAGTTTCCCACTGCCTTTCTGTGCTGGCCTTTCCGACACAGAAAGGCAGTGGGAAACAGTCTTTGGGGGCCCCCAGCAGGGCTCCCATGGTGCAAGGCCGCCGAATGGCGGCCTAGGGGGCACAGATGGTGCCGCCCTGTTGATCCCTCCACCCAGTGGCAGGCACCTTGGGGTGCCTGCCACGGGGTGCAGGGATGAACTGCACCTCTGCAATTAACGATGCGAGCATGCATTCCGTTTGGAATGCATGCTCCCATTGTTAAGTATAGGATTGCGACCGAACAGGGTTTGGTTGCATCCTACTTGCAGGTCTGAAACCGACGACAAGAGGTCTTGCGGTTCCAGTTCCTGACCGATGTAGAATTAGCCCCATAGATTGCCTACTAACATGGCTGTTTCCATGCATATGCCCTTACTTCTTCACATATGCCTTTACCATACATACCTTTACAACTAAGGGGCATATTCTCAAGCAGCTATCGCCGAGTTAACAGCACTTTATCGCAGCCAAAGTTGCGATAAATACATCGCCCCATTCACAAGCTGGTGTGAACAACCCATAACACCAGTTTACCTGCGATAGCAGCCGCAAAAAACATCGCCACAGATGACGCCGGCAACTATCACTAATGAGATGCAGAGTAGGCGTTCCTGTGCAAAAAGCTGCGACAACACCACTCCTCAACATTCACAACCACCAGCCAGATCCGCGATAAGATCACAAAACATGCGATAAGGCGCGTTAGCAGCAGGAAACTAACACCTGGTCCGACCTGGTGCAAAGTCGGACGACAACCTTCACCACAAAAGAGAGCCCAGCCCCGCTCCACACCTGAAGAACAACAGATGCCATGGAGCCACTGAACATGCGTGCTGGACACCCAAGAGGTCAACAACACCCACCGCCACCACCCCCAGGACCACTGCCCCCCCCCGGAGCCCACCCTGGGCACCCCCCACCTCCCCCGGACCAAGACACAGCACATCAACTGCACGGAAACATGAACACAAGCACCCGCCTGATGTCGCACAATTGCAACAATCAACATACATGTGAGCACTGAAATCCTGATTCATACATACACCATTGAAAGACCAAACAAAATGTCACATTCTAATTCGTCACCAAACAACTATTCTGAGGAGTCATGGCTGGGCATTCCTGGACAATCTGTGACTCACAGCCTGCAAGACAATATCCAAGATAAGAAGGTGTGTCAGGCACCCATCAAAGGACAGGGAGAGAGAGAAAGAGAGAGAGAAAGAAAGAAAGAAAGAAACAGAGAGAAAAAGAGAGACTGAACAAGGAGCGCAAGGCCAATCGGGCCCTTGGCTCATGCAAACATGCCAACATCTGCGTGTGACTCAAAATCTGCGCAACCCAAATCACAGTCCTGGCATCAAAGTCAGCGCGAAGTCCACTTCACAATTAAGACATGCAAGCAGTAGTCAGACGAAAATCAGGAATGAAAGCTCCTTTGTCTCAACACACAAGGCCGAAGGCCAACCAAACCCCCAACCTTGGTCCTGAATGCGGCTGGCACACCCTGCGTGAGATACCATACCAGCCTCCGACGACTCCCACACCACGAACTGCGCTAATGAAACACCAACATGCCCACACCCCACACACACTTGTCCCTGCATGACCTACACCTGCAAGGGATGCCCTTGACACATTGTCAAGAACTACCCATATGTCCAAACGTTGCACACACATATGACTCATTGCCCAGGGCTGTGGCATATCGTCCACCGAACACCCGCCGGTCAGACGAGTGCCGGTGCCACGAGACCAACAAATGCAATGGCCGGCATTTCCGGGCACATGCACAACCCCTGTCACGTGGAACTGTACCGTGCATGAATGCTGCATCTGTTGGGATCCCTGCCAATGGCAGTGTTGCGAATCAGTTTCCGTCTGAGTTTCCGTCTTGCCTACGTCACCTGCGTCCAGCCCTGGTTCCACTGTCGATCATGCACATTCGAGTGGCCCATGGAGGTCTGCCTATCCAACACAACGGTAGCTGAATTGGATTATGACCTGACAGTGCGCCCCCTGTTGGCCCACCAACAGGAGTGTCACCTGGATAGCCATGCATGGGATGCACTGATCCTTGGTGTATGTGCTGGCAGTTGCGCATGGGACATTGCACAACTCCTCGTGTGCAGTGACCACATCCAGGCGCTCCCCTATTGGGCTGTGTTGCGGATTGGGGAAACGGCGTGAACTGAGCACATCTGCCCGGACCAGTTAATGGATTGGCTCACCCTGGTGTTCCTTGAACCCGACAATGACGTACTATTGGAACACATTGCCCATGAAGCTGCGCTGGCATTCATGGACGAGTAACTACGTCCCTGCAGCCATATCGGATTGTCACCCACAGCACTGGTCCCAACACCTTGTAGCATCGTGGGGAATGCTCACATATCCCACCACAACAGAGGACATGTCTGCCTTCGTCTGGACTCTGAATGCATGTGCGTGGAACTACGCGTGTGTACACACACCTGTGCAAGGTGATGCAGTTCCATGGTCGGAGCAGCACAGCGTCGTTTGGCAACGTTACCAAGTTGGACACACTGGTGGGGGGAGAGTGCACACATGGCAATGTAGCACGACATGTGAACTTGTCGGACCCTTTCACCTGATCACTGTCAGGAGAGCAGATAGTCGGCGCAGTTGGGTGGCAGAGCACTATGCAGACCCCATGGGCTGTGAGTCGTGCCCCCTCACATGGGGCAATGGGCAGATGCCAAACAACACATGACTCGTCCAGCAAGGCAAGGTGGGCTGAGACAGTTGCCATCCGTGATGATTGGTGTTCATTTTTGCCTCCCCATTCCCTGCACCTTGACATGTTCCCATGCTGCGTCTAAGTGTCTTAAGCATGTCCCTGCCTGTTGTGGCCGTTGCCTTGTCCGTACTGACACGCACATGCCAATAAAGTCTACGCAACACCACTGGTGTCTAACTGTGATGAGTGTTGATTAGATTGACCACTTGTGTGCCAAAAGAGCATCGTCCCTACACAGGGAGGAACTAACTGACGCATGTACAATGGGGGTGGGTCCCTTCTGACAGCTCCACCTCTGTGAGGCAGACATTGTTTTGGGATAGTTGCTGGTTGACCTGTGCTCTTACGTGTCTTCAGCAATGTGAGTATGGTGTCCAACCTCTGACCATGTTGAGCAATGTTATGAATCATTACAGAATGTGTCCACACAGATGTGTGTGAGTAGGTATGCGACGTGAAGTTCTGTCGTCACATGTGATGTAGGACACCACTTCTGGCCTGCTACTGATTTGGTCATTCCTACACACAGCCCTATTCAATACATGGACTTGTGCCTACGTTGGGGGGGTGTGAGATTGTTGCTAATGTGCAATGGGGACACAGTCAGAACCCACCTTCACAGTCATCCAATTGGCCATGTGTCTCGGGGATGAACATGCGCATTGATGTCATTTACCAGGGTGTACCTTCTTGTGCAATCATTGTCCCTACATCCAGCCATACTTCCATACGTGAGTGAACATAGTCATAACACATCTGCATGATTTCGAATGTTTTATTCACATTCTGGTGAATGACAGAGAGGGAGCTGTACATGGCCATCCAAGCCCACATAACATGGAAGCCCAGTGGTGGGCCAACCAGAGTCCTTTGGGGATTGAAAAGTGATTTGGAAGAGGGGGAGTGCAGTCCGCAGCAGGATTGTTGTGTAATTGTCAAGCAGTGGAGATGTGGCAGTCCGTGTTGGGGTCCGGGTGAATGTCGCAGAGTGTTCCGGGGGTCAGTGGAAGGGGTTGTCCCAGGGCATGATGCATGGGGCAGAGCCAGGCAGGGCAAGCCATATGGAGGTGATGGATGCTACTGCCTCCTTCCTCACACAGTAATTACCATCCACATCTTACTCCTCTGATACTTCTTCTGTGTCGGGTGTGTCCGGTGTATGTGTGGCGGTGTAATGGCTGCATCACTGTGTGCCACTGACACATCAGGGTGCGAAGGCGATGGGGCTGCATCACTGTGTGCCACGGACACATCAGGGGTCGGAGATGTGTGTGTCGAGGTTCCTGAAGCAGTCATCTGGAACAGGCTCAGTGGCAGCAGTGGCAAGATGAGGATCTGCAAGGCATGGAAGATCGCAGCTACATCTCGCTGGTGTTCAGCAGTGGCAGCCATACTTCCAGCCTGCATCGGCTCCATGGTTTCCATTGTCCTCCGCATCTGTGCCAACTCTGTGCTGTCATCGCTGGAGCCTGTCTGCCTAGACAGTTCTTGTATCCGAGTAATGGAACCAGCGATGTCAGCCAAGGATTGTTGGTGGGCATGGTGCGGACAGTGGGTATCCGTTAAGGACTGTAGGTGCTCACTGATGGGACTCAGGCACCCACTTATGGCATCGAGTTTGGCTGCCATGAGGTCGAAACCCAGCCGCAGCTGATCTGCCATCTTCTCCTGGCACCCTAACACACGGCGTTTGAAATCCATGTGTTGGTCGTGGGGGTCCTGGGAGGCAGCCGTGGTGGTGTGTGCTTCCTGCTGTGTGGTCTGTTCAGGGTGTGGGCTCACCGCAATGCAGCTGGGCTGCCCTGCTCCTGGAGGTGGGGTGAGGAGGCTGTCCACAAGCCGTTGGAGTGTGTCTGGGCAAATGGGCAGGGTGTCCTCTTCATCATCACTGAAGAGATGTGTGGTCTGCTCTGCAGGAGGTGTTGGTTGTCCCTCTGCAATGTAAGGGGAGATGCAGGTTAACAGTGTGTTCCATGTATGTTGACGCATTGTGGATGTTTACATTCATACTGCATGATGGTGTACATTGTGACTGTTTTGGTGTAGCTGGCTATTTGATGGGAGTCAGTGGACATTTCGACTACATGATGGATGTGTGGTTGTACTCGTGACATTATCATCTCACAGTGTCATGCATTGCTAGATGTGATTGGCCAGTTTCTACGCACGAGAGGCACCAGTTGTGTCCTCTGTCCCGTGGTGTAGGGGTTGCACTCTGTCCCACATTGTCGTCAATGTTGATGTACTGTGATTGCTATGTGTGTGTGCTGCATTGTTGGCGATTCGCCCCTGCAGCTCTGCATTGGCGGACCCTTATCCCTTTGAGTCGGTGTGCATTTGACTTGTGTGCTTTTCGGGTGCTGGGATGTTTGCGACTTGGGTCATTTGTGCTACTGGAGATATTTGGTACTCTTGTGCATCGTTTGTCTGCAGATGTGTTCTTGATGTCATGGGTCGTAGGTGCATGTGGATGTGTCAGAGTGTGACCGGCTCCTTTACGGATGTGGTCCACACTCAGCCACCTCAGTGTCGTCTCGTGCACCATGTCATGTATTGTGACTTCAGCCATGCTATCTGTCATGCAGTGTCACTTGCATTGTCAGTGTGGCTCACAGAGCCGCTGCTTTTCTGGATTCAGCACATGTGCATGGGTAGGTTGTGGCATTGGTGATATGGAGGGGGGCCCATTTGTGCACATTGTGGACGGGGGCCTACTTGGTGTTTCTATGTGTGCTGCAGTGTGCCAAGGGTATCAGGGACATGTTCCACACTCGGGTGTGCAGTGTGCTGCACATGATTGTGCATGTGTGCCATTGTGCCCATCTGCCCCATCCCCCCAGTCCCTGGTCGTTACTCACCCTGTTGCTGTTGGGTCAGGTCATTTCGGGCTGTGTCCAGACCCCCAACTCCTTGCACCGTCTCCACACTGATGACTGTGGCCACCATTTCCTCCAGCTCATCCAGCTCCTCCTGTGGCACAGGACTCCCACCTCCAGTCGCCTTTGCTGCCTTCATGTTGGCAGCGAGTTTCTGTTTGGTTTGGCTGTGCACTTCATGCCAGCGCCTCTTGACATCCTCCATTGACCTCCTTGACACTCCGACTGCATTCACTTTGGTGACGATGGACTGCCATATTTCCGTTTGTGTTGCCAATGACGCAGTGGAGGTGACGAACAGTTGTTGGTAGTGTTCTATCACCTCCGTGACGGTGATCTGGTCTTCCTGCGGACTGATCCCCGTCTTCCTCTTCCTCTTCTCCTTGCCCTCCCCCGAACAGGGGGTTCCATGCTGGTCCTCCGTGGGGCTTGAGGAGTTCGGCATGTGCTCTGCACTTGGTCCGGGTGCATCCAAGGTGCTACGCAGTTTGGATTGGTTTTGGGGTTTGTTTTTTATTGCTTTTATAGTGCATTTTCACGCATGACGCGTGGGTATTGCAGGCCTGTCGCTGGTTTTCGTTGATTTTGGTATCGCGCTTTGTGGCATCGCAACTTTTTGGGCGATCGTGTTTCGCATTTTTTGTTTATCTCGTTGGTTTTTACGCGGTCATTTGGCGGGTTATCATGCTGCTATCGCATGGTGCCGAGGGGTTGGGAATTGGACGTTAAGATGGTGTTATTTTCTCGCGATGGACTGCGATATGCAAAGTTGCGTTAAGCTAAATTTCCGCTGACTATCACACGTTCTTGAGAATAGGCCCCTAAGTTCGTTGTAAAGGCATGTGTGTTAAAAGCATATGCGTAGTAAAAAAATGCGTAGTAAAGTCTACGCATTGTAATGGAGCATGCATTGTAATGCAGGTGTTGTAATGGCATGCGTGGAATTGCTGTTTCCCAGCTGTGACACATTGCATCATATATTTTTGGTCTTTGGTGCACAGTCCATAGAAATGAGACTTTTCCTGACCTTGCGCAATTCAGAATAATTATCTGCCATTCCTATGTCCTGGTTTTCCTTCTTGAGAATAACGCTATGAGCATAAAACCCTGTGCCAGTGTTCCGAGTTCTGCTCAAACATTAGTTACATTTTATTCCTTTACTTTCACGTCGTGTTTCCTTTTATATGAACAAGCAATTTCTGATAGAATTCATTTGCATAAGAAAAGTGCCTTTGTAGTTCATTCATCTTGTCTTGTCTTTACTCTGGAAAAAAAGTGAGATTGCGCCTGGCTCAGAGCCAAGAGCCACAAGAAAAGTTCAATTACACATTCCATTTTTAGCATTAAATTAATCGGAGACAAGAAACTTGTACAGGGCAAACTGTGAGACTGGAAGAAAAGCTTTACAGTTTGGAGCTAGAAAGGGGCATCTCTTGATGTTCATTACACTTAAGAAAAATACGCTCTCCAGATGGTGGCAGTGCTCTGATATGTGCGGGCGAGAGAGTGGGGGGAAAGGGGGGGCCTGTGTTTTAGTTATTCCGTCCAAGCAGATCTCTGTAAAGGCAAATGAAAAGTGAAGCTTTATTTAACAAATAAACCTAAACCATAAGCTATAATGGGCAAACAGTAAACGATGCCAAGCGTCTGAGAGATGCCATGCGTACAAATGCATGTGGTCCAGTCAAGGGTGGTGGCTGACGCACCAGCCTAGCCCCATTGTTCCTCTGGCACTGGCCGTTCAACCCCAACTCCTAAAGGCGTGTAGGCAGCAGCAGGAACAGAAAGTAAATTGCCATATTTACTTTCCATTCTTTCCACTTCTTCTTCTTCCCTTACCCCCTCAGCAGAAATTAGAAGGCTGTTCATGTGCTAAAGCTGGGATAAAATGTAAACCCTGGGCCATATTTACGGCATTGATGGCGCAGGGCACCACAGCAAGTCACGTTGCTGCGCTGCATCACAGGGAAAGGGCAGGAATGCACCGCATTTATCCAATAAGGTGCATTCCTGTCCGTTCCCCTTCCTCTGGCACCGTTTTGGCAGCCTAGCACCAACGCAGGCACCCTTGCACCATTATGCAAGGGTGCCTGTGTTTTAGGCAGGGGTTTTTTTTGTGCAGGAAGGAGTATCTTCCTGCACACAAAATATCCTGAGAGGCTTTTTCCTCTGCAGCACACATAGAAAGAGGCCAAAACGAGCAACAATAAACACATTTCTCCTTGTTACGCCTCTCCTGAGGAGATGTAAGATTTACCGCATTCCCAGGTTTACAAGTCCTTGTAAATCTGGGAATGTGTCAAAAACTATGGGAGTTGCATGGTAACACACAGCGCAACGCCCATGGAATGCCTCCCTTGCGCAGAATAAGGCAATGCAGTGATTTGCCCTGCGTTGCCTTACTCCAGATTTTGACGCCATTCAAAGCCATGCATAGTGGCTTTGCGTGTAATAAAAATTCTGATGTAGATGTTTGCTTCACGCATGTGCCACATTGCCTGGTGCAATCATAATGCAAAGCGCTCAAAAATATGCCCCCTGTATTTATGCATGTATGTAATTGTACTTATATAGCATGAAGCAAGCTAGGAAGCAACAGAATGCTGAACACTGTCGTTTCAACTCGCTGTGAATAGGTGTCTAATTTCATTTGATAAATTAAAGTCCAAGGCTAAAGAAATTCTTGCCTTGGTTGAGGCTTCTAAAAATGGCAGAGAAATGGGAGAACTGGATTTTTCTACTGTGGTCTCGGACAGATGTACAGCATTTCCTTTAGGTACCAAACACCACTGTTGGATAATGGTAGAGATTCTGGATGATACAAGGATGTCCTGCTTGGGTCACATTGCATGTGCTTATCTTAAAATGTAAATTAAACATGCTTACTGCCTGTATAGGAGGAAGGTAAAGAAGAGTGACTTTAACTTTCCTAAACTCATAAGATGGACGGAAGCTTAAAAAATAATGTATAAGCACACACCAGTATTTTTTGGGCAAAATACATAGACTTTGGGGTGCCAAACAGGCAAAAATGCAAAGACCTCATATGTGTCTATATCCATCAAAGTGGTTCACATAGTAACTACATTGGTTTAAATGTGAAACACCTTGGGTGTGTCTTTGCACGTACAGCACTAGTTCATACAAGTCTTATTGATTTCCATGCACTATATGTGTTGCAATACAGTAACAGTGGTTTGAGGAATCAATATGTTGGTTAAAGAAAAGGTAAACAATAGGACTGAACACAGCTGGGCATCAAGCCAGACCTACAATAAAGTGCTCTCCATAGACCATCTTGTGCCAAGGGACAACAAAGATAACAGAAAAAAAATGGCCTGATGTAGAGTTATGTGGACAGGTTACTCTTTCACATCTGACTCCATCCGCCTTATGGGGTGGCAAGCGCTTTTGGGTGGAGTTACCCTTCTGTCAAGCTCCAAATCAGACCCTAAGTATACTATGAGGTTTCAAACAGGTCAAAATGTATTTAACTTGTACGTCACACATATTAGTTTACATCACCCACAGTGGTTCATGTAGCAACTAGATATGTTTAAATATGAAGCATGTCATATGTGTCTTTGTGCATACTGCACTGGGTTACATGAGTTTTATTGGTTTGCATGCACTGTGTGTGTTATTATATAGTAACATTGGTTTGAAGATTCAATATGTTGGTTAATGGAAAGGTAAACTATTGGAACTTCAATAGAGTACACTGGATTACATGAGAAAGCATACAGTTTAGGGTGTGTGACTTTTAAACCCAACAGCGCTAGGATACTCTCCTGGGTGATAGTGAGTTCTGCAAATCTAACATAACATAACATAACAAAAAACATGACATGACATAACATAACACAACATAACATGACATATTGGTTTATGTTCCCAATATACTGGCTTACATGAAGAGAACAATCAGTGGCGGCTCCTCCACTAGGGCAGAGGAGCATCGTCCCACTGCTTTTAAGCAGTGTGACGAAAGGAAAAATAAAATTATAATAAGTTGTTATTATCATTTTATTGTTTCCAGATGCTTTGTGGGTGGGCAGGCGGGGCTGCTCTGCTTTCAAAGCAGGGGAGGAGTGGTTTGCCCACTCCAAGTGCGCATGATTGCTTTACCGGCCCTCTGGGGCCGGCCATACAGTCATGTACACTTTGCATGTTTGCATGTTCTCCATGCAGGTTGCATTACAGCCTGCGTGGAGAACATGCCCAGGCCCCCAGTCTCTGTCTGAGCACCGAGCCATGTCGCTCAGACCAATCACACCGCTGCTTGCAGAGTTGTGATTGGTCAGTGGAGCCTGTGTGCTTACCAATCACACCGAGTCCCGGCCCGAGTCCGACGGAGGAGAGATGGAGAAGAGACGCAGGACGCAGTGACAACGTAATTTATTTTTTTACATTCCCCTTCCTCCTCCTTCCCCCGCCACCCCCGATCTGTGCCGGCTGCCGCTGAGAGCAACGCTGTGTCTATTTAATGCATTGGTATTATACGGTTCCCACTAGAAAAGGTAGGACTGTGTAATAGGACAACAGAACTTTAGAATGTAGGGGCAGGGTCCATCTACTCCATCAGAGACTGTCGGTCCAGTTTCTAGCTAGCTCACAGTGCTTCACCCGAAACCCTAACTTTCCTGGGATGGCAGGTGATTTTGGCAATCGGGAACATGAGAGTCTGACCCCCAAAGGAATTGTGGAAACAGATCTTACCCCTTTTGTGTGTTTATTTATATATGACAATATATAGAGATGCACCATCCCACAAGACCTGTATTACTTCATATGGGGCTACAAATAGCTCCTATAGCTGGCCTTGTGTGTATTACCTTCTAAGATAATGCATTTACTTTTTGTCAACCTATTTTATTTCTTAATTTATTTTGTTTCTTTATACATTTTACAGATCTCAATTAAATAATACATAAAGCATGATATGAATACATACAGTATGTACAACACAGAACAATTTAATTGAAACAGCAGATGGTTCTTTGATCAGTTCTTTTCATTTCATATTCAGAGATAGCATCCAGAACCCTTGTGCTAAAAAACATACTAAAAACATAGGGACATATCTCTATAACGAAACAATTATTAAAATCAAAAATTAATACCTCTTACTATTCTCATAATCATAAACATACCCCCCCCCATGTATTCCAAACACCATTCAATCCTTACATCATTACACATTCATCCATTCACTTTTCACATTCATACTTATCCCAACCACTCGTTACAATCTCTATCCATGGAAAACGGGAACCAGACTGTTTTTTCAACCATTGTGTCGTGGTTTGGGATCCTGTTCACTCCAATCGTAGTATTGCGTCAAAATAATGAGCTGCAATTATAAGGCAGATAAACCAAAGCAAAGTAACCAGCATTATGAACATGATGAAAAGAATGAACAGTCCAACCATGGTGGTCTGATTTCTATATTTTCTACCTGTCTCTACCCCTATTCTGGGAGCATAGTCGGTGTACCCTCCTTCCGATCTGTTAGGTTAGCCTGAGCCCCTATACCTGTATAGCTGGACCAGGGAATTGGCTTGGAATAGAATTGGCAATCCTTCTCTGCAGGATAGAAGATCTCCATCAACAGAGCTGCGTGTTGAAGACAGGATTCGTTCCAGGACAGTCATGGCCGGAGTGCCCCTCTCTCACCTCTAGAGGCTAGTGTTCCATTTATATATATAAGCCACTGTGTTAGAGGTACAGTTCTGATGCAATGATATGTCTAGATGTTAGAAGCTGTCTCCGAATGGGCAACACAAGCACTAGGATATCTTGTTCTGTGTTCCTTGCCTTTAATGGAGTGTACATATTACGTGACGAGAAAGGCTTTCTAAAAACAAGCAGCATGTACAGTGTCTTCTCACAATAATATTGTGGCAGCAAAACATGTAAAAATAACATTGCTAAAATTATGTTAGCCTAAAAGTGTAAAATGTAAACCTAAAATGGAGAATCAAAGTGGGCCCAAGAAGGCCTCACAACAATGGTGTATAAGCAGTAAATTATCAGGTGTGTAAACCACAGTATTGAGCTTGCACAATGTATTGGTTTGTAGGCATGCATACTCTAATAATTTTCCATCGTAATGAATTGGTTCATATGCATCATGTATTTTGCATGCATAACATATTGTTGTGCATGCATTATACAGTGTTCCAGGCACGTAGCGTATTAGTTGAGATGCATAATATATTGGTTTGTCCTCATAATGTACTGGTTGTGTGAAAAACACATTCATTCAGATACACATTTTACTGCTTTGCAGCTGTAACACATGGGTGCAGATGTTTCATATACACATTCATATACAAACAGCAAGAAATCAATGTAAGAAATGTGGTTATTAGTTGAGAGGGGTAGAAGCCCCATGCAAATAATAAACAAATCCTTGCAAGGTGAACCAAAAAAGTTGCTAAATAAACCGGTGCTTAACCCTCTGGTAGCTTGGTACAAAAATAGGCTTACCTTAGGGGCAATGGGTAAAATATACATGCAGTACCAAAACAGTAAGAAAGTAAAAACATAGTATGAGAAAATGCCAAGCCAATTTAGAAAAATGGAATAAAATTCAATGAATAAAATAACAACAAAACTCCAATCAGTAAAACAAAATTATGAATTTTTAAATTTTTAGGTGAAAAAGCACAAAATGCCACTCACTGTTATCTGGTCGCATTGACGTGGAGGAAAGTTCTCAAGTCTGTGTGAGAAGCTGCCGTTCGCATTGGCGGGGACTGTGAGGAGGTTGTTGTCTGCACAAGGAGCAGGTTGGGCATCCTGAACGGTCACTGTTGTAGCCCGAAGAGCCACTGGAGCTGTTGGTGCTGGTCACTTGCTGTATGGCCTCTTGAAGCTTACTGTGTCCCGGTAGCTCAAACAGGAGGATAGCCAACTGACCCTTGGAGTCACTTCTGGGGAGCCTGGGGTCAAGACAAGCAGGATCCAATCTTTCTCAGATAGCTGGGCAGTTCTTCTTTTGAATTGTCAGGAGTGTTGTTCTGAGGATAGGTGCTATGAAGGTGTAACTTTTATACCCAGTACCAACCTCTGGGTGGGGGACACAGTTTTGTCTAACCCTAAAACTGGTTCTGGTCAGTTGCTCTCTTTCTGCTAAGTTTGGTTCCAGTTTAACTAGTGAAAGAAAGGGCAGGCCGGCCCAGATGTGAGCTGCATCTGCCAGTGACAGGGTAGGCTTCTTCTGAAGTCAGGAAGGGCTGGGTACAACCCCCAGGATACCTACCCTTTGAAGTGTTATCAGGGCAAGTGAATAACTCCTCCGCAGCCATCGTGTCAGAAGAACTCTCACCTCTACACACCCATGCCCTTTTGCCCCCTTTGTAACCTTCCCCATACTTTCCTGGGTTTGGCTCCAAACTGTCTAGGATAACAAAGGGAAGGCAGGCCTGGGTGTGAGTCGTGTTTGTTAGTGGCAGGGCAACCAGCCCTTAGAAGTTAGGAAGGCAGAGTACATCCTCCCAGGAGATCCTGCTTAGGGGAGCAGCGTCCTGACCCATACTCAAGGCCCTTTTGTACCCATGTCTGTAAGGAAATCACAAAACACCTGTGGAGAGCCATTCACAGTTATGTAACACTAGACAGTGGCCGAAAGGCACACTTGGTTTAGGCAGAATAATGCCAACTTTCTGAAAGTGGCCATTTTAGAATAGTAACTTAAAGTGCGACTTAAAGAGGATTTCAAATAACAATTCATTTGAATGCAAACAGCATTTCTCTACCAGGTCCCAAACTATTAAGTGCAAAGTGGAAATCCAGTGTTAGTCTATAGGATAAACCTTACAGCTATGAAAAAACGACTTTAAAAGTTTTTTCCTCCCTGCACATGTAAAACGTAAACCCACATGTCCTCTTTTTAAATACCATGCACCATGCCCTATGAGCCTTTTAGATCTACCTTACGGGGACTTATAAGTGTTCAAAAGGAAGCTTTAGGTCTGACAAAACGTTTATTTTGCTAGATCAAAATGAAATTTTAATACAACAGGCTGCGGTAACTGACCAGAGACATGTTGTAAGAGACTACTTTAGTGGGTGTCACAATGAGTGCTGCAGCCCACTACTTCTATTTAATTTACAGGGCCTGGGTACGTGTAGTTCCAGATATTATGGACTTATAAGTAAATTAAATGTACTAATCAGGTGTAAGCCAATTTTGCCATATTTAAGAGAGCACAAGCACTTTACCACTGGTTAGCAGTGGTAAAGTGCACAGAGTCCTAAATTCAAAACAAATGAATTCAGCAAGAACAGGGAGTGAAGGCAAAAAGTCTGGGGGAATTCCATACCTAAAATGTCAAGTGTTAGACCTGGTACCATTGGCGTGAGTCTCCCTTCCATTTTTCGCTGTTGTCTCCTCTGTTTTTGATATGTTGTTGCTGGTTTAGAAGCTTTGGGCACTGTGCCACTGCTATTCAGTGCCACAGTGCAAGTGCTCCCTATTGTAAATTGTTGTAATGAATTAGTGGCTCCATGATTGGCTTATTTGATTTACTTGTCAGACCCTAGTACAGTGCACCATGTGTGCCCAGGGCCTGTAGATCAAATGCCGCTGGTGGGCTTGCAGCACTGGTTGTGCCACCCACAGAAGCAGCTTGTAAAGTGTGTCTCAGGCCTGCCATTGCAGAGCCTGTGTGCAGTCTAGTACTGCCATGTCGACTTGGTAAGTGCACCCACTTACCAGTCCCTAACCTTTCCTTTTCTACATGTTAGCCACCCCTAAGGTAGGCCCAAGGGCAGGGTGCATTGTAAGTAAAAGGTAGGACATGCCCTGGTGTGTGTGGCATGTCCTGATAGTGAATTACAGCCAATTTAGTTTTTCACTATTGCAAGGCTACCTGTCCCCATAGGCCAGAATGGGCAGTTTGATTATAACATCTTATAATCCTAACTGACCCAGGGAACATGGTAGGAAAACGAATTTAGTATGCCTGAACTCAGAATGTTAAAATACATCTTTTAGTGTAGGTGATTTTTACATTCTGTGTTTGAAAATACCACTTTTAGAAAGTAGGTATTTTCTAGCCTAACCATCCAGCCTGCCTCTGCTAGGTTGTGTATTACTTGTCTGGTTTGTGAGTGACAGGAGGGCTTGGGCTCCAGCAGTCTGATGGGTTAGGGCTGGGTTGAATAGGACCTTGGCTGAATAGAGAGTAGGGGGCGGGGATTTCCTTTCACTCCCCTGAGCCCTCATAGAATAGAGAGTAGGGGGAGGAGATTTCCTTTCAGCTACCTGGGCCAGGTCTGCTTTCAACAATGCTGTCTCCACCTCCTGCAAGGAAGCTGCACCTGTATGGACAGAACTGGTTTTGACTAGGTACAGAAACTCTCTGCCTTCAGAGAACAAAGACTTTTTGAGTATAAATATTGGGGCCCAGACCCCAAGACTTTAGATCACTTCTGGGAATCAAGACAAACCTTTGCCAAGGAGAGAAACCAAGGAAGCTGAAGGTGGTGACTGCCCCTGTGCCATTGTGCTATTTTCTGGGGTTGGCCTGCAGTGGTTACTTATTTGCCAAGGAAAGGAGAAGGAACTTTTATGAACTTTCATCATCTTGAAGAAGAATCTCCAAGGGCTTGAAGTGTGCTTGCCTCCTGCCTGAAGTCTCAGGGATACAAGACTTCACCACCAGCTCCCCCTTGAATTTCCTTTCTGGGAATTCTGTCTGCAGAGATTGGGTATTGTTGGGAGCTGGAAGCGCGACGCAACGAGAAGAAGCGTGTCGCCGCCGCAGCTGTTGCCGTGGCATCCCGGAGAAGCGTGTCGCCACCGCAAGGGTCGCCGTCGCATCACCGAAGAAGCGTGTCTCCGTCGCAGCTGTTTGTCGTGGCATCACCGGAGAAGCATGTCGCCACCGCAGGGTCGCAGTCGCATCACCGGAGAAGCCTGTCGCAGGGCCTGTTGCGGCTCAGAAGTTACCGAGTTCGCTGCACGGCCGTCAGCGTGCACGCATCGCCTTCACGTCGTCGCATCGCATCCAAGACGCCATCTTGTCACATCGCACCGGATCCTCACATCGAGGCGCCATTTTGTCGCATCGCAACCGGAACGCAGTATGAGATCGACGCATCACCTCCTCTCCGGTAAGGAACAGACGCACCCCCTACTTTGCGCAAGCATTGAGGAGCAGACGCATCGCCTCCCCCGAAGCAAGGAACCGACGCATCACCCTCCCTGCGAACCTTTTGTTTGTTTTGCGTTACGCATCCAAGGTACTTTGTGAGAAACGTGTCACATTTACCATCACCTTTGAACTAAGCTATTTCTACCATTTAAAAGTCATTTTCTTTAATACTGTATTGTGGATTTTTGTCGTTTGGGTCTTGTGTTAAGTCTATATAAAGATTACTTAGTTTTCTAAACCTGTGTGGTGTCCATCTGTAGTGTTTTCACTGTAATACTGTATGTGTTCACAAATGCTTTACACACTGCCTCTGAGATAAGCCTGCCTGCTCGTGCCAAGCTACCACAGGGTTGAGCAGGGGTTATTTTAGGAGTGTAGCCCCCTTACCCTGACTAGAAGCAAGGGTCCCTATTTGGACAAAGGTGCAAACCATTGCCAACTAGAGACCCCCACTTCTAACATTGGTGGTCAGCGGTGAGGATTCTGGACTTGCATTTGTGACTCATATACAGTGATTGGTGTACACTACTAGTGAGTGCAGACCAAACGCAACCACATACATTTTGGTAGAATTTTTCTCCTTGGAACTGTTATTTTTGCTAAAGACTGCCAATTCTTATTGCCATGAGCAAACCACCATCCAACTCATCTATGGATCTAGATTTTGAGGAAAAGAGGGTGGATACCTACACTGTGAAACAGCTGAAATACTGAAAATTTAAAGTCGCTACTCAAGGCCTCACCAAGAAGGATGAGTTCCAAAAGGCGCTGAGGGCCTGGTTGGAAGCTAGAAATGCCTCTGAGCATGTGAAAGAGCCTGTGGAGGAGGCTGAGGATACAGATGGGCAGCTAGATGGGCCATTGGGTCCAGCCAGGGGGAGAGTACCTTCCCTGACAGGTAGCAGTGTTTCTTCCAAGGGCCTGTCCCCAGGAGAGCTGGAGGACAGGGAGAGAAATAGAATGCATAAATTGGAGCTAGCCAAGCTCAAGATGGAGGGTCAAAAGGACCTAGAGAATAAGAAGCTGGAGTTTGAAAATAACAAGTTAGCATTGGAGAAACAGAAAATGCAATTAGAGCATGAGAGATTTTTGAGGGAGTTGGAGATCAAAGCTTAGAAATTAATCCCTCTGTTGGCAGCGCACCATCTGTGCCTGCAGAAGGAAGAGTATATATCCCCAAGGAGGTCATTAAAGATTTTCATAAGCATGAAGATATTGGGCAGTGGTTTGCAGCCTATGAACTTATAATGTTGGCCCACCGGGTCCCTGAGAAGGATTGGGGAGCGGGGTTGTGGGGCCGCTTTGTTGATGAGGGGAGGGATCCTTTGTTAGACCTGCCCAGAGAGAATAGGATGTCTTATGTCCACATGAAGGAAGCCCTGATGAGCAGGTATGGGTTGACCCCAGAACTCTATAGGCAGAGGTTCAGGAATTGTAAGAAGCTGGAGGCAACTACCTTGGTGGAGTATGTATGTTTCTTTTGCAGGGCCATGGATGGTTGGGTGAAGGGTAGCCAAGTGAAGACTTTTGAAGCGCTCTATGATTTGTTTGCATGGGAGCACTTGTCTAGTAATTGTTTTCCAGAGCTATGCCAGCACCTTATTGATAGCAAGCTAATTAACCCTAGGAAGCTTGCTGAGGAGGCTGACCGCTGGGTCAGTACCCGGGTCCACAAGGCTCATGTGGAAGACTTCGCCAAAGGTAGGCAGGGTCCCCAGCAGAAGAGTGGGGGGGACAAGGGTAAACAGAGGGAGATCCAGAAAGGGCCCCAAAGTAATTCCCAAGGGAACCAAGGGAAGGGTTCCCAGCCTCCCCCTGAGAAGAAGCCAGAGCCCCCGACACGTAAACCTGTTCGCAGGGGGCCCCCTACATGTTTTAAGTGTGGTCAAGTGGGCCACTGTTGGTATGATCCCAAGTGTCCCCAGAAGGATCACAAGGCACCACCTAGTGCACCACCCCGGCAGGTGGCGAGTGTAGCCCTGGGGGGGGGAGATGGGTGCCCAAGGTGGGTGGAGTCCCGCAGAAATGTCCCTTGTCTCTTTAGGAGATTATGAGATGGTCCCTAGGGCCCAGCTGCCTGATAACACTAAAAAATACAGGCAGTGGGTGGCCATCAATGACCATAGGGTGGAGGCTCTGAGAGACACTGGGGCCAGTGTGACAGCTGTCAGTTGTCGGCTGGTGTCTAAGGAGCAGGTGATCTCCCATGCACTCTTCCCTGTAGTTGCCGCGTACAACTCAGAGAGCCACTGTGAGGTGGCCCAGGTTCCCTTTGAGTGGGGGGGTCTCAGGTACCCTTCAAGTAGCTGTGAGGCCAGCCATGCCTGTTGACTGTCTGCTAGGCAATGATTTGGAGAGCTCCCCTTGGGCTAAGGTGGAGAGAAGGTCTCATTTGGAGATGTTGGGTCTGCCTGAGTGGGCGTGTGTGACCACTCGGTCTATGGCAGCCAGTAAGGGTGTTCAAGAGGACCTGGAGCCTGAAAGTATGGCCCAGGTACCTGCCTTAAAGAGAAGAGGTAGGGGGCGTGGGAAACCGGCCCCCACATTTCCCACGGTCCAGGAGGAGGCAGACCTTGAGGGGGATGTGCCATGTAGTTCCTATAGTACCCCTGCAGGACCTGCGCGTTTGGATAACATATACTGTGGGCTTGGTGTTAGACTGACTCTGTGCACCCCCACCGCATATGTTAGCCTGGTTTGCATTAGCTAGCTCACAGTGCCACTAGAATCTCCTCTTATCGGGGAGAGATTAGTTTCTGGCAACCTTAGATCATGACAACCCAAATTCCTCAGAATCGTGGAAACAATGTACTACCTTTCGCTCAGTCACTCGTGCTTACTTATTCGGTTTGTCTCAGAGAGTTACACAGAATAAAACAGTCTGGGCGTTTCAATAAGTATTTAATGAACAGTTGTTATTCTAGTGTAAAATATATGTGCTGCAGCAATCAGCAGACAATAGCAGAGATATATTATCAGCAGTACGATCAAAGTGAAAGGATAGAACAGTTCTACCATAGTGCAATAATCATGAATACATACATGAATATAAAAGCATTAGGGAAGTGCGCGTACTCCTACGATGCCTAACTAGATGTACCTGAGTGTACCTAGCATATGTGTTAGTCTAAAAGCCTAGGAGCCAAGAATCCCTCTAGGATTTAGTCAAACCCCCATACCTGAATAGAGAGAGTGTGGGACACCGTCCTGGTCTCGAGTTGGACACCCCGCAAGGGCTGTGTTAGACCGTTGTCAGCTGGAGCGACTGCATGCAGGAGCCTCAGCGTCTCTGGTCAGTGTGTCAGCATGGAAGTCTCGGTTCCCTCTGTCTTACCGTGGCAAGATGTGGTGTATTTATACCCTAAAGTGTCTTGTCCCTCAGTATGGTTTGTTGGACATGAGGAAGACGTCAGGGGTGAACTTTCTACATAGATATTATGCGGGAGATGTAGCTGGTGAATACTCATGCATAATTTATGAGTACATTGTAGGCCTGTGTTCTGGAATGACCTTGCAGTGTTCTAACCACAGACTAGATAACGTTCAACCCTCAGAGCTCATTGTGTACTGTAAGGAGCTAATGTAGGTGAAAGATCATGCCTATATTAGGAGTCATGACTATAATAGGGCATATACGAGTATGACCAAAATAGGGCATATACGAGTATGGACATAATAGGGCATATACGAGTATGAGCATAATAGTGCATATAAGAGTATGACCATAATAGGGCATATATGAACGGGTCTACATTAGGGCCTATATACGAAACATAACACCCACTCCACTTCCAAATTGATGACAATGACCATATTAAAAATCTGGACAATTTAAAAATATTCACTTAAAACGATTAAAACATGGATCTTAAAAAGACTTTTAAAAAAAGTTGTAAAAATTTTTAAAACTATTTTCTAATTACCACTTGAAAAAGTTGAAGTATGTCCCATCTACAAAGTTGCATCACTATAAGCTGAAGAAGGCCATGCTTTTCCAAGTGAAAGTGTCAATTTAGGAAATGTTCCAAATTTTGTTCGTTTATTTATGAAACGAAGTGGAAAAGCCGAATTCTTTCCCAGGACGTGATGAACCAATTCAAGATTAAGTGTCCAGGCTGGGAGATACAGCATCGGTGTTAGCTACTGCAGACGACAAATCCAACGCTTCACAGAGAACGTCAATCGCACATAGATGGAATTCGGCACTGCCAACAGTCGTTGCTGCGGCAGCTTGTACGGCATTTGTTACCTCGGGACCTGTGGTGGAGCCACCTAACCCAGCAGGAGCAAACGGCACCTGTGGATTCTCAAGGAATGCATTCATCAGAATTGGAAGACGCTGGGGACAACGCAGAGCATGAGCCTTTAGGGGGTCCAACATAGGATCTAGGTCCAGTGGCGAATCCGATGGAAACGTTAGACAGAGATCCAACGTGCATTCTTCTCCGCAGAACAGGCATCGAAGAACAGGTAAGATGCAGTCCACCCAGACTGGTCTGAATGATAGAAACCAAGAGGCGTTCAGTTCTCTTAGGCAAGGTATGCCCAGAAACTGCACCATGCGTTCACGATATTTCCGTTCCATGAGCGTGTTCGCCTTTTCCTCGGAAATGGGGCCGTCCATTGCGTAGTAGTAATATCACAATCAGGACTCCTGCAATTAGGAACAGGATAAGCGGGAGACCTCCAAAGACGCTTCCCAATACGGAGTGTATGAAATTTGGGATTACTCTGAGGGCTGTCTGAAAGGTGATTAATAGTCCTGACCCTATGGTCTTAAATAGGTGTACAATACCGCTCATATCAGACATGTTAAAGATACGACCCACCATTTCTGCGAAATGAAAGGGGCAGTTTGTACGTATAAGCGCTTGTATCTCAGTCGAGGTCCTTGCAACTTGAAGTTCAAAGATTTCTCGAGCGGAGGTTAAGGGCACGGGTTGCTGTAAAAGCATGGCTTTCAATCTGCTCAGAGTATCAAATTGTATAAAGGAAACATTCAACGAAGGCCATAACGGCACCTCCCTGACTGTGTTCAGTGGTGGAAACAATACTTGCATACAGCAAGTAACCCTGGAGTTAACAGTGACCAGATAGGCGACGCCTGGAAGCATCCCACAGCAACCTTGATCATTTAGCATTAAGTAACTCCCATTCGAGAGCAGCTGGAAAACCGGCGTGATCATGGCTGCTGGGGTCCCTGACATGTGACAAGATAAGTTCGCTACCGAACCACTACATGCTCCATGCAGAGAAATATCCTGACACATGAGAGAACCACTTAAAGCGTTCTTGCAGTTTGTACCACTCAGATACACTTCTCGATCCCCATTCCGGCATCGATATCTATATGGTAACTCCCAAGTTTCCTTGATATAGCCCTTACCCATTTTTTCATATTTGCCTGCCTGCCTTTGCTCAAGGCAATATTGAAACTGAAACGTAGTGACCAGCAGAGTGATTTGGCCATGAATTAGCCATTCTGTTGATGGTGATCCGGCAACAGTGAATGGTAACCTTTCCAGTTTCTCAATGTGCAGCATTGTATATTTGGCTCCCTCTGTGCCATTTCTGTCTGTTTATCTGTTAGATTGTATTCTGAAAACAGAGACGTGGTGTTTATAAAACGCCAGGGCACGTAGCCTGCACGCAAAGATTGCAGCGTCCAGCTTAACATCATAATAGAATGTAGCTGTGATTGCCCGTGTTGTAACAAGGCCATATCTTGTTCTAATATGTCGATTGCCGAAGACACAATGTTGCCTAAGGAATAAATCCTGGAGTTCAAAGTTGTTAAGCCATTATCCACTACAGCTAATGCCTTCTCTAGGTTAATACGGTCTGTTTCCCGTATTCTTTCTGCGGCCTCCTGTTGTGATATTTTCCAGTTTTCATTATAATAGGCATAAAGGCCAGCATATATGAAATGTTTCTGACGTGTTTTCCTTGGGCATAGTAAGAAATCCCTATGGTCTACATCAGGTGTGAGTAAGGTCAAGTGATGTTTCACTTCTGTGAGTGTTGAGGTTTCTAGCCAATCAAGGCACAACTTCCCAACACTATAGGATGTCACTACCCCTGGGTGTTGTCTCTGTACATAGCGTGGATCTCGCCTATGGATACTAAATCCCTCGGGTGTACCTAGGAATCTCTGTTGACATGTGTTCATGTCAATGGGCCAAATCAGCCATCCTGTCCAATTGGGATCTGACCTGTTGTACTGGAGAATGTCATCTAATCTTACCCCATGTGTAGTCGAATTCTGCCCCCCACCCATCTGTGATGGTGTAGGAAACCCAGGTGTGTTCATTTCTTTGTTCTTGGCTAGTCCAAGACAGGATGTCTGCTGCACAGTTTCATTTAGAAATAATATCTGCTGTGGGATGACGCATGCTCTAAAAAGCGCTTCTGTTCCCTGGACTTGCCAGTCCCTAGAACCCCAGATCGATTTTGAATCTATAGTGTCCTTCCATAGGTCGAAACCCTGTGTAGACAACGGGGCCATAAAGGAAGTAGAGTAAATCTGTTTTATGTTAGTCAACATACTTTTCTGTGCTGATGTTGTTGCCATTTTGTAATAAAATGACTTTGGGTCAGATGTGTTGAACCCAGAAAAGTATGTGAATTTCTGTGCAAAAGTTTGCGAACTACCTTTTGGAGGAGTTGGGCAGTGTTCCCACTGGTGGTATTCAAATACATTTCTAGGTGTTATAGATTTGTGCAAGAAATGATGACCATAATGTTGGTAACAGTACAATGTATTATAGTCTGAAGTACCTTCTAACATTTCATTGTTCGGAAATGCTGCAGTTTTTTCTAAATCAGACATTAAATTGTTTACAGTTTCAGTGTCCCAATCATCAGAAAATGTACTGGAGGTAATGATATCACTTAAAGAAATTTTAAATACATGTTTAAGCTTTAAAAGTTCAGTCAGACCAAACATTTCTAAATCAATCTTGTCCCATACTAAACCGTCCGGTATAGGAACTGCTGTGATGTTCACTGAAGACAAGTCTCTTGGTGACTGGTGTGGTTTTAAAATCAAATTGACTCTTTGGGCTGTAGAGCTTTGTTGGAGGTATCGTCCATTAATAAGCATACTAAAAGTTATAATTAAACCTATCCAGAAAAGAAAAAAGAAAATCCCAGTGATATACCATAGTTCAATCCAAGGTGACACCAGGTAAGTCTTTCTAAAAACGTTCAAAACGTCAGTGAGTTTCTGTTTGAGTGATTTTTTGGCTGGCGTCGTTTCAGGCTCACTTGGGTCCAGTGAAAACGTATCAAAGTTCATGAATTAGCCAGAAGCAGTTCGATCAATTGTTGGAATTGCATCGGGATTTGTTGAAATCGGATTTTGCTCTTGACGAGGCACGTTGACGTAAATGTCTGTAGTCGGTCTGATTGCAACTTGGTTATTAAGTTGGTTTTCATTTTGAGGATGAATTTCTTGTTGAAGTGGAACGAGTTCCATAGCATTGGTGCTTAGTCCTTCATTCCGTACAGGTGGCTCCTCAAATGTGTTGAGTCTTTCTGTTTGAACTTCTTGGATTGTAGCGAGAGGAGGGCGTCTGCTACTGTGGAGTCCACGAGGCCTACTGTTTAGTATCGGCCACATAGTGTGGTTTGATTAAGTCGATTGAGACAAATCTTTTCTCCTTTTTCCCGGCAAGAGGCGGCAGTAGTACAATTCTTGTGCCTTGGATTGCTAGGACCGGTACAGGCTTTCTGTAGGATGGCCCAAATTCTTTCTTGTCAGCAATCTTTTCTCTGACCAGATCCCCGATTTTTGGGATCCAGACAGGTCTTGCCATTACTGCCTTGACTTCCTCAGTGGCGGCCTGTTTCTGGAGCACGTTACTTTGTTGTGTTCTGGATTCATTTAGATCCTGTAAAACAGCCAAACGATCATGGATATCAAATGGTTTTTCATCCGCCACTGTGCCTTCACAATCAAGATCAGGTACCCACATTCTTGTCCCAAATAGGACCTCGTAAGGAATGACACCCCCTAGAGAGCTTCTTGGCTGATTGTTAATCGCTCGTTGTACCCCATAAAGGTGATCGACCCATCTACCGCCCTTGCCTAATACCCTAGCTGTTAAAGATTGCTTTAAGTCCCGGTTTTTCCTCTCCACAACAGAATTTCCCTCGGGATGGTACGGAGAGGAGTACCGCAATGCTACGCCCATTCCTTCCATGGCCTCTTTGTAAGCCCGAGAGCTAAACGCCGACCACGGTCAGAATGTAACGTGCCAACTGCGTATGTGCCGATAAAGACTCGCAAATCTTTTATAACAGTTCGAGCGTCAGCCGAGCGCTGAGGCCAAACCCATAGGAATCTAGAGCAGGAATCCACTGCAACCATAATATATTTATTTGACCTATCAGATTGTAGGGGTCCGCAGTGGTCCAAATACACACATGCGAGAGGTTTGTCTGATTTTAGTAATGGTGTCTGTGCTGGGCGTGTTACGGTGGAGCCTTTCATCTGCTGGCAGAAGTCGCATTTCAAGACAAAGGGGCCGATTCCGATTCGGGCCGTAAAACGTACCGACCGACTCGGTACGGGAATTTAGTCCGACCGACTCGGACCGGCGCCGCACGACCCGGGTAGTACGATGAAATGAATGTGAAATCCGACAGACTCGGACGGAATAAAAAACGACCGACCGAGCCGGACGGAAACAAGCCATCCGGCCGGGAAATCACGCGAAACGAGCCGACCGACTCGCACTCGGATTGAACCCGAACGAAACGTACCCGCGAACTCCGACCCGCGTAGTACGATGCTGTGCGTGCAAAACACCACCGACTCGCCCGGAGCACAAGCCGTACGACCGACACGCATACAAAACCCAGCCGAAGCAACCCAATACTACGCGACCGACTCGTACGCTGCATATGAAACCTAGCTGACACACAGCGGGAACGAGTCAGACAAGATCGCACCAGACAACTGCAGCGTCCTACTCGGACACAAGAACGACTCGTACATGCACCAAAAACACCAAGGAAAAATTAGAAAAAAAGGGCCAAACAAGCAACCACCAAGCCAATAAATACAGGGAGGGAAAAAAATGGAACAAGGACACACCTCCAACTCCACCTACATAAAGGCCACAAATCCCTACCATGATCCTTTGCAAATTCCACTGACCTGCCAGCACACAACACCATCACACAGCAACCACAGACATACTCACAGCTCATACATCACACAAACCACACACCATTACCACACCTACAAATAGCACCCTCACACACACCCAGCTAAACCTACACTCACACACCCCCACCTGCACACACACACACACATCAATCACCACCACCACCCATCACCATGCCCCCAAAGAAGAACCATAAGTTCCTAGATTGTGAATTGGAAGTCCTGGTAGACGAGATACTCAGGGTAGAGCCACAGTTGTTTGGTACATTGGTATAACAGACCCCCATGTCGCAGAAAACCAAGATGTGGGCGAGGATTGTCGACAGGGTGAACGCACAATCACCATGTTTGCGCACAAAGGAAGACATCCAGAACAGGTGGTATGATGTGCGCAGGAGGGTCCGGGAACTACTCAAAAAGGACTACCTCCTCAGCCAGCACACCGGCAGTGGCCCTCCTGCAAAACCAGTATAACTCAGGCCCTGGGAGGAGAAGGTGCGGGCCATCCTACCACCAGTGAGCGTATACGGACTAACAGACATCCCAGAGCCTGGTGAGTACACAACTAATATATACAATATGGTGTGACAACACACACACATCACAGTCAAGGGGATAGGCAAACCATGCACACTTAGCAAATACACAGCAACTAAAAGATATTCATCCCAAGATGTGAATGCTAGTCAGACAAACACAATACCTGACATCTCATAGTGACATGTAACTGTGTCATGAGATTTACAAACCTAACAACAAATACAGCAAGGCAGTGGCACAAATAGAACCAACAAACACTCACAGATATTTACCCACCACTAGAACACCACCTCACAGGGAAGCTCACTCAAAGGAAGGAATCCTGTGTATGCTGGTCAAGTCAGTGTAGCCAATAGCATGATGGGAGTGGTAGTCACAGATATTGGTCACACCCACAATTGGCCCATCAACACCACTCTCAACCATGCTCACATCACAGGGAGTGGATAAGGACTCACAAGATGGCTGACACTGGGTACTGCTGTGGGGAGCACAAGGCCCTGCTGGGAACTGTGCACCAACAAACAGCACAACACCACTGCCTGACATCCTGAAAGCCAACTTGCACTCCCTGCAATGCAAGCACGTTGCATGGTGGAATATCTGGCTGGGTGGGAAGGAGGACTCACAGCACTGACCATAGTTACAAGCAGCTCTCCTCACACACCCCCTCAACACTAACTCCACATAACCCACCTGGGAGAATGCAATGCCTCACAGCCTAACTGAAGATCCCACAAAGAACCACCACCCTGGGTTATGCTGTGTGAAGCACAGGGACACTCTTGGGACTTGTAGCCAAACAACTGCCAGGATAACACTCCCAGCCATCCTGACAGCACAGGCACCCCACCCCACAGGGAAGTAGAGTCAAAAGGAAGGAAGGATGGCCATGCTGGGAAGGGGGGTGGAGGCAATAGCATGATGGGAGTTGTAGGCACAGATATTGCTCACCCTCACAATTGCCCATCAACACCACTCTCAACCATGCTCACATCACAGGGAGTGGATAAGGACTCACAAGATGGCTGACACTGGGTACTGCTGTGGGAGCACAAGGCCCTGCTGGGAACTGTGCACCAACAAACAGCACAACACCACTGCCTGACATCCTGAAAGCCAACTTGCACTCCCTGCAATGCAAGCACGTTGCATGGTGGGATATCTGGCTGGGTGGGAAGGAGGACTCACAGCACTGACCATAGTTACAAGCAGCTCTCCTCACACACCCCCTCAACACTAACTCCACATAACCCACCTGGGAGAATGCAATGCCTCACAGCCTAACTGAAGATCCCACAAATAACCACCATCCTGGGTTATGCTGTGTGAAGCACAGGGACACTCTTGGGACTTGTAGCCAAACAACTGCCAGGACGACACTCCCAGCCATCCTGTCAGCACAGGCACCCCACCCCACAGGGAAGCAGAGTCAAAAGGAAGGAAGGATGGCCATGCTGGGAAGGGGGGTGGAGGCAATAGCATGATGGGAGTTGTAGGCACAGATATTGCTCACCCTCACAATTGGCCCATCAACACCACTCTCAACCATGCCCACATCACAGGGAGGGGATAAGGACTCACAAGATGGCTGACACTGGGTACTGCTGTGGGGAGCACAAGGCCCTGCTGGGAACTGTGCACCAACAAACAGCACGACACCACTGCCTGACATCCTGAAAGCCAACTTGCACTCCCTGGAATGCAAGCACGTTGCATGGTGGGATATCTGGCTGGGTGGGAAGGAGGACTCACAGCACTGACCCTAGTTACAAGCAGCTCTCCTCACACACCCCCTCAACACTAACTCCACATAACCCACCTGGGAGAATGCAATGCCTCACAGCCTAACTGAAGATCCCACAAAGAACCACCACCCTGGGTTATGCTGTGTGAAGCACAGGGACACTCTTGGGACTTGTAGCCAAACAACTGCCAGGACAACACTCCCAGCCATCCTGTCAGCACAGGCACCCCACCCCACAGGGAAGCAGAGTCAAAAGGAAGGAAGGATGGCCATGCTGGGAAGGGGGTGGAGGCAATAGCATGATGGGAGTTGTAGGCACAGATATTGCTCACCCTCACAATTGGCCCATCAACACCACTCTCAACCATGCTCACATCACAGGGAGTGGATAAGGAGTCACAAGATGGCTGACACTGGGTACTGCTGTGGGGAGCACAAGGCCCTGCTGGGAACTGTGCACCAACAAACAGCACAACACCACTGCCTGACATCCTGAAAGCCAACTTGCACTCCCTGCAATGCAAGCACGTTGCATGGTGGGATATCTGGCTGGGTGGGAAGGAGGACTCACAGCACTGACCATAGTTACAAGCAGCTCTCCTCACACACCCCCTCAACACTAACTCCACATAACCCACCTGGGAGAATGCAATGCCTCACAGCCTAACTGAAGATCCCACAAAGAACCACCACCCTGGGTTATGCTGTGTGAAGCACAGGGACACTTTGGGACTTGTAGCCAAACAACTGCCAGGACAACACTCCCAGCCATCCTGTCAGCACAGGCACCCCACCCCACAGGGAAGCAGAGTCAAAAGGAAGGAAGGATGGCCATGCTGGGAAGGGGGGTGGAGGCAATACCATGATGGGAGTTGTAGGCACAGATATTGCTCACCCTCACAATTGGCCCATCAACACCACTCTCAATCATGCTCACATCACAGGGAGTGGATAAGGACTCACAAGATGGCTGACACTGGGTACTGCTGTGGGGAGCACAAGGCCCTGCTGGGAACTGTGCAACAACAAACAGCAGGACACCACTGCCTGACATCCTGAAAGGCAACTTGCACTCCCTGCAATGCAAGCACGTTGCATGGTGGGATAACTGGGCTGGGGGGAGAAGGAGGCCTGGATGGTAACCAAATACCACCAATGCTGGTCATGCACACACCTCAACATTCACATTGACATGCCACAGGTTGGCAGGACAATGTGCTACACCAATATCACTCACTGACTGTCACTATTTAGGAGAATGCAATGTCCTGGCCCACATCCAGAGGTACAGTCACAACTGTCAGGTGTTTGAACAATTGATGCCAGTAGAAACATAACATACAATCTGTGTCTCGCCCCAAAACAGGAGATGATGGAGACATAGCAGCAGACCAGGAGGACTCCCTGTCCCAGGCTCCGGGGACCACTGAGCTCACTGGTGTGGATCAGCCTCTGCACTCCTCGGATGGCGAAGAACCAGCTGGACCTTCCGTGTGAGTCATCATGCAGCACCAGCAGGACCAACATCTGCACCCCCTGCACCCACCCCTCCAACAACTGCCAACACACAGGCCACCCCTGCCAACACGGACACACCAAGGACCACAGATGACAACAGCGCACGGACCCAGGCCAAAACTGGAGCTGCTGACAACGAGCCCAGGAACAACACCCAAGTGGGCCCACGGTCACCTGTGCGTGCCACTGCAGGTCCTGCACGTGTCGCCAGGGGTGGTGTGAGGGGTGGGAGACATAGGTCTCTCCTTGCAGAGGGGTCTGGACTGTATGATGACCCACAACTGGCACGAATCGCGGATGCGTACCAGACTAGCACCGGAGAGGTCAGCCAGGTATTGGGGATCCTCAAGGACATACAACAGCAGCAGGCTGCCCATCATGCCCGCTTGGACTCCCACATGTCCCGTGTCAAGACACACATATCACGTGTCGAGACACACGTGTGGCATGGAGTCCAAGTGGGACACATTGGAACAACTGACAGCGGTGCATAGGGACATACTGACATGCCTCCGCCAGATCAGCACCAACATGGCCTCACCTCCCTGTGTGCCCACAACATCTGCTGCTGAAACAACTGCAAATGCCACAGGGAGGGAGGAGGACTCTGGCAGAGAGTCCCTTGCACCGCCGCAGCCTGCACCTGAGGGTCTCCCCCCAAGAAGAGGGGCCGTCCGAGGAGGCCAAACTGAGAGGCCGATGGCCATCTACATCCCCCAGGAAGCCAACACCTGTTCTGGAACTTTTCCTCTGTGTGCATACTGCACGCCCTGTTGAAGCCAAGCCAACTCTCCCACATGACATGGGGAGCTCTAGTTGACCAAATGTATCAGATGACTGTGTACTTTACTCTGGACTTTTCAGCTACCAAGACTTCCAATTCACATGGGAACTTTGGATCCAAATTTCTATGTACAGCACCCACCATCCTGTGCACCATCCTCACACCTGTATGTAAATAAACTCACCAATACACCATATCTGCCTCTGTTGTGATTCCAACGTGGTTTTTGTCATGTAGATGTTGATCTTCTAAATTACACTGTGCATGCTAACTGCTACAGCAATTCCAACACTGTCATGTCAGTCATGGTGACGTGACACATATGAGGGAGACACATCACTAGGGCCACAAAACACATACACACCAGGGCCATCAGACTCATCACCTATACTGATGTTGCAATGAAGTACAGTGGAATGTACAGACACGCCACCTATTCACAGTCACTGTCAACTAGACAACAGGTGCAGTAAGCAAATGTCAGTCAGATGTGTGACTACAGACAACGCACATCCCAAAGTCAAGCACAGGTTTATTACACATTTCCAACATGTAGTTTCCACTACAAATGCAAGCTAATCCAACCTCCTGGGGCCACAAAGTCAAAAAGTGCAGAAGATAGAAAGTCACCTGTAGGGAAACTACTGCTTCCACCTTGGAAGTTGAATCATGGATTTGGGGGATCCAAGTTGATCAGACAACTCCAGCAGCACCCTGTGAAGGACAGACATGACACACAGTCAAAACCACTGAAGAACAGCAAAGAACGGCAATACTCATGTCTAATACATGTCACGAGATAACTACACAAAACCAAGTTAGCATGTCAACACTGTTGGGCAGTACAGACCACCTGCAAGGACACATCGCTGCACGCATCCAGTCAAGTAGCACATGGCCACACTCAAACAGCACCAGAGCACCACACACACATATCATGCAAACACAAATCATTGACATTACAACCCTCTGGAGACTCACATTCAGCTGAAGAAGTTGGTGATGAGCTGTGTGCGGACATCACCATCATCATCATCTTCACTGGCATCGTGACCCAGGCCAGGATCTTCCACAGGTGGCGGACGTTGGTCATCGTCATCCAGGATGAGAGGCAACTCCTTCCGCACTGCCAGGTTGTGTAGCATGCAGCAGACGATGACAATCTTGCACACCTTTGCTGGGGCATATGGGAGGGCCCCTCCTGTCTTGTCCAGGCAGCGGAAGCGGCTCTTCAGGAGACCAAAGGTCCGCTCAATCACCCTCCTCGTCCGACCATGTGCCTCATTGTAGCGCATCTGGGCTGGTGTCACAGGGTTCCTGAGGGGTGTCAGCAACCACGGCATGTTGGGGTATCCCGAGTCACCTACAGACAGACAATTGCACATTAGCCGATTTGAAAATGTGTGCGGAAAACAACATAGCAGAACACACACAATGGTACAAAGTCAGTACACACCAACAAGCCAGGCACGCTGGTTCGGCATCTGTGACATCATCCTCGGGATGCGACTACTCCTCATCACGTAGGCAAAGTGTGCAGAACCGGGGAAACGGGCACACACATTTGAGATGGTCATATCTGCAAGACATACCACCAGAGCATTGATCGAATGGTAATGTTTACGGTTGCGGTATGCCTGCTCATGTGCCTGTGGTGGTATCAAAGACACATGTGTCCCATCAATGGAGCCAATTACATGTGGCATCCTCCCCAGGGCATAGAAGTCACTCTTGATGTCACTGAGTCGTTGACGTGTTGGGAAATAGATGTACTTGTTGAGGTATCTCAACATTGCCCCCAAAACATCGCGTAGCACACGGCTGAACATAGTCTGTGACATCCCACCAGTAGTTGCCACAGTGTGTTGAAAGGTACCGGTGGCAAAGAAGTGTAGGGCTGCCATCACCTTCACCTTGGGGGTCAGCGCTGTAGGGTACGGCCGGCCAGGTTGCAAATGTGGGGCCAAGCGCACTGCCAAATCCTCAATCAGCTGCCTGGTGAAGCGGCACCGTCGGATGCTGTCATGTTCCACCATCGTTGCCAGGTCTGGGAATGGTCGATGGACAGCAGGAGCCCTGCAGTGCATAGGTGAAGAAAGCAAGATTGTCAGTCACCCCACCAATGTGCCGTTCACCATACTCAATTTCACATGACACATCATCAACATACACAAGTACTTGATGTGTGTGTCGTCCCGTTTGGACATATATGGCACCTACATGGACATCATCTAACATCTCTCTGTTCAACAAGTGTTGACAACTGGTTCCAGGGTGTGCTATGGGACACCATTAGGCTGTGTCACAGTGCACATTAACTGCTCTCATGTTCCACACACATACCACAGTGACATGTCTGGACAGATGCTCCACAGGCATCACAGCTCATTGACAGGTAGATTCCCAGGGAGCCTGTCTTGCCACATGGACACTGGCGTGACATGGCGTATCATGTACACGTCAGAAAAACAAACATGACACCCACAGGTGGTGGCCCCTGTAGCCTCTGCAGGACAGACATGGACGTCTGTGACACACACACACACACACACACCATCAAAGTTCATGCACAAACCACGTGGATGTGGAGACTGTCTCCCATTGTGCACATGGAGTCAGAGACATGTGATACACAACATGCACACAGACTGTGGAGGGACATCACTATTGTTGGAATGGGCCACCCTGTGACGTACATGCCTTCCCACATGTGAGCCTGGGGGTATGTGACATGTCATACACATACACAACCTGGAAATGTGACCATGACACATGCTCAGAAATGAAAAGTTGCACACCACAGTGGTCATGTGCACAACACACAAAGGACCCTGTCCCCATCAACACGTGCACAGCCTGGGTGTGTCTGCCCCCAAGTGCCACCCCAAAATCCACATGTTCACCCCCATACACAGATAAGGTTATGCTGCCACACATGCCTCATAGACAGTGTGGACTGGGTGTGGTGTTGTAGGTGTGCCCCTGAGTCCCTGGAAAGTAAATGTGGCTGGCATAGGTTCACCAGTGACCAGCATGGTGACATATGCGTGTGACCTGTCCTGGTACGCGTTGTAGAGCAATGGACCGATCGGTGTGCCCGCACGGACCATTGTATTGTATGTGAGCGGGTACGCGTTGTATGCCTGGTACGCGTTGCACAGCAATGGTCCGATCGGTGTGCCCGCACGGACCATTGCATTGAATGTGAGCGGGTACGCGATGTATGCCTGGTACGCGTTGCACAGCAATGGTCCGATCGTTGTGCCCGCACGGACCATTGCATTGAATGTGAGCGGGTACGCGTTGTATGCCTGGTACGCGTTGCACAGCAATGGTCCGATCGGTGTGCCCGCACGGACCATTTCATTGAATGTGAGCGGGTACGCGTTGTACAGCAATGGTCCGATCGGTGCGCACGCATTGGCTGGGGCCTGGCATGGCAACAGACGCGTTTTTGAAGCTTCAACGAGTCTGATGCAGTGAATTCAGTTGGCCAGCCACAACAATGTTGCAAATTCATGGGTGTCATGAAGTTGAAATTTTTGAAGGATGCTGTGGGCGTGTCTTGGTGCTGCAATTCCATGGATTGGTCAGATTCATAAGATGCATACGACTTGGACCTATCACTTTGGACACATGGCACAGTATCTGCCTGTGCAGCACACATATAATGCTGGCTGTTCCCCTGAGGGCTCACTTGCCTGCACTACATGCTCCAGGACGACATCTGCCACTACACTGCTGCTGTCTCTGCATCCTCTGGCTACTGCAATGGCACGTACTGTGGAGAGAGCTCCAGCCTTCACCCATGAGGAGAACCAGGCCCTGCTGGACAACCTCCTTCCACAGTACAGCAAGCTGTATGGGCCACCAGGGGAGCAGGTGAGTGTGCTGTCCACTGCCTTACTAATTGTGCATGTTGTCTGACTAGCAGGATTTACAGTGTGCACACCACTGGCTAGCATGCTCACTGAGTAGTACTCACCCCCAAAGTGTGTAGTCACATGCACTGAACAGGTACAGTGGAGTAACAGTGCATTCAAACAAGGTTCACTTCCCATGCAATGATACCATGTAGTAACTGCTGGCAAACTGTCCATAGCCCTCATTGCACTGCCTGTGTACATCATATGCCCCTGTGATTGAGACATGTATTTCCAACTGTGTGATGCACGGATATGTTGCATGTGTAGTAATGGCCTTTTCACTTTGTCATCCTCACAGGTTGATGCCCATCAGAAGCAGGATATCTGGCTGGCCATCGTCCGGGCAGTCAGATCCGTGGGGGTCTACAAGCGCCGGATCCGCAACTGCCAGAAGAGGTGGCAGGACCTTCGGGGCTGGACCCGGAGGATTGCAAGGGTCCAGCTGAAGCTGTCGCCTCCTCGCAGGAGGGGCGGACACCGGACCCTGACCCCCACATGCTCCAGATCCTGTCGGTGGTCTTCCCGGAGCTGGATGGGCAGCTGAAGGGCAGACAGCAGCAAGGAGGGGTGAGTCAAAGACTGCACTGTGAACTCTGTCTGACATTCTATGTGCCCTCCTGTGGCGTGGTTAAACTTCCCCAGTACATCAGTCTTGTTGTCCAGTACCCATGTCCCTCTATTGTGACATTGCCACTACCCATCTGATAGGCCGGTGTGCTCCTTACGCTCAGGATAATTGTGTCACTCGGGTACAGGGTCCTTGCATTTTGCTTTGCTCAAGGTGGGTGACAGCTTTTGTTCCCGTGATATTGTGTTAGCCTTCATGGGTGGGTCAATTGCTCACACAATGCCTGAGTCGTGCAATGTAGTCTGGGTGTAACTTTGATATGTGATCCACTTGCAGATCAGAATCACCACATGTCCCTGGGGTATTTGCCACACCCCCATGCTGCGGGTGGGTAAAATGTTTGGGCCTCAGGAGTATGTATGTCAAGTGTGTCACACATGCCTAGCCACCTGCCTACTGACCAGGGCTCATCCATCTTGCAGGTGGAGCCGCACAGTCATGCCTACTCCAGGGCATACAATACACTCTGTACTCCCACTCCCGTGTATCAGCTGACATGCTGTGCTCAGTGAAATGTTCCCTCAGGTGTCTGCCTCTGTGTCGTTGTGCTGTGACTACGTAGTCGGGACTCCTGTGATGTTTATCGGTTAGGGGTCAGCATGCCATCTGCTATTGGACCATGTGAGACAAGACTTCTGTGACTTATAGGTGCTTGATCACATGACTGTGCAGACAGGTGTATGCCACTGAGACTTTCAGGCAGATGTTTTAAACTCTCAGCACACTGTGAGGTGCTCATGTTCAGAGAGTTGTGTTTCATGTCCCCCATATGTCCAATTGGTATGACGTGGACAAATAGTAGTTCAGATGATGTGGTTTTTGGGGGATGGACATGTGCACTTGTCAGTTACATTACTTGCCTTCCCCATGTCCTAGGATTGTGACACAGTGCAGACTGTTGTTGGCTGGCTGCCATGGCCATGTGACTGGAGACAGTGATGTATGACTTTGCAGGCATGCCTGTGTCATGGCATTAAACTTCCTAAGAGTGATCCTGCAGGGGAGTGACATGTGCAACATGCACCCCATTGTGGCATTGACTATCCAGACATGGGTGCTTCATGGGGTCTGGTGCTGGTATGCATCACATGCATTTCTATTTAGACTCTGGCCGTCCATTTATACAGACACCTGCACTGACTCAGTGGCAAGAGATGTGACGTGGGCATGTTCACATACTTCACCGTGTTCTCAGCAATGTCCAACTACTGTGTAGGAGGTGCATGTGTCCACACTGGGGTATTACCATCAGACAGGCACCAGACCGATGGGTGCAAGGGCAGGAGGGGTGTGAGTTCCATGGTTGACCATCAGACTGACAATTGGCTTCTCCTAATCTGTGTGATGACTTTTGTCAATGTTCTACTAGAGATGCCAGGGCTTGCTCTGTGATGTGCTGTACTTACTGTGGTGTGTGCGGTCAGTGCAGGTGACTGATGTTTGTCTGTTTCCCTAATTGTTTGCAGATACATCCACAGCCACAGGAGGGGACAGCTCCACGGACCAGGAGGAGCAGCAGAGCCAGACTGGGTCAGCGTCCGACGAGTGGTCAGAGGGACCCAGTGGCACGGAGGGCGAGGGGAGCCAGACCGAGGAGTCCTCAGCACCATCCACCTCAGCTGGGGACCACAGCAGCTCGGAGGATGACTCCCTTGTGGATGCGGGTGTCAGCAGCCACAACACCCCAGCTAGTCTGTCTGACCCCGCCACCACCACCACCACCACCACCACCACCGCCCTCCCATTGGCTCCCATTCCTGAGGTCCGTGGAGGCTCCCGTGCTCGGGAGCGTGTCTCCTTCAAGCCAGGCACCACACCCCCTGCCCCTGTGTCCCCTGCTGCCCTGAGTGAGGAGTCTGTGTACCTCCTTCGGCAGATCCATGTAGGGCAGACAGCAATGCTGACTGTCCTCCATGCACACACCACTCTGTTGACACAGCTGGTGTTGTTCATGGAGGGCATCTCAACGGGTATGTCTGCCCTACAGAGGAGCAATAGGTCCATGGACTCCTCCCTGACGGCAGCAGTGTCCCTCCTCCAACAGTCCCTCACCCCTCCCACCTCTGCCCCATCCACACTTCCTACCACCCTACCTGTCCAGAGCACATGCACACCTGCACAATCACCCAAACACACAGACACGAGCAGCACACACACACCCAAAACCAAGGCAAGACGTGCACACAAGCATCCTCAGGGGACTTATTCCACACACACAGGGGCTGGGGAACTGACACACACACAGGCAACCACAGTCACTCCGCAATCCTCAAGATCCTCTCCCTCCAAGACCCCTTCCCTTGCCTCACCTGCAACCCCACATACACAGCAGCTCTTCCTCTCTGACCTCGGCCTCTTCCCTCCAATCCCGCTGATCCAGCATACCGGGGGAAGAGGAAGTCCACACACAGAGAGGGAGTGCCCCTCGCCCCCGGACACCCTCCCCCAGGCGCAGGCAGAGTGAGCCCCCCACCCGCAAGTCCCCCCGGACCTGGAAGAGCAAGACCCCGCCACCGCCCTGCAAGTCACCCACCCAGTCTCTCACCTCCATCCCCCAGGCCACCACTCCACAGGTTCCACCGCCACACCCTGCCCCAGGTTCCCCCACACACTGATACCGCATCCCCAAACTGCTCAGGCCCTCCCCCCCTGCCACTTGCTCTTCCACCCCCAAACCAGACGCTCTGCCTGTATGTGCCACTGGTGTGGAGACCGTGTCCCCCCCTCTGTCCTGCCCAGCTCTTCTGCCCCCCCCTTCCACTCCCTTGGAGTCATGCACTGCGGTGGAGTCCACAACAACCCCATCTGACTCGGGCACTGCATTGGGGACCCAGCCCACTCCATGTGCCCAGCCCACTGCAGTGGTTGCAGCACCAACACCATCGGACTTGAGCCCTGCGGTGGTGCCGGCCCCCCCTGAGTCAGACACCTCCACTGCAGTTGCCGGTGACACTCCTGCACCCACCTCACCTTCCCTGCCTCCTTCTGGCATCCCCTGATCCTGTCCCTGCGGTGCCTGGCCTGCCCCTCGTATGCCCCTCCAAGGGGGATGTCCCCTGTCGGTACCTGTGCAGGCAAGCAATTGGTGACAAGTTGTCACACATCACCCTGTTGGGACTGTGTATTTGGACTGGACATTGGCCGTAGTTAATTGTGGACTTTTGATTTCAGTTGCACACTTGCTGAATAAAGCCTCTTTTTGTTTACTTGTGGTTAATCTTTGGTGGTACATGATGTAGATGTGTAGAATCATGCATTTGCTGTTGTAATTGTGTTCAGATCAGGTAAATGAAGTTTTTCTGTGATGGGCTCCATGTGATCCATGGGATATGTGTCCTAATCTAGTCTGGATCCATAGCATCCCTTGCTGCAGTCTGAGGGTGTAATGTTCACCATTTGACACAGGGATGTACGTTTAGCATTTGTAGATTACCATCTTTGTCCTACACTGTTGCACATCTGTTGGGCTTACCACTGTCCAATGTTCCTAGTACCCTGACTGTGTGCCCGTCTCCACTGGACATGCAGTTTTGCACATCAATTTTGGAGGACTCATCTGTGTATACAGTACAACTGGATTGCCACGTGTTTTGGGTGTATGCAGATGACTGACGTGACACTCCCATACCCAGGCTGATGTGAGCAGAGGCTTCTGTGTGTTGTAGTTGTTGACTCACTGACGGAGTGTCCTGCTGATATGTTTGAGTCGTGCACAGACAAGGTTTGGCACAGTGGACCTTCCACAGGAGTGGAGTGTGTAATCTGCTGACATTGCGTGTGCCCGTGTTGTGTGTTGTGTGAGCATGTCTGTGCATGTTCCCTTCCCTTTTCATACACAGGCTGTGTCCCTAGGGATGTTCCTGTTTGTGATGCTTGCAGAGTTGGTATGTGTTTATCCAGCATCTTGGACCTGGTTTCTCCGTGATGTGGGTGCATGGCAAACTGATGTTCATGAGGTTGTCATCCCAGGTTGTCTTTGTTGTCAGGGCTGGGGATGTGGGCAAACGCTGATGGGACACATTCAGGATTCCCCTTGGCACTTGTTGTTTACACAAGTAATGTGATTTTGAATTTGTGGTAGCTTTCAGTGATTGTGACGCGTTGTGTGTGTGACTGCTGCCACTCCTCAGGGTCAGAGCTGCAATGTTGGAAGTTGTGTACGTGTGTTCTTTGTGTCTCACCTTGACTTCTTCGTTGGTGTGTGACTATGGCCAGGATCTCATTGTTTGTGGTGGATTTCACATCATGCGCATGTACGGCTTCAAACTGGAATGGCATGGTGAGCAAAAAAACGATGGATTTAGGCCCAGATCTCTGTACTGGGGTGAATGTATGACATTGTTCTGCATTCTGTCCATCAATTGTTGTTTTTGCATTTGTCACCCCGAGTGGGACGGGTATGCCCAGACGTGGGTCCCGTGCTCTCCATGCCACTGGAATCAAGCTATCCTGGCTGAAGAGGGGTGAAACCCCGAAACCGGTCCTAGGATGCTTGTTTCCAGTCCAGGGAGGACCTGGCCTGGCAGTTCAGGCTGGACTGTTCCCATGGGGCACAGGGTCAAGACTGATTTGCATATGGCTGGGTTCAAACTGGAATGGCATGGTGAGCAAAAAAATGATGGATTTAGGCCCAGATCTCTGTACTGGGGTGAATGTATGACATTGTTCTGCATTCTGTCCATCAATTGTTGTTTTTGCATTTGTCACACTGATCAAAAGGTGCATCAGCCTTGGACCCCACACTTACCTTTTGGTGACTGTGGTGATGGCGTACTGTGCTGTGTGTCATACATAGACGAGTCATGTTGAGTGGGCATGTGTGATGGGTTTCTGCACCTTAGTTCCCCCCACCACCCCTGGGATTGTCATGGGTGCATGTGCAATGTCACCAGTCCATGTGAGCTTCACTGCTGCACATTGGTGGAGATCAGGGTGTGTGGAGTTGAGTGTGCAAATGTGAGTTGTTGCACGGCTAGACCACTACCTCCATATTGGCCTTGGCTGGCAGGCCCTGCTGATTGATTGGCGCTTGTGTAGGTGTGATGGTAGTTTGTAGCTGAGGACACATGGCTGTGGTTCACAGTGTGATCAACATCTACCTTTGTCATCACAGTGGAATTGTCATGCAGGCTAGTGTCTGCACAATGTGGGGTCCCTGGGGGTAGTGCTGTGGTGGGTGTGCCTCTTGCTGTGTTAGTTGCTGTTCCTACAAGCTTGTGTGACATGTGTAATTTGGGCTCCCTCTCATCTAACAATGCCAGATTGCCCACATAGGGGAATCCAATCCATGAGTTACTTGTGTGTGGCACTGTGTACACATCTGTGTAATTGGGATTCAGGCCTCCTCATGTGTTGTGTGGTTGCCTGGGGACACTGGCACACACCCCCATCACCTGTTGTGTTTGATATGCAGTGTGAGTCTGCCTGTTTGTGTTAGTGCATTTGCATCACTGCATTGGCATTTCTGTAGTGTGCCATTGGCTGTATGTTGTTTGGTGATTTTCCCTGCTCTCCCTGGGACTCCTGGGTCATCAGTCAGCACAATGATCATGGTTTGTATGTCCCATTGCTGCCATGGTATGGTATTTGTTCACCTGACATCGACAGTCTCCACAGGTTATATACATTTGTGTGTCCATAGGTGCAGATATGTGGGTCAGCATCATGATGGTCACTTCTGTCATTGTGTAATTGGCTGATTGTTGGCAATGTGGTCCCCCATGTGTGATGTTTGTATGCACATGGCCAAAACGATGTTTCTGTGTCACTGCACTGTTAGCCTCGCCCAATCTATGTTGCAATGGGACACAAGCACTACTATGCCACAGATGTTTTAGTTGTTGTGTGACCAGGATTCATCCATACAGTTTGTCTTTGGCAGCTTTTACCATGCCTACACTTACCTTATGATCACCGTGGTGATGGTGCTTTGTGCCCCATTGCCACACTGATCAAAAGGTGCATCAGCCATGGACCCCACACTTACCTTTTGGTGACTGTGGTGATGGTGCTTTAGGCCCCATTGCCACACTGATCAAAAGGTGCATCAGCCTTGGACCCCACACTTACATTTTGGTGACTGTGGTGATGGGGCTTTGGGCCCCATTGCCACACTGATCAAAAGGATACCAAAGGGGATGATGGACGGAGCGTTAGAGCAAATCAAACACTCACCCCCAGTCAACTGATCTGGGTTTAATCCATCATCATTCTTTAGCTCACTCCACCACCCCAGTTCAGACATGGCCATATGCAAATCAGTCTGACCCTGTGCCTCATGGGAACAGTCCAGCCCGAACTGCCAAGCCATGTCTTCCCTGGACCGGAAACAAGCATCCTGGGACCGGTTTCGGGTTCATAACCCTCATCAGCCAGGCTATCTTGAATCCAGTGGCAAAGTGAGCAAGGGACCCACGTCTGGGCATACCCTGCCAACTTAGGGCGAACAAAGCGATACCAAAGGGGATGATGGACGGAGCGTTAGAGCAAATCAAACACTCACCCCCAGTCAACTGATCTGGGTTTAATCCATCATCATTCTTTAGCTCACTCCACCACCCCAATTCAGACATGGCCATATGCAAATCAGTCTGACCCTGTGCCTCATGGGAACAGTCCAGCCCGAACTGCCAAGCCATGTCTTCCCAGGACCGGAAACAAGCATCCTGGGACCGGTTTCGGGTTCATAACCCTCATCAGCCAGGCTATCTTGAATCCAGTGGCAAAGTGAGCAAGGGACCCACGTCTGGGCATACCCTGCCAACTTAGGGCGAACAAAGCGATACCAAAGGGGATGATGGACGGAGCGTTAGAGCAAATCAAACACTCACCCCCAGTCAACTGATCTGGGTTTAATCCATCATCATTCTTTAGCTCACTCCACCACCCCAGTTCAGACATGGCCATATGCAAATCAGTCTGACCCTGTGCCTCATGGTTCAAACTGGAATGGCATGGTGAGCAAATAAACGATGGATTTAGGCCCAGATCTCTGTACTGGGGTGAATGTATGACATTGTTCTGCATTCTGTCCATCAATTGTTGTTTTTGCATTTGTCACCCCGAGTGGGACGGGTATGCCCAGACGTGGGTCCCGTGCTCTCCATGCCACTGGAATCAAGCTATCCTGGCTGAAGAGGGGTGAAACCCCGAAACCGGTCCTAGGATGCTTGTTTCCAGTCCAGGGAGGACCTGGCCTGGCAGTTCAGGCTGGACTGTTCCCATGGGGCACAGAGTCAAGACTGATTTGCATATGGCTGGGTTCAAACTGGAATGGCATGGTGAGCAAAAAAACGATGGATTTAGGCCCAGATCTCTGTACTGGGGTGAATGTATGACATTGTTCTGCATTCTGTCCATCAATTGTTGTTTTTGCATTTGTCACCCCGAGTGGGACGGGTATGCCCAGACGTGGGTCCCGTGCTCTCCATGCCACTGGAATCAAGCTATCCTGGCTGAAGAGGGGTGAAACCCCAAAACCGGTCCTAGGATGCTTGTTTCCAGTCCAGGGAGGACCTGGCCTGGCAGTTCAGGCTGGACTGTTCCCATGGGGCACAGGGTCAAGACTGATTTGCATATGGCTGGGTTCAAACTGGAATGGCATGGTGAGCAAAAAAACGATGGATTTAGGCCCAGATCTCTGTACTGGGGTGAATGTATGACATTGTTCTGCATTCTGTCCATCAATTGTTGTTTTTGCATTTGTCACCCCGAGTGGGACGGGTATGCCCAGACGTGGGTCCCGTGCTCTCCACGCCACTGGAATCAAGCTATCCTGGCTGAAGAGGGGTGAAACCCCGAAACCGGTCCTAGGATGCTTGTTTCCAGTCCAGGGAGGACCTGGCCTGGCAGTTCAGGCTGGACTGTTCCCATGGGGCACAGGGTCAAGACTGATTTGCATATGGCTGGGTTCAAACTGGAATGGCATGGTGAGCAAAAACGATGGATTTAGGCCCAGATCTCTGTACTGGGGTGAATGTATGACATTGTTCTGCATTCTGTCCATCAATTGTTGTTTTTGCATTTGTCACCCCGAGTGGGACGGGTATGCCCAGACGTGGGTCCTGTGCTCTCCATGCCACTGGAATCAAGCTATCCTGGCTGAAGAGGGGTGAAACCCCGAAACCGGTCCTAGGATGCTTGTTTCCAGTCCAGGGAGGACCTGGCCTGGCAGTTCAGGCTGGACTGTTCCCATGGGGCACAGGGTCAAGACTGATTTGCATATGGCTGGGTTCAAACTGGAATGGCATGGTGAGCAAAAAAATGATGGATTTAGGCCCAGATCTCTGTACTGGGGTGAATGTATGACATTGTTCTGCATTCTGTCCATCAATTGTTGTTTTTGCATTTGTCACACTGATCAAAAGGTGCATCAGCCTTGGACCCCACACTTACCTTTTGGTGACTGTGGTGATGGTGCTTTAGGCCCCATTGCCACACTGATCAAAAGGTGCATCAGCCTTGGACCCCACACTTACATTTTGGTGACTTTGGTGATGGGGCTTTGGGCCCCATTGCCACAGTGGCCATGGTCGGCTTGTATTGTGGAGGCCACACACTTTTATGTGTCACACATGTGATAGTGGGTCACATTGTATGTTCATTGTCATGTTTTGTGTTGTTGGCATTTGACATGGACTACACACGCTTGTCATGTTATTTGGGTGGATGTAATTTTCTGTGATTCCTTATGTGGGAGTATGCTGGTTGTGTCATGCATTACCCGTCCTATGAGTAGGGGTGGTGGTAGTGGTAGGCATCCAGCCCCCCATGAGTGGGGATGGTAGTAGTGATAGGCATCCAGCACCCCATGAGTGGGGATGGTAGTAGTGGCAGGCATCCAGCCCCCCATGGGTGGGGATGGTAGTAGTGATAGTCATCCAGCCCCCCATGAGTGGGGATGGTAGTAGTGGCAGGCATCCAGCACCCCATGAGTGGGGATGGTAGTAGTGATAGGCATCCAGCCCCCCATGAGTGGGGATGGTAGGAGTGATAGGCATCCAGCCACCCATGAGTGGGGATGGTAGTAGTGGCAGGCATCCAGCCCCCCATGGGTGGGGATGGTAGTAGTGATAGGCATCCAGCCCCCCATGAGTGGGGATGGTAGTAGTGATAGGCATCCAGCCCCCCATGAGTGGGGATGGTAGTAGTGGCAGGCATCCAGCCCCCCATGAGTGGGGATGGTAGTAGTGATAGGCATCCAGCACCCCATGAGTGGGGATGGTAGTAGTGGAAGGCATCCAGCCCCCCATGGGTGGGGATGGTAGTAGTGATAGGCATCCAGCCCCCCATCAGTGGGGATGGTAGTAGTGATAGGCATCCAGCCCCCCATGAGTGGGGATGGTAGTAGTGGCAGTCATCCAGCACCCCATGAGTGGGGATGGTAGTAGTGATAGGCATCCAGCCCCCCATGAGTGGGGATGGTAGTAGTGATAGGCATCCTGCCCCCCATGAGTAGGGGTAGTGGTGGTGGCAGGCATCCATCACACCAAGGGTGGGGATGGTAGTAGTGATAGGCATCCAGGCCCCCATGAGTGGGGATGGTAGTAGTGATAGGCATCCAGCCCCCATGAGTGGGGATGGTAGTAGTGATAGGCATCCAGCCCCCCATGAGTGGGGATGGTAGTAGTGATAGGCATCCTGCCCCCCATGAGTGGGGATGGTAGTGGTGGCAGGCATCCTGCCCCCCATGAGTAGGGGTAGTGGTGGTGGCAGGCATCCATCACACTAAGGGTGGGGATGGTAGTAGTGGCAGGCATCCAGCACCCCATGAGTGGGGATGGTAGTAGTGATAGGCATCCAGCCCCCCATGGGTAGAGGTGGTAGTAGTGACAGGCATCCAGCCCCCCATGGGTAGAGGTGGTAGTAGTGGTAGGCATCTGGCACCCCCTGAGTAGGGGTGGTAGTGGTGGTGGGCATCCAGCCCCCCATGGGTAGAGGTGGTAGTAGTGGTAGGCATCTGGCACCCCTGAGTAGGGGTGGTAGTGGTGGTGGGCATCCAGCCCCCATGGGTAGAGGTGGTAGTGGTGGTAGGCATCCAGCCCCCCATGGGTAGAGTTGGTAGTAGTGACAGGCATCCAGCCCCCATGGGTAGAGGTGATAGTAGTGGTAGGCATCTGGCACCCCCTGAGTAGGGGTGGTAGTGGTGGTAGGCATCCAGCCCCCCATGGGTAGAGGTGGTAGTAGTGACAGGCATCCAGCCCCCCCTGGGTAGGGGTGGTGGTAGTGGTAGGCATCTGGCACCCCCTGAGTAGGGGTGGTAGTGGTGGTAGGCATCCAGCACCCCATGGGTAGAGGTGGTAGTAGTGGTAGGCATCTGGCACCCCCTGAGTAGTGGTGGTGGGCATCCAGGCCCCCATGGGTAGAGGTGGTAGTAGTGACAGGCATCCAGCCCCCCATGGGTAGAGGTGGTAGTGGTGGTAGGCATCCAGCCCCCCATAGGTAGAGGTGGTAGTAGTGACAGGCATCCAGCCCCCCATGGGTAGAGGTGGTAGTAGAGGTAGGCATCTGGCACCCCCTGAGTAGGGGTGGTAGTGGTGGTAGGCATCCAGCCCCCCATGGGTAGAGGTGGTAGTGGTGGTAGGCATCCAGCCCCCCATGGGTAGAGGTGGTAGTAGTGACAAGCATCCAGCCCCCATGGGTAGAGGTGGTAGTAGTGACAGGCATCTAGCACCCCTGGGTAGGGGTGGTGGTAGTGGTAGGCATCTGGCACCCCCTGAGTAGGGTGGTAGTGGTGGTAGGCATCCAGCCCCCATGGGTAGAGGTGGTAGTAGTGGTAGGCATCTGGCACCCCTGAGTAGGGGTGGTAGTGGTGGTGGGCATCCAGGCTCCTATGTGTATATGTGGCATTGGTGATGGCCATCCCGCCCCTATGGTGCTGCTGTTGCTGGTGTAAGTAATTTCTGCATCCCTCTGTGTGTGTGTGATATGTCGGGTACGTGTAGTTTGTTTTTGTTGTTGGTGTCTGACTTACCTTCTGCGCCGTACGCGTCCGTGCCTGTTTCGGTAATAGATGTAGAATATTGGTAGGATCGGCACTATGGGATTCATGGTTGGTTCGTCTCGTTCGTCTTTCTCTTTGCTTCGCCTCGTCCTCGTCGCTGGCGTGTTCGTCTCGTAGCCGTGGATCGTCTTGTGGCGCGAATCGGAGCTTATGTGCGCCTCTCCCGGATGCTTTGACGTGCCGTGCGTAGCGACGGGTTCAGCGCGTACGGAAAGCGCATCGTACTTGTCCGGCCGGACGGGGCTGCATTTTGGCTTCCGTGCGACTCGATTTTGCGTTTCCGGATCTGCCTCGGTCGGAGAACAGGACCTGTATTGGGTGAGTACGACTGGGTCGGGATTTGGGCAGTTGTGCGCATCGTACTTGCTCGTTCGGACGTATGTGCGAATCGGTCGGGAAACAGGCATTCGCCTGGCTTTTTTCCCGGCCGAATGGTATTAGGTGCGCCTCCGACCGGGATCGGAATCGACCCCATAGTCTTTGGTCTGCTTTGTTAACCCTGGCCACCAGTAGCGCTGTTTCAGTAAAGAAATAGTCGCTGTAACGCCTGTATGCGCAGAACCCAAACCCTCGTGTGCTGCTAGATTTAAGCCTAGCCTACGATCCATATTTGGTATTACTCTATCCCCCACTCCAGGAATCTGAGCATATGGAATGTTTTGTGCATCTAACTTGTAGGAGTACTTGAGTGGAAATGTCTTTGGTACTGCTGTGCTGACTGAGCGAAGCATTGATAGCTACCATAATCTTGCCGTCTATTCTCGTTTTTGAACGAGTGATTGCAGCTACGGACGCTGTGCATACAACCCCCTTTGCGGCTTCATCAGCCAATGAATTCAATTCAACGTGAACGCCATCACGCTGATGACTCAGTGTATGTATCACGTGAGCCCTCGGTAGTTCGTTTCTCAACTCCACTACCTGCTTAATTGTGCCACCTTTTGCATCTTTGAACCCGTTTTGTTCCCAATGATGTAGATATTCATTGTACGACTGTACACAGTAAAAGGAATCACACACAATTAGTGTGGGGAATTCGTGATCCGTATTTATAAGTGCCAGTATCAGTGCTTTTAGTTCTGCCAACTGAGCCGTGCAGTCTCCTAGAGATTGCGTTTTAGTGCTACTGGGATGGAACTTTCCATCGCGCAAGCGACCTTTAACGATTGCACACGCCGCGCTGTAAGCTTGCTTACTCCCTATGGCTGGTTGAGCAGAGCCGTCAGTGTAAATAATGTATTCATACTGATCTAGAGGCAAAATTTCATTTGGTAGAGGATATTCTTGTTCGTATTGCAGAAATGCTTGTGTTTTTAAACTTGGATCAAATCTGTATTCAACATCCGTTGCAGTAAGAGAATTAGCCCATTGTATCCATCTGGGATGTAAGGCTTTCGCATTTGGAATGCTAGCTTTTGTAACAGCTTCTAAAGCTGGTACTGGGGTCACGACAATTTTGCGTTTACCCTGAGCCAGAGCTCTTTCTCTTGCTACAGCGGTCTGCACTGCTGTCAGGATTTTTTCTGTTGAAGTGAAACGCATTTCTGCGTTTGTGTACAGGTGTGATTTGTATGCGATAGGTACTGTTTCGTCTTCATTGAAAGTCAAATAAGTGTACCCGCATTGACCCGCTATTACTCGGATCACTAAATTCTGTGTGTTTACGCGTGTCTGTAAATGTTTTGAAGCTATCATGTCTTCCTGTAGTGAACGTAGGATATTTGTATGTTCCTGTGTCCATTGTCTGACTTAAAAATCAGGTTTTGTTAAGTCGTAGAAAGGTTTTACTCTTTCTGCGTAATTCAAAATGTATGTTCAACCAAAATTTAGGAATCCCAGAATTGATTGTAAATTCTTTAATGATTTTGGAGGTTGGAGCAGCGCACACTTTTCTAAAAAGTTAGCTGCTAGGCTTTTTCCTTCACTTGACAGCTCATACCCTAAAAACAGGACATTGAGGTGGGCAATTTTTGATTTCTTGAAATTAAATTTACAGCCCTCAGAGGCGAATCCCATAATAATGGTGCTCACCCTGGTCAAGTGCCTCGGTAAGTCATCGTCTGTCAGGTAAATATCATCCACATAGGACAATGCTTCTTCATCCAAATTTTGGAGTAACTATGTTACCCTTGCTGAAAACAACCCCGGGCTATTCTTATACCCTTGGGGGAGTCGACAAAATTGCCGTTGCGACCCCTGCGCTGAGAATGCGGTCAGATACCTGCTTTCAGGCGCTATATTTTGGCAGAAAAATCCATTTGAGATATCAAGTGTTGTTTTGTATTTTTGTCGCACAATGTTATTCATTAATGCGGCACTGTGTGCATTTTGAACTGCAAATGTCTTTGTGCAAGTGTTTAAATGTCTGTAATCTAAAACTAGACGATATGTGTTGTCAGGTTTTGATACGGTAAACAAAGGATTGTTCATAGGTGAAGTGCAATTTTCAATCACCCCCTGGTATTCAAGTTGATCGAGGATCTCCCTGACTTGTTTTTTACCTTCCTGCTTTATAGGGTATTGTCTTTGAGCATTTGGGGAAACTTTTAACGAGATCACGTGGTGGGTTGAATCCTCATCCCAACCAGCATGATTTTTGTACAATGCTGGAGCTAGGGCAACCGCCCACTCCTGCGCATATGCATGTTTAAGATGTATGGGATCGAGGTTGGAAAATGCTGGAAAAATTACCTTTTCTCCCTTTGGGCACTCCATGACGAATGCTGGCGGCCAGTCTTGCTCTGCTAATAGGATGTCATATCCAGATGACAAATTTTCCCAAAATAGACCTTTAACTTTCCTGGGCTTGTCCCCCTCCATCCGGAGTGTTATCTCATGTAACTTGTGTGGGACACTTACCCGAGTATCAGGTGTTTCCACTGTGATATACTCACTCAACTCCGCTGTCACCAGAAATTCCTTCAGGTTCTGGCGAGCTATCGTTACTTCTGCCGCGCTGTCTAGCATCGTCAGAGTCCATCCCCCGTTCAGAAGCTGTGTCCTCAGAATTCTGGGCATGTCTGATCTTGAGACCTGCTACCTTCTTCTTTTTGAACTGAGGTTTTTGTTTTTGTTTATCTTCTTTTTTAGGTGCGTAGTCCGCAGCGCGTTGCGTGTCTCTGGACTTTGTATGCTCCTCTTGTCTGTGTTCTGACCGTCCTTCCCTCTCGGAGTTTCTTGACGAACCCTGAAAGGAATGAGAGGAACGTGTATCAGTATCCTGATACCTGTCAGGTTTTTTAATATAATCCCTATTCCTGAGGTTATACCTCCTTTCAGAGGGCTCCTGTTGAGGAGACCTGCCTCTGGATTGAGATCTGCTGTCTTTAGACTTTTGTTGTTTTTTATTTTCCCACTTCCTTTTAGAAGAAGTAGGTGTCTGCTTTGTAGTGTTCTTTTCAGGATTGCCCACCAGTTGTTGTTTTAATGCTTTCCCACCTAGGCTGTCTCTGCCTAATTCTGCATATGCAGTTTCAATGATTTTGGGTAGTTCGTGTTGTTGATCTACTGAACCGAACTCCCTTAGGCGTTGGCGGATCGCCACTGAAGCTGCTTCCCCCTTAATGTTAGCTAGTACTATGGCTGATACCTGATCAAAGTTGTTTAGTAACTTCATCCTTAAGTTTAGGTCAGGCTCTGCTCCGTACTCATTTTGTATCTGTCTCAATACGTCTGGCACTACTGCTAATGACGGGATACCATGTGTTTTGGTATATATGGCAGCAAAGACCCAACCCCAAGAGGTGCAGTCCTCTACTTGTGGTGTGATCCCCATGGGCAAGCAGATTGTTAGAATTCTGTGTTTATCATAGGTGGTAGTATTCGGGAATACTGCCTCTAGCTGAGTTATTTTCTGAGCTATCCAGAATGGTAGTTGTTCGCGTTTTGCGGGCATTTTGCCCATTACCGCGTGTAATGTTTGAGGAGTAATTTTAGTTGCTGTACCCTGGAATTGAGTCCCGTTTGTTGCAACTGTTGTTGGTTGAACTGTGAGGGTCCTCATGATGAATTGTGTCAGGTTTCTGTAGATTTTAAATAAATCTCTGTGTTGTACGAGTAATTCTGGCTGTGGCATTGTTCCAATGTCAGGGTGCGGTGTGTAAGCCGCTAGTATTGGCCATGTGGCCACCGTCTCCTCCGAGCGGGCCTAATCTTACTCTGTTTCTTATGTGGGGTAGGGCGCCTTTAAACCAGTATAAGTGTTCCTGGTACGTGAGTGGAATCTCTATGTCATCGAATGGACAGTATTCCTCTGGTGCATCTCCTTCTACGTAGTAGTGAAATGTCTTTGTTACAGCATCTGCTGCTGGGAATGTAACCCATGAATAGAATACCTCTGTTTTATTTGATTCGTGTGCCTCAATCACGAGAGCTACTATGCCACCCCTTGGTGGTAAACCATTTTTTAATAGTTTCATGGTGAGCGTATGTCTGAATTAGGTGCAATTTCAATTGCATTTTCGGGTGGTTCTCCGGCTGAGAGATGCAGATCTACTCTTTCTTCATCGCTCTGAGTCATTTTGAAAAGAAAAGCTTTTCCAAGAGAACTTAGTTAAAGGTTTTATGCACAATTTAGGAACTAAATGTCCTTCAAGCTTGATTAACCAACAGCCGATAAATAGGATATCTCGCCTACTCAGCTGTGGCGGAGTTTGTGCCCACCCACTCCAGACGTCTCTGGGGTTTTGTGAGTAGGTTCTCTGAGAATAGCACGACTGAACTACTCAGATTCTACTGTTAAATAAGTACCCAGCCAACGTTGGCGGCGCCATGTCGTGTAGTTCCTATAGTACCCCTGCAGGACCTGCACGTTTGGATAAAATATACTGTGGGCTTGGTGTTAGACTGACTCTGTGCACCCCACCGCATATGTTAGCCTGGTTTGCATTAGCTAGCTCACAGTGCCACTAGAATCTTCTCTTATCAGGGAGAGATTAGTTTCTGGCAACCTTAGATCATGACAACCCAAATTCCTCAGAATCGTGGAAACAATGTACTACCTTTCGCTCAGTCACTCGTGCTTTCTTATTCTGTTTGTCTCAGAGAGTTACACAGAATAAACAGTCTGGGCGTTTCAATAAGTATTTATTGAACTGTTGTTATTCTAGTGTAAAATATATGTGCTGCAGCAATCAGCAGACAATAGCAGAGATATATTATCAGCAGTACGATCAAAGTGAAAGGATAGAACAGTTCTACCATAGTGCAATAATAATGAATACATACATGAATATAAAAGCATTAGGAAAGTGCGCGTACTCCTACGATGCCTAACTAGATGTACCCGAGTGTACCTAGCATATGTGTAGGTCTAAAAGCCTAGGAGCCAAGAATCCCTCTAGGATTTAGTCGAACCCCCATACCTGAATAGAGAGAGTGTGGGACACCGTCCTGGTCTTGAGTTGGATACCCCACAAGGGCTGTGTTAGACCGCTGTCAGCTGGAGCGACTGCATGCAGGAGCCTCAACGTCTCTGGTCAGTGTGTCAGCATGGAAGTCTCGGTTCCCTCTGTCTTACCGTGGCAAGATGTGGTATATTTATACCCTAAAGTGCCTTGTCCCTCAGTATGGTTTGTATTGGTCTTTGTTGGACATGAAGAAGACGTCAGGGGTGAACTTTGTACATACATATTATGCGGGAGATGTAGCTGGTGAATACTCATGCATAATTTATGAGTACATTGTAGGCCTGTGTTCTGGAACAACCTTGCAGTGTTCTAACCACAGACTAGATAACGTTCATCCCTCAGAGCTCGTTGTGTACTGTAAGGAGCTAATGTAGGTGAAAGATCATGCTTATATTAGGAGTCATGACTATAATAGGGCATCTACGAGTATGACCAAAATAGGGCATATACGAGTATGACCATAATAGGGCATATACGAGTATGACCATAATAGGGCATATACGAGTATGACCATAATAGGGCATATATGAACGGGTCTACATTAGGGCCTAGATACGAAACATAACAGATGCCCTGGAACCTACAGGGGAGCAAGTGGCTGAACTGGGGGACCTGCCTGAGCTGACCCATTGGCAGCAAGAAGGAGGACCCTCCAGGGAGGAATTCTGTGAGGAACAGAAGAAGTGCCCTTCTCTTGTGGGTTTGCGGCAACAGGTCACAAACCAGGCAGCAGTTGATCAGTCCGGATCACATTGGATCTACTGGGAGAATGGTCTCCTGTATAGCGAGCCTAAGGTTGCTGAGCCTGGGTCAGCCCGTGTGCTGGTGGTACCCCAGCGCTCAGAGCCTTCCTACTCGGTTTGGCTCATGATGTACCTTTAGCAGGACATTTGGGGCAGAACAAGACCTTTGAAAGGCTTGTTACCCACTTTCATTGGCCCCAAATGCGCAAGAGTTCAGATACTCATTGCAGGACCTGTCAGACTTGCCAGGCAAGTGGTAAAAGTGGAAGGAAGCACAAGGCTCCTCGCCAGCCTTTCCCTGTAGTCAGCACCCCCTTTGAACGGGTGGGTATTGACATTGTGGGGCCTCTGGACCCCAAGACAGCCATGGGCAACAGGTTTATCCTGGTCTTGGTGGACCATGCTACCCGGTACCCGGAAGCCATCCCTCTCAGGACAGTGACGGCCCCCGTGGTGGGACGTGCATTGATGGGGATTTTCTCCCATGTGGGGTTCCCCAGAGAGGTGGTGTCAGCCGTAGTACCAACTTCATATCCAAATATATGAAGTCCCTGTGGCAGGAGTGCGGTGTAACGTACAAGTTCACCACTCCTTACCACCCCCAAGGTAATGGGCTGGTTGAGAGATTCAACCGGACCCTGAAGGGCATGATTATGGGTCTTGAGGAACCCATGAGGCGTAAGTGGGACGTCCTCTTGCCATGCTTTCTGTTTGCTTACCGTGAGGCCTTAGGGTTCAGTCCCTTTGAACTGCTGTATGGTCACCCGGTAAGAGGACTTCTGAGTCTGGTGAAAGAAGGCTGGGAGAAAGCTCCCAGTAAACCTCCCCAGGATGTATATAGATACATGCTGGCCTTCAGGAACCAGACTAGGCGTTTCAGACAGCTCGCTCAGGCGAATCTGGAAGCCAGCCAGGAAGAGATGAAACGGTGGTATGATCAGAATGCCACTCTGATCGAGTTTCAGCCTGGACAGAAAGTTTGGGTCATGGCCCCAGTGGAGCCCTGTGCGCTCCAGGATAAGTGGACCGGACCATTTGAGGTGGTGGAGCGCAAGAGTAATGTCACCTACTTGGTGGACTTGCGGTCTCCTAGGAACCCTTTGCGGGTCCTGCATGTTAACCGCCTAAAGCCCCACTTGGAGAGGTCCGAAGTGGGCATGCTCCTAGCAACAGATGCTGGAATGGAGGAGGAGACTGAGCCTCTTCCTGACCTCCTGTCTGCAACAGAGCAAGATGGGTCAGTGGATGGTGTAAGCCTCTCTACCACCCTGACCCCTGAGCAGCAGAATGACTGTCGCCAACTGTTGGGACAATTCTCTGATCTGTTCTCCCTGGTTCCTGGTGTCACTGAGTGGTGCATCCATGATGTGGACACTGGGGACAGTCCTCCTGTTAAGCACAAAGCTTACAGAGTGACTGACAGGGTCAGAGCTTACATCATGGAGGAGGTCTCCAAGATTTTTGCCTTAGGGGGGATTGACTCCTCTAACAGCCCTTGAGCCAGCCCAGTGGTCTTGGTCCCAAAGGCTGCCGCGCCTGGTGCCACGCCCAAACTCCGGTTCTGTGTGGACTACCGAGGACTCAATTCAGTCACCAAGACTGACGCGCACCCCATCCCCAGAGCTGATGAGCTCATTGATCGGCGAGGGGCTGCACGGTACCTCAGTACGTTTGATCTGATGTCTGGGTACTGGCAGATCGCCTTAACTGATGGGGCCAAAGAGAGGTCAGCATTCTCCACACCAGAAGGGCACTACCAATTGCGGGTTATGCCCTTTGGGATGAAGAATGCCCCTGCCACCTTTCAGAGGTTGGTCAACCAGGTGTTGGTTGGACTAGAAGATTTCAGTGCCGCCTACCTGGATGACATCGCAGTGTTTAGCTCCACCTGGGATGAACATCTGCGCCACCTCTTTGAAGTGTTGATGGCACTGCGGAGAGCAGGCTTCATGATCAAGGCGAGTAAGTGCCAGATCGGGCAGGGTTCCGTGGTGTACTTGGGGCACCAGGTAGAAAGCGGCCTGGTGGCGCCCCTACAACCCAAGATTGATACCATCATGGCATGGGGCCCCCCAAAACCCAGACACAGGTGAGAGCCGTTTTAGGACTCACAGGGTACTACAGGAGGTTTGTCAAGGGGTATGGCAACATCGTTCCAGGAAGCAGCCCAAGAAAATGAACTGGACTGACACCTGTCAGAAAGGTTTTGACGCCCTGAAGACTGCCATGTGCACAGCACCCGTGCTTCAGGCGCCCAACTTCTCAAAACCATTCATTGTGCAGACAGACGCTTCAGAGCATGGTGTGGGGGCTGTTCTCTCAAGAATGAATGAGGAGGGCCTCGACCAACCTGTAGCCTTCATCAGTAGGAGGTTACTTCCACAGGAACAGAGGTGGAGTGCAATTGTGAGTGAGGCATTTGCTGTAGTCTGGGCACTGAAGAAGTTGAGACCATACGTGTTTGGGACTCACTTCCTGGTTCAGACCGACCACAGGCCCCTCAGATGGTTGATGCAGATGAGGGGTGAGAATCCAAAGTTGTTGAGGTGGTCCATTTCCCTACAGGGGATGGACTTCACGGTGGAACACCGTCCTGGTACAGAACACGCCAATGCTCTGTCCAGATTTTTCCGCCTTAGTGAAGAGAACTCCCAAGAGGATGGGTAGTTCTCCCCACATTTCAGCTGGAGGGGACACGTGTTAGACCTGGTACCATTGGCGTGAGTCTCCCTTCCATTTTTCGCTGTTGTCTCCTCTGTTTTTGATATGTTGTTGCTGGTTTAGAAGCTTTGGGCACTGTGCCACTGCTATTCAGTGCCACAGTGCAAGTGCTCCCTATTGTAAATTGTTGTAATGAATTAGTGACTCCATGATTGGCTTATTTGATTTACTTGTCAGACCCTAGTACAGTGCACCATGTGTGCCCAGGGCCTGTAGATCAAATGCCGCTGGTGGGCTTGCAGCACTGGTTGTGCCACCCACAGAAGCAGCTTGTAAAGTGCGTCTTAGGCCTGCCATTGCAGAGCCTGTGTGCAGTCTAGTACTGCCATGTCGACTTGGTAAGTGCACCCACTTACCAGTCCCTAAACCTTCCCTTTTCTACATGTTAGCCACCCCTAAGGTAGGCCCAAGGGCAGGGTGCATTGTAAGTAAAAGGTAGGACATGCCCTGGTGTGTGTGGCATGCCCTGATAGTGAATTACAGCCAATTTCGTTTTTCACTATTGCAAGGCTACCTGTCCCCATAGGTCAGAATGGGCAGTTTGATTATAACATCTTATAATCCTAACTGACCCAGGGAACATGGTAGAAAAACGAATTTAGTATGCCTGAACTCAGAATGTTAAAATACAGCTTTTAGTGTAGGTGATTTTTACATTCTGTGTTTGAAAATACCACTTTTAGAAAGTAGGTATTTTCTTGCCTAACCATCCAGCCTGCCTCTGCTAGGTTGTGTAGTACTTGTCTGGTTTGTGAGTGATAGGAGGGCTTGGGCTCCAGCAGTCTGATGGGCCAGGGCTGGGCTGAATAGGACCTTTGCTGAATAGAGAGTAGGGGGCGGGGATTTCCTTTCACTCCCCTGAGCCCTCATAGAATAGAGAGTAGGGGGAGGAGATTTCCTTTCAGCTACCTGGGCCAGGTCTGCTTTCAACAATGCTGTCTCCACCTCCTGCCAGGAAGCTGCACCAGTGTGGACAGAACTGCTTTTGACTAGGTACAGAAACTCTCTGCCTTCAGAGAACAAAGACTTTTTGAGTATACATATTGGGGCCCAGACCCCAAGACTTTAGATCACTTCTGGGAATCAAGACGAACTTTTGCCAAGGAGAGAAACCAAGGAAGCTGAAGGTGGTGACTGCCCCTGTGCCATTGAGCTATTTTCTGGGGTTGGCCTGCAGTGGTTACTTATTTGCCAAGGAAAGGAGAAGGAACTTTTATGAACTTTTATCATCTTGAAGAAGAATCTCCAAGGGCTTGAAGTGTGCTTGCCTCCTGCCTGAAGTCTCAGGGATACACGACTTCACCACCAGCTCCCCCCTGAATTTCCTTGCTGGGAATTCTGTCTGCAGAGATTGCGTATTGTTGGGAGCTGGAAGCGCGACGCAACGAGAAGAAGCGTGTCGCCGCCGCAGCTGTTGGCGTTGCATCCCGGAGAAGCGTGTCGCCACCGCAAGGGTCGCCATCACATCACCGAAGAAGCGTGTCTCCGTCGCAGCTGTTTGTCGTCGCATCACTGGAGAAGCGTGTCGCCACCGCAGGGTCGCAGTCGCATCACCGGAGATGCGTGTCGCAGGGCCTGTCGTGGCTCAGAAGTTACCGAGTTCGCCGCACGGCCATCGGCGTGCACGCATCGCCTTCATGTCGTCCCATCAAATCCAAGACACCATCTAGTCGCATCCCACCGGATCGTCGCATCGCATCTAGGCGCCATTTTGTCACATCGCAACCGGAACGCAGTACGAGATCGACGCATCACCTCCTCTCCGGTAAGGAACAGATGCACGCCCTACTTTGCGCAAGCATTGAGGAGCAGACGCATCGCCTCCCCCGAAGCAAGGAACTGACGCATCACCCTCCCTGCGAACCTTTTGTTTGTTTTGCGTTACGCATCCAAGGTACTTTGTGAGAAACGTGTCGCATTTACCATCACCCTTGAACTAAGCTATTTCTACCATTTAAAAGTCATTTTCTTTAATACTGTATTGTGGATTTTTGTCGTTTGGGTCTTGTGTTAAGTCTATATAAAGATTACTTAGTTTTCTAAACCTGTGTGGTGTCCATCTGTAGTGTTTTCACTGTATTACTGTATGTGTTCACAAATGCTTTACACACTGCCTCTGAGATAAGTCTGCCTGCTTGTGCCAAGCTACGACAGGGTTGAGCAGGGGTTATTTTAGGAGTGTAGCCCCCTTACCCTGACTAGAAGCAAGGGTCCCTATTTGGACAAAGGTGCAAACCATTGCCAACTAGAGACCCCCAGTTCTAACATCAAGTTTAACACATACTGTACTGGCTCACTCTTATAATATACTGGTTTGATTATATGTTGTTCTGCATTTATAATGTACTAGTAGGTATGCATTATTTCTTGGTTCGGATATATAATATGGTGGTTCACTCAAGTAATGTACTGGTTTGTATGTGCAGTATATTGGTTTAATGAACAACTCATTGGTTTGAAACCGTTTATTGCTGATTTGCATAATTGATGGACTGTTTCTTGGGAGTAACCTGCTGTTTTAAGAATGCACAATTGTATGGTTACCATGAAAAACACATTGGTTTGCAAGTACACTCTATGTTTTTGTATACACAATAGGCTGTGTTTTAAACATCACTTACTGATTTTTTTGCACAATATGCAGATACATATTTTTGACCACTGCATGCTCTTTGTTATTTTGCCGTGCATTTCATGTATTGGTTTGCAAGTAGTACTCTGTTGTTAGATTCAGAAAATTTGAGGGGTACACCCTTAAGTGTTTAATTTGGAAACGGAGTGAGGCATTGGCCATATCACAGTATATGCCCTGTTCCCAGTGCAAGCGTGAACTTGTAACAGCAGTGGGAACAGCACATTAGTGAAACGAGGAGCTGTTTGGTCCACAATAAATACATTTTCTGAAGTCCTCTTTGCCACTGCTCCTTCTTATATAATATAGCATGGGTGGATTGGCAAATGATTTTCTCATTTGCTATGAGCCAGACCCAATACAAATGATGGACTTCATCCTTGAGATTGTGTCAGCACACATAAAGTGCCAGCACAATCTGTATAACAGAAGGGGTCATGCAGCCCCTTCTGTAGTACCAAATTGCCATTGGGGTTCAAAAAACTGATACACACGTCTGTTGTGACCCTAGGGCACTTTCTATAACAGGGTCACAGGTGAACTGTAAATAGTTAGACAGCTCACTAGACTTGCAAAACTTAAGGTTCCTTTAGTCACTAAAAACATGAGGCTCCCGATATCCCCTAACAGTGAAAGACCTATGCTTGGCGTGGGCATGGCCAGTAGCCGACAATGGTAGACATCTTCCTGCCCAGGCCCAGCCCAATCGAGTGTCAGGAAACCGTCCACATGCATGCCTACAACCGTTGGCCTCACCAGACCAGCAATAAAGTGGCAGAGGCCCTGCGATTTGCTTGATGCTGGTCAATGACCTACAAACTGTAGCGCGAGACACCACCCAAAATGACTGCTGAAGCTACGTAGCTTCCTTGTAGGCTGCTGAGAAAGAGATGTTCCTGGAGTATGGGCACACCATGGGATTGGAATTGGACTGGCCTCTGGAGATTAGGGGCCCCTGGAGACTTGGAAGGGCTAAGATTATCGGGGTCTGGTGGAGGGAGACCATTTAGACACCGGTCCATCATTAGACCACATTGCAGAGAAGGTAGAGGATATTCCTCAGTGTGAAAGATTTGAACCCTTTTGGATGCTCTGGGGCTTGCAGGGTAAACCAGGAGAAGTCTGAAGGCCACTTGGAAGCCTGCTTCGAAAGAATAGCTAAAATGGCAAAGAACAACAAGATGCTGGAGACTTCTTTGAGGGATTGGCGGTGAGGAGCAGTGCCAACCTCCACAGCCCCACCAGCACCACAGCCCTCAAGAAATAATCCAAGAAGACAGATGTTAATACTACAACCAAGCAGCTGTTGGAAGAAGCACCTGGGTGGAGTCAAGATGGGGGACCAGACCCATAGGAGGAAGTGCATGTGAAACACCAAGGCACCAAGGCTGCAAAATTCCCCTAGGGCCAATGCTGGGGCTAATGTGGGATGACTGCGGTGCTAGAGCAGGATCTGAGTCCACTTCACTGACGCAGCAAATTGTCCGTGGACTAAATGCAGCAAAGACAAATCAAGATGGTGGCTGAGTCAGAGGTGGCCATTACAAAGCACCTACCATTCCTGGCCTGCCATCAGGCTGGAATTGAATGGCGGAAAGAGGTCTGGAAAAATAAGGGAGACGTTTCTTGGGAATCAGCAAGTCCTGTAACTGAAGCACATCATAGTAAAAAAAGGGACAGCAATCTCCCTAACAGACACAGCAGCGAGAAAAGAGACTGGGAGGAAAGCATGGGACTTGTGGGTGAGAGGTGTTATGTCAAGGCATATGTATTTGTAGACCCTGATATCAAGTGTGAGGGTATCCTGTCACTGAACAGGTGTGTGGGTCTCTTCTTGAGGCTGGGGGGGGGGTGTCTCAAAGAGCCAAGGCTTCATTTTCTTGCGGAACCCATATAGAGAGGAGACCCTGATGTGCGGTGGGAGGTCGTGTCACACTTTAGAATTGACGCATGAGAAGGCTCAACACATGCTATGTTTCTGTGTATATATAGTATGTTTGCGAGTAGAAGTCTGGCTGAGTGGAGGTCTCTGGATGGTTGTTGGCAGGAGATGCGATTGTTTCGGTAATCTGGGCCTGCATTGTGTAGTGCCTTGAATGTGTGGGTGAGGAGTTTGCACTGACCATGCTGGTGTATTGGCTGCCAGTGGAGCTTCCAGAGGTGTAGTGTGATGCAAGTCCTGCGTGGAAGGTTAAGGATGAGTCTGGCTGCCGCTCTCAGGATAGGTTGTAGTCTTTTGAAGAGTTGCTGAGATATTCCACTGAAAAGGGTGTTCCTGTTGTCCAGCCTTCTGGTGCCAAGAGTGTGGGAGACGATGTTACTGGTGTTACCCAGGAGCCATTTGATGATCTTCCTCGGCATCCTCAAGGTGTGGGGGTAGGAAGCTGTGACGAATGGGTCCAGCTTGTTGTCAATGATGTTCCTGAAATTCCTTGCTTGGGAAGTGGTGGTAGATGTGGGTCTGAGGTTGGCCAGCCACCGGGTGGAGTCCCAGGGTTCAGTGCTTTTTCTAAAGATCACTACTTCTGTCATATCAGTGTTGCGCTTGAGACAGGTGGACCTCATCCTAGGTCAGTTTAAAAGCAGCCCTGTATTGCAGGACTGCTATTAAAATGTACACTGTGCTCAAACTCGACTTTGGTGTTTGAGGCTCTTACAAATTGATAAATTACAATATTTTGGCATAGTGGTTCCCCCAGGTTCTCTCCTTGGTGTCCCAGGGGTGTGGGGTCAGGTAGTTATGAGGAGGACCCTTATAAAATAGGTTTTATATGCCCGAGGATAGAGAAACTGCACATTCATCTTCCCTCATTATAGTAAAGTGCTTCCCAAAATCGACTTTTGTGCTAGGAGCACTGTGCAGTGAGGATCTACAATATTTTTACATATTCAGAACCCCTAAAGTCTCCCCTGGGTGTTCCAGGGGTGGGGGTCCTGTAGATATGGGCAGGGTCCTTATAAAAGATGCTTTATAAGCCCTGGTGTTGGAGAAATTGCCCAGTTCATTTTCTCCATTGCAGATCCTCAGCCACATGGGTTAACATGGCAATAAGTTATTAATTAATAACTAATGCTAGGGATTACAGAAAATATGATTCAAGGACTTAGAAGGATGGTATTGATAAATACAATAATATGCTATTGTTGATTTTATCCTAAAATGTACAGAGAAGACGTTATAAGACTTTCTTGTCTGTAAGCCAAAATTCAGCCTTCCAGTGGTCTGCTCTGATTAGTCAGAGTTAAGTGGATTAGCCTGGCTGCTTTGGTGAAGTGATAAGTGGCACCCAGGGTGAAGATCCATCCTGGGAGGAGAGGGTTCTGCTCCACAGGAATGAATGAATGAATGAATGAATGAATGAATGAATGAACGGAGCTTATAAAGCGCACAGCTACTCAACAAGAGTGTCCCGGCGCTAGAGGTTCATGCATGACTGCACCGAGAGGTACAATTAGCTCCTAAAGAGCCAGGTTTTCAGATGTTTCTTAAAGGATGTCAAATCGGTTGTTGCTCTCAGTGTGGCCGGTAGTTGGTTCCATTCTTGAGCACCCAGGAAACCGAAAGATTTGCCCCCCAGCGTGCCAAGCGCCCTTTGGGGATGCAAGCAAGGTCAGAGGAGGATGATCTTAGTGATCTGATGGGTGCATAGAGGCAAGCACGCCTTCTGAGCTATCACGCCCCCTTGCCGTGGAGGGCTTTGAAGGAATCTTACCATGGCCTTAAACTTTATCCTTTCCTTCACTGGAAGCCAGTGTAATGCCTTGAGATAAGGGGCCATGTGAGACCTGGGCTTCAGCCTAAAGATCACCCTGGCCGCTGAGTTTTGCACCACCTGGAGGCGCTGGAGGAGGAAACCTGGTAGGCCCAAGTATAGGACATTGGCATAGTCCAATCTAGACGTCACCAGAGCCTGAATCACTATCTTCCTGGAGTCAGGTGTAAGGAGCGGAAGGAATTTTGTAAGCATGCGGAGTATGCCAAAACAGGTACCCACCAGTGCCTGGACTTGGGATCTCATAGAGAGGGCATTATCGATGTAGATGCCTAGGTTCCTAACTGTGGTTTGTGCTAAGTTTGGGGGGGGGACAATTCTTCCAGCCACCAATGTCTCCAATTGCTTACAGAACGTAGGCCAAAGAAAACAATCTCTGATTTGTCAGGGATGCATTTAAGCTGGTTTGCCCACAGCCAGTTAAAAACCTTTGTGAGTCAGGATCTAATTGCGTCCCCGTCGAAGTCTGCACCTTTATCACAAGAAAAGATCAGCTGTGTATCATCAGCATACAAAATTATCTTGGCCCCATTGGCCTCAGCCAGGGGTGCAAGGGGAGACATATATAAGTTCAAAAGAGTCGGGCTCAGGATGGAGCCATGAGGGACTCCTACATTCATTTTGGGCATGGGGGCTGCAAAAGGGGGAATCCATATTTCCTGATTTCTGTCCTTCAGGAAGGATGTTATCCAGGCTAATGCCAAACCCCTAATGCCTAAATTACTCAGTCTATCAAGGAGCTTCTCATGTGGGATCGTGTCGAACACCGTCGACAGGTCAAGTAGTATGAGGATCGCTCTGCCCCCTGGTCAAGCTTTTCCTTAAGGTGCTCCATCACCTCCAACAGCTGTAATTAGCCCTGAAGCCAGATTGAGTCATATGCAGAAAATTGTGACTTTCAGCATAATCCGTGATCACTTTGTTGACATGTTTCTCCAGTACTTTGGAGAAAGCTGGGAGGAGGAAAATAGGACTATAATTCGCGGGGACTTTGGGATCCGCGGTTGGTTTTTTAAGGAGCGGTAGGATTTTTGCCTGCTTCCAGAGGGACGGCACAATGCCCGAAGAAGCCATGAGTTTAGCACCTTGTTTACCGTGTGGTACCAGAGCAAGGGGAAGGGGTTGTAAACCATGAGCTTCAAAGGAAGAAGGGGACAGGCAGAAGAATCCAGGTCGATTTACCTTCATCCCCTCTGAACCCAGCTAGATGGCAGGCTTAAGGAAGGAATGTGCAGATGCCAGGGGAGGGAGACTATGGAGATGAGCCATCCTGGAGGTTGGTTTAGCTAGCTCTTGCTTCTCTGCTGAGTCTTCAGCCATATTGAATTTTGGAAGAATAGTGCTTTCTGGGAGAGCATTGTGCCACACTTTCGAGGAAATGGTCATGCTCTGGGGTGTTGCCCTGCAACTCATTGGACAGGCGTGCCAGAGAACACAGAATAAGTGTCTGAGAGGGGCACAGCCTTTCAGATCTGCTTCTTGAAAAAAGAGAAGAAGAAAGGTCCATGCTGGAAGTTTGATTTGCATCAACCAGGTCCTGCACTCTGACTGACTGCGCCTGCTGCACAATCTGGAACTACAGCCCTGTGGAACAAACTTGCTTCAAAAAGACTAAAGAGTGAACTCCCTGCAAGCTACAGGTTAACAGAGCTCACCTGAATCATCACCACCAAGAATCCCCAGCCTGAAGTGCTACGAGTGGCTTTCTAAGGGTTTTGTCCAAGTGGATTGCGGTAACTGAAGTCCCAAACTTTCAAGGACCATCTTGGAGCTTCCAGACCCTTGGAGTAAGTTTTGGACTCTTTGGGACCCCCAGAGAGACTTCAGGAAGAAGTTCCAGAAATTAGGAAAAGTTTGGAGCAACTTTGGAAAAAAGCTCCATAAGTGGACCCACATGATCTGGCCAGACAAGCTGGCGACTCTCCAGGTTTGGCCCACAGAAAAGCTCCGGCGGTCCGGCTTCCACCATTTAACAGGGAGCTGGTTGAAACCCAAGTCTGCAAACCCTCACTTAATCCGGCCCGATGTAGAGCATCGAGGGACCCCGGGAGAAAAAGCTCCATAAAAGTTTTAAGTCCAAATGTAACAGACTTGACCGGCCCCAACCATGAGAGTCAAGCCGCCCACCTTCATCCACGAGCTGGCCTGGATCCATGGTTCGTCCCACTGGAAAGCTCTGGAGATCTGAGTCCCATAGTTTTGACCAGGAGCTCATCACAAGGCACAGCAAGCCGCCGAAACCTCACCGAGTCCGGAATGGTTGAGAGCTTCAAGGGACCCCGGCAGAAAAAAATGCCAGAGAAGTTTCTAAGTCAGAAGGTAAAAACTTTGACCGAAGCTTACAGCGAGGGATAGCCACTCAGAGCTCTATTGCGGTCGGCCTGAAACTTTTACTTTGTCCCGGTCTAGCGCGACCAGATTTCTATGTGCTATATAGTGCGAAATCTTTAAAAATTCATATCTCTGGTTCCCTAAATTGGATTTTCTTTTCATTTTGGTGTCATTTTAAACGTAAAAATATTTCCTATTTTTAAAAATTGGTGATGGATTTTTATTGTGTGTTGTGTCTTAATTATTTACTCAATTGATGTTTTTAAATGCTTTACATACTTGTCTCTGAAGTTAAGCAAGAGTTTTCAAAGCCTTGTTTTCGGCCCACAAGTTAAATAATTCACTAGTAAACATCAACGAGGCTTTTGACAATAAAAGGTCAGATGACCTATTACAGTCCAAAACTGAATAAGCATAGGACCAGGATACATTTTGTGGGTAAAGCTATTATACAATGACCCAAGAGCCAGAGTCAAGGTCACTAGAGCATTACCAGCATCATTTGACATTGGCTGTGGCACCCAATAGGGATGGCCCCTTTCACCACTGCTCTTTGAACTGGCCATGGAACCACTGTCGGACTGCAATAGAGGGGCCAAGATTGTTTCAGGCTTCAGATGCGGCCAAGGACGGGAAGAGTGAGCATTGTTATATGCTGAAAATGTATTGGTATACATTAGTGTCCCAAACCTCTCTGGCCACAGCTTAGATAAAATATTGACCGATTTGGAGAGAGGGTAAGACTGAATGTGAACTAGATCAAATCCATTGTCTTACCAGTGTAGAGACTAGCCAAGGTGATAAAATTGACGAGAGCTTCAGGCCTTCCAGTGGCCATGGAGTGATTCTAGCACCTGGAGGTATGGCTAGCAAAATTTGAAGCCCAAACATGGTCAAGAAACATCACTCCTCTGCTTGATAAAATGAAAAGTGACCTACAGCACTAGACACACTTGATGGGCTGAGTGGCACCAATAAAATGGTAACACTTCTTCAACTCCTATATGTAGTGCAGAATTATCCTTATAGGCTGACCCTACAGTTTTTAGATGAATACATTTCCTACTTAGAGTGTTCATATGGAAAAATAAGAGACCTGGACTGTCTCTGGTCAAGTATTGTAAGCCAACGTTGGCCAGCGATCTAGATATGCAGAAATGGTAGCCCCCTACCTGCCCTCTCATCTAATTGTGGTTAATGACTGCCTGCTCAGCTCAAACTCTGATCCGACCTATTGTAGTGAACTATGGGCAGTGAGAGATAAGTCCCCTCTCAATTTCTTAAATGAAGGCAAATAGCCGACAGAGTTTCCCCAGTAGCCAATGTGGTCCTGGCAGCACAGAGGCACATGCTATGTTTGATATGAATTGATGGTAAACTACTTCTGCAGGGCACACTCTGGACCTCATTTTAACAAATTCCCCTCATATCAGCTGTGGGGAAATTCGTCCTTTGACGTGGTCGGATCACTCTATGGTGGATTTCCAACTTATGAGTCCCAGAATCCTCCCTACTCCTAAATCTCACACCACGCATTGGTATAGACCATGGCATAAACTCACACCTGATCAATTCAAGACCCTTTTAATTTTTGGACTACTGATACAGCCACATTTAGTGTAGAAGAACAGCTCACTCATTTTAACTCTATAGTTCAATCTACTGCAGATCACGTAGCACCACGGAAACTGCAGACCCATCCTCCCAAATTCTCCTCAACTAGTTGGTACTCCTCTAGCCTCCGGAAGGAAAAGAGCTACTGTAAAAAATTGGAACGGACATGGCAAAACTCACACATTGCACAGGACAAAGAGAGATTTAAAGTCGCACTGTCTTCCTATCATAAAAATATAAGGTCCGCACGGAAACAACATATTGTAAACCAACTAGAACAAGCCGGGAATGACTCTAGGATCCTCTATCAAATCTTGAAAACCTTCACTAACCCTAAAGCTTGCGATACCGCAGAAACTCCCTCGCAGCTGCTATGTGATAATATTGCATCTTTTCTCACCCTGAAAATTGATACTATTTATCATAAAATTATTTCATCTATCACAACTCCTAACAACTTTCACATAGAACGCCCCACTACCCCCATCTACACCATGCAGATGCACTCTTTTCCCTCATTAACGCCGGAAGAGGTCGAATCCCTTCTTACCAAAGTCAAATCTGGATCTCCCCTAGATGTAATGCCCGCAAAAATTTCCTCCAGATTAGCGCAACAGCTAGCCATACCCATCTGCACCATCCTTAACAGCTCCTTGAGAGCTGGTAGACTCCCCCAAGAATGGAAAGCGGTGTAAGTCGTCCCCATTCGCAAAAACCCCCAAATCCCTGCATCTGAAGTGTCAAACTATCGCCCTATTTCTCTGCTCCCTCTCCAGAGTAAACTCCTTAAAAAACATATAAACAGGCACTTGTCTGATTTTGTGGAATCCTCGGATTGCCTGGATGTCTCCCAGTCTGGCTTCCGGGCTAAGCACAGTACCGAGTCCGCCCTGATAGAAGTAACTGGACAGAATGGCCCTGGACAAGGGTCAGGCAGCACTTTTAGTGCTGCTTGACCTATCTGCGGCGTTTGACACCATCTCTCATAAAATCCTTCTTCAGAGACTCCAGGACATCGGGGTTCAAGGGGTTGCTCTGAAATGGCTGACAGACTTTCTCACAGATAGAACCCAGACAGTCACCCTGGGTACTTTCAGATCCAAGACCACCAAAGTTACCAAGGGAGTACCTCAGGGCTCCTGTTTGAGCCCTACTCTTTTAACATCTATGTTACTCCCTTGGCTAAACTAATGAGGACCCTGGGGTTTAGCCCCATCTCTTACGCGGATGATACCCAGCTCCTACTTACTTTTGATAAGTCCAACCCAAATATACAACTCATCTTCTCGGAGGGCATGAAAACCATCGCTGCCTGGATGAGAGCTAATTTCCTGCAACTTAATGCCGAAAAGTCGGAGGTCATGCTGTTTGGAGATGCAGCAATAAGCTGGTCTCCCAGCTGGTGGCCGGAGGAGCTGGGTTCTGCACCGACTCCAAAAGGAGTGGTCAAGAACCTGGGAATTCGGATCGACCAGAATATTACACTTGAAGCACACGCCACTACCACCGCTGGCACTTGCTATTATACACTCAGCCTGCTTAGAAGAGTGTTCCCCATGTTACCATCCTCTATGAGGAAAACACTGATGCAAGCTCGTGTGTTAGGCCGTCTGGACTACTGCTAGCGAAGCTTCCCTAAACAAGCTGCAGGTAGTCCAGAATACGGCAGCCCGACTGGTAGAAAATGCCCCCCCCAGAACAGCCTCTGCACCACTTTTTAACAAACTTCATTGGCTCCCTGTGAGAAAGCGGGTGAAGTTTAAGATCTGCTGCACAGTCTTTAAAGCCCTAAATGGCCTGGGGCCTACCTACCTATCGGCTAAACTGAGAAAATATATCCCTTCCCGGCCTCTTCGATCCGGTTCCAAGCTACTTCTCTGCACTCCTAGAATTAAAAGGCTCGGTCGGGTGGCAAAGCATTTACTTACCTTGCCCCGACCGTATGGAACGAACTCCCCGCGATCTACGTGACTGCCAGAGCTTTCCCTGTTTAGGAAACTACTAAAAACCCATCTCTTCTAAGATTCACCTTTTGACTGTAATCAGTGGCCTCAGTGCAGAGATACCCCTGACGGGGTGATTCGGGCGCTATATAAATTAATAAAATATCAAATATCAAATACCAGCAAATACACAAACGGTGATGGGAGGAATGCTTGCAATTTGTGTAACCACTGGCAATCGCTTAGGGTAGCATCTCAACCCATTGTTCTTTTGCTCACCATGCCCTAACCCTGCTCCTCATGAGAACAGTCCAGTCCGAACTGCCAAGCCAGGTCCTCCCTGAACTGAAACACAAGCAACCCAGAACCAAGTTTGCCCTAGTTATGTGCTAATCAGCCAGGTACAGCTTGGATCCAGTGACATAGTGAGCACGGGACCCAGGTTTGGGCATACCCATGCCACTTAGTGCAGTACATGAAAGACACAAAAGGTGATGGCAAGAATGCTTTCAATTTGTCTAACCACCGGTACTCTTGCGGGGCAGCGTCCCATCCCATTGTTCTTTTGCTCACCATGCCACCTTAGTTTGAACCCAGATGGAACCAAACTGGTCCAACCGGTTCTAGGTTGGTTGTGTTCCGGTTCAGGTAGGGCTTAGCCTGGCAGTTAAGGCTGGACTGTTCCCGCTGAATCAGGTTCAAGACTGATTTGCATATGGCTGTGTCCAAACTGAGGTGGCCTTTTCTGCAAAAATCACGATGGACTGGTATGCACCCCGAGTAATTACCAGTGGCTGAGATTAATTCATGCATTCCATCCATCACTTTTTTGCATACTTTAGTGTGTCGCCCTAAGTGGGATGGGTATGCCCAGACGTGGGTCCCATGCACAATGTGTCACTAGAACCAAGCTATACCTGGCTGATGAGCCCTACCTACAGCAAAACCGGTCCTAGATTGCTTGTGTTCTTGTTCAAGGAGGACCTGGTCTGGCAGTTCGCGCTGAACTGTTCCAACTGGAGAAGGGTCAAGACTGATTTACATAAGGCTGGATCCAACCTGCGGTGGCATGTTGTGCAAAAAAAACGAAGGACTGGGATGCAGCCCGAGTAAATACCAGTGTCTGAAATTAATTCATGCATTCCATCCATCACTTTTTTGTATACTTAAGTGAGTCACTCTAAATGGGATGGGTATTACCAGCCATGTGTCCCATGCACACTGTGTCACTGGAACCTGGCTGATGAGCTCTAACTAGGGTGAAACCGGTCCTAGGTTGCTTATGTTCCGGTTCAGGGAGGACCTGGCCTGACAGTCCAGGCTCAACTGTTCCCACTGGAGAAGGGTGGTCAAGACTGATTTGCATATGACTAGGTCTATTTAGGTGGCATGTTCTGCAAAAGAAATTAGGAACTAGGATACAACCCTTAGTAATTACCAGTGCTGAGATTATTTATGAATGCCATCCATTGCTTTTTTGTATACTTTAGTTTGTCGCACTAAGAGGGATGGGTATACCCTGACTTGGTTTCCACGCACACTGTGTCACTGGAACCAAACTATACCCATTAGAAGCCAAACTTACACTTGAGGAACTTCCAGCTAAAATAATTTACAGTGTAGTGCTCTAGTGATCAACACCCCAGACACATTTCCCAAATGGAGGGAAAAATGCAAGGTGGATATTGGAGCAACTGAAGATACCAAATGGACGATGGCACACATGGCCTCATGACAAGTAGACATATCAAGATACAGACCTGTACAATTCCACTATTTACACTGGATACATTGCAATAGACAAGTACTCTTGCACCAAAAGATTTACTTACCCCTTGAGTGTCTGAGATGCAAATCAGACGATGGTGACTAGCTAAACCTAGGGCCCGATCACGACTTTGGTGGTCTGTCACCGGGTCTGCTTTGACGCTGCACCGCCAAAGCTGTGGTCAGACCACCCGCCAGATCAGGAGTTTCCTCCTGTCTGGCAGGCTGGTTTTTGTCTTTCCAACGGCGGTGCCTCTAAAAATTGGCACTGCAATTGGAACGCCAAAAACAGTTCTTGCACGGCATGGACTGAAAAGTCCATGCTGTGCAGGAACTGAGGCGCAAGCACATAGGGGGAAGATGTTGTGCCCCCCTGTGTGCATCACCATGTGGACGATGCACAGGGAGTCCTACAGGTCACTCTGCCACGGTGTGTATGGAGGAGGAACCTCCATGACACCGCTGGCGGAGAGGAAACATGTAATATGCTTGGGGGGGCGTGGCAGTCCGACCAAGCATATTGCGGCCTCCTCACTGCCGCAACACCACCAGGGAATGGTGACTCCCTGGGAGCTGCGGCGGGGCTGTGGCAGTCCGACCACCCTAGTCATAAAAGGGCAGTTGGGAGACGGTCACGCCCCTGCGAGTCTGGCGGTCCCTGGAGTGGAGTTGCACCATTAGACAGAGATTCTGGAAGGGAATAGCACAGACACTCTCCAACACAGAACACACTGCAACTATACTAACACAAAAAATAGCACTGTTAAACATGCTAGATGATCTCTATGTGAGTAAGAACCAACATTTGTTTATGTAATTGGGAGCAGTAATTTCAAAACTAGACATTGCACAGAAATGGAGAGTGGAGGAAGGGCCAAACCAATGCGGGTAGGGAAGGTCTTAGACCACTGCAGCATTATGGGGTAGTCAATATATGAAGCTAGAAGATGCCCCCTCAAATGCCAAAAACCATGAGGTGCATAGCAGAACTATAAAGGAAAAGGTAGATAGAGAAATATATCTTTTAAAGAAATGGAAAAGTTAATCCAGATAAGATACACAATTGGTACACAACAGACCACACACAAAGGAGGAACAGAATATATTCAGTATATTTGTTCAAAATGCCAATAATATATATTTATTTAAAATATACCATTTGTGCCTTTTTTACTCCTAGCATCAGCGTCTACATTAGCTCCTAAGATATTTGTATTAGGGAAAATGAACTAACTTTGCTCTATTGGGCATTGATTATATTATTAAGAGAAAACAAATATATTTCAGTAACATTTATAATGAGAAAGATGAAACTAAGGGGCCTATTACGATGGCGGTCGGAAAACATCCCGACCGCCATGGTAGCGGGAAAAGACCGCCCGCATGGACCACGACATCACCGCCGGTCGAATTACGATGACCCGCGGTTGAAATCCAACCGCGGCGGTCTGATCACGGGCCTTAAGATCGCGGCGGTTGCTGCTGCCCGCAGCACCGCTGCGATGCCGAAAGGAGCATGTCCTGCATTTCCCTGCACTGCGTGGCAGGCTCTGCATAGTGCCTGCCACCTGGTACAGGGAAATGTAGGGGGGGAAATGTAGGGGGGGGACCATGGGTACCCCCCAGTGCACCCACACCCCCCCAACACATTGGGGGCCCGCAACGGGCCCCCGGAAGATAATCTCCGCATGCCTTTCCATGGCGGTTTGACCGCTGAGGAAAGGCTGGCTACCACCGGCATCATAATCCTGCCGGCGGAGCCTGCTCTGCACCGCCACCATTATCTCGGTCCTGCTCCGTCTGCCAGGCAGGAGTGCGGATGGCAACCAGCGGAAAAGCGGCGGTCAGAATTTCCCACCGCCGCGGTCACCACCGCCATCCTAATTTGACCGGCGGTTTTCTTGGTTGCGATCGCGGGCGGATGTCCACCGCCGGTCCGGCGGGCACCACCGCCGGCCCGGAGGTGGACATCCGACCGCCATCGTAATAGACCCCTAAGTTTGAGGCAAAACCCTTTTACCATGTTTCCTCTTAGGAAAGCAATACAATTGTTGAAGAATTAGTTTCTTATTTTTTAAATTCAGATCGTTCGAGAATAGCCTTTGTGTTTGTGTAAACTGTTTTACAGACGTGACAGACTGATAAGAAAAGAAAGCCTCATCTTTTTAAATTGCTTAATAATGTGTTTCCTCTGTTACTGCCCAAGTTCAAAACATTTTATTAAATATTGATTGGGACAAAACTGTTTGCTTCATTCCCTACTTTGAAAATGAGGATTTGCTTCCAATCTGTCAATCAGAGTCATATAAACAATGGCTTCAGAGGTCTAATATCTGCGACAGAAGGGTCTGTGAAGCAGTCTTCCAAGGTATGTTGCACAAGCGCTGTAAAAATATCGACAAAATGTGCCAGATGTTAACATCTGTGCGAAACCTTGAAGTCACAAATTCAATCCGAGGTTGAGTCGTAGAGAATACAATTGAGTTGGGAAATTGATGACTATTTTTGAAAGCACCGTTTAATTTAGCCTGGCTGTCAAAGACTGAATCCTGCCTCCTGGAGACCGCTGATATCGCACTGAGTTGCATATTAAGGATTCTTCCTTTCCAGCTAATGAAAGGATTAATTTATTGTGCTTCCACGGAGTCTGTCCGTCCAGTTGCTCGTGATTACAGTTCTCTTACATTCCTTGCGATTGTCACTGTGTTTCCTGCACATAGATCGAGGTACAAAATGATTTGAACGTACCACCTGTTTTTGGGTGAAATAATAAGGCACGCTCAACGTTCACCTGAAAGTTCCGAAAATTCTTCAAAGTCAGCAAACTCTGCACCGCATGGAAAAATCAAGCAGGCTGGTAGGTCAATTCAACCTAGATTACTTATGAATGTGAAGGATATACTTTTGTTTTTATTGAACTTAACTCGCGCCAAAAAATATGGTACTTTTGTCGCAATTCTGCAGGCTTCGTCTGAAGCACTTTTCAGGAAAAAACTGAAAACCTGGTTGAGAACTGTTTAGCACGATGGGCAATTGTAACCTCGGGAGTCAGAATCCTAGTGCTGAGACACTTCATAAGAAGTAGCTATGCGCTCTATAAGACATTACTATTATTATTCTGTATCTATGATAGAGCAAGCTTCAATCGCAGGTTTAGCTCTTAATGACCAATTTACAAAATGGCTGCCCCAGCTCAGACTGAAATGTTGCTGTCTATCAGGCAGAGGTGAGACGAAGGAGGAAGCAGTTTTGCAGTCAATCAAGAATGTCTTAGTTGAAGATTAAGGGTCTAATTAAAAGTTTGGCGGTGTGGGAGCAGGGTGGCACTCCAGCTCCCCGCTCCTACACTGCCAAACTCCACCGCCAACAGCCCACGGATTACAAGTTGGAACCCGGGTGGGCAGTCCTGCGGTGGCTGGCCCACGGTACTGCCTTTCAAAGGCTCATAGGAGAGCTTTGAAAAGGCAGCGCTGTGGGACCGCCACAGCGCGTTCCAGCATGACATGGACTGTAAAGTCCATGCCATGCAGGAACTGGGGGTGCAGAAAGATAGGGGGCACACCATATACAACCCTGCATGGACCCCTTTGCACTGAGGCACCAGGGGGCCCTATACAGCCACTCCTTAGTTTCCTCACTGCCACCCTTTTCATGGCAGGCTCACCGTCATTAAAAGGAGGGCAGTGAGGAAACTCATAATATGCTTGGCAGTGAAGCAGCTGCACCGCCAGCATATTAGGGCCTCAGACCTCTGCAAGATCGCCGATCCCTGGTGGTAGCAGCGGTCCTATGGCGGTCCAACCACCAAATTCATAATACGCCAGTCGGACCACCGGTGCGGCAATTGCCGCACTGCCACTGTGGGTTTGGCGGTCCTGATGTCATGTGCTCTCTCTCATGGCTCCTGTGCATGTTGGTGTTCCACAATGCTCAGTCCACTTCTTTTCTCCTTTTTCACTACCTCCTTGAGTGACTTTTTCTCCTAACCTGGTTTCTTCTATGTCATCTAAATTGATGTCTGACACTGTTAGAAATGGGGTTTATGGTTGGCTAGGGTATGCACCTCATGGCTCCTGTTCATGTTGTTGTTCCACATGGCTCAGTCCACTTCTTTTCTCCCTAAGCACTACCTCCTTGTGTGACTTTATCTCCTCACCTGGTTTCTCCTATGCCATCTAGATGGATGTCTGATACAATATTGGAACAACAAATTTCGTGCTACACAAATATTGTGTCAAAAATATTGATGTCAAAAATATTGTCTACTGATACTTATAATGGTAAGTACAAAAATATTGGAACAAAAATATCGTTCACGCTAATATTGTTAAAAATAATACAAAAATATCAAATTTCTTTATATATATATAGTCTTAAAATAGTAAATCCAAAATTTCCATAACATTAAAATAATGCAAAAGAAATATTTTTAAACATATATATATATATATATATATATATATATATATATATATATATATATATGACAGCCACAGTCCTGGAACGATCACAATCCTGGTCGAAAAAGCAGGTACGGACCACAAATGCGGTGGAAAAGTTTTCCTTTATTCAGTGCAGATTTAACAAAGTGTCAGTGCATAGTTCTTCAAAAGCGAGTGCCCAGCATGACGCGTTTCGACTGCCCAACGGCAGTCTTGATCACATGACGCGCTGGACCTATCAGTGAGTATATATAGAAAAATGTTTAAAAAGCACATGCTGCATTTCGTCCAATCAGTTAATAGACTAAGTTTAAGCATTAAAAGAGGCAGCTGTGCGTACATGATAACACTCACTTAATTACCAAACGTTTACTTTTTTATCCCATGAACATTTACTTATATAAGCTTAGTGTATCTAATTGATGTCATATATTTAATCAAGGGCTAAACATCTGTAATTTTATTGAAACTAATTCTTTAAACCAAATTAATAGCATAGTGCTAAAGTTTAAAAAAGTCTTAGTTCTAAAATGCAGGTACCTTAATTCTGGCCTCATACATTATTGTATATAATAATCATAATATTAGTCTAATCATTCACTAAATTGAATAACGACAATGTGCAAAATGTGCTAAAAAGTGCAAAAGTGCTTAGTGCAAAATACAAAAATAAATATATACAGTTAAATATGATGCAGCATTCTTATGCAGACGTCCCCAGTGTCATTTCTTAGCTAGAATCTCCTATTCTTTTCCTTAATTTGATTTGGTCCATTTCCAATCTCCAGTTTATCCCATTTGTTACATCTAATAGAAAAGAAATACAATCGTTGTTTTGTATGTTACCTCATTATTGCTATACAAATATTAACAAATCAACAACAATCTAGTTGTCAGTTATCTAGGACCGGATTTAAACCTCATTAAAAAATGAAAAATATGTAATAAATAAATAAATAAAATCCCAGGTAAATTAAATGAAAAACCAATTTGTCGATGCATAAAACCAGCAGAAATCCCGTAAAACCAAGTAAAACCGAGAATTCTCAGATAAAACCTAGCAAAAACGAGATATCACCGATTAAAACCATCAACCAATCAATTCACAAGTAAACTTAAAATAAATACATACATCCTCAATATGGATATATATATATAGTGTATAATAGCAGCAATCAAGATTTTTAAAGGTGCATATGATTTACAATTCTTAATGCAGTCAATAAGTTAAACAACCACATACTCAAAATTATCACTTTTTCAAATTCTTCCAATTGTATTCAGTGTTAACCAATATTAAAAGTTTAAGATAAAATCCCAGGACTCAAAAACCAGCAATATCCCCCACTAAAACCAGATTAAAATCTAGGAAACCCAGATTAAAAACCAGTAAAAGGAAAGGGACAAAACCAATCTAAGAAACCAATCTGGAAATATTATCAAATATGGACCCTAACTTTAACAAAATTCAAAGAAAATTATGTAAATCATCGCTATTATTGAGGCCATTCGGCATTTTGGTATCGAGTAACATAATAAATTCTGATTCCACTTGTCTCAATCTTTTTTCTCTATTGCCTCCTCTGATGTTTTTGGGCACTGAGCTGATAACAAAATATTTAAGATCATTAAGATTATTTTTGTGTACTAGTTTAAAATGCCGTGCCACGGGATAGTTAGGGTCCGAGTTAACCACTGCTCTAAGATTTTGCAATATCCTGTTGTAAACTTGCAATTTGGTACTACCTACGTATAAAAGATGGCATGTACATTCTAAAATATATACAGCATAATCTGTTCTACAAGTCAAATGTCCTTTTATTTTGACAGGTTCTTGACTAAACGCAGTGATATATTCTGAAACATTTTTACCAAATTTGCATGCACGGCATGAACTGCATTTAAAAAACCCTGATCTCGCTGATAACCAAGTATTAGAAGTTGTAACCTCAGGACTATTTTTTACCAGAGCATCCCTCATCGAGGGTGCCCTTCTGAACGTAAGACTAGGAAGTTCTGGCAAGATCCGTGACATTGTTATGTCTGACCGAATAATCGGCAAATTTTTGTAAAGGATCTTGCGAACTTGTATCTCCTGTCTACAGAAACTGGTTATCAGTCTTATGTTGTCAACTGTTTCAGCACAAGTAGTGTTAGTCTTACCATTAGTCTGCCTACAAATTGTCAGGGTTTCAGGGATTATGCTCAAATGACCATCATCATTGATGCTGTTTGCCTTGTCTCAAGCTATTATTAGATCTCTAAATTTATATCCTCTATTTAAAAATCTTTCAAATGATTCGCTCTGACATTTTTTGAGGTCACTTTCATGGCTACATATGCGTTTAATTCTTAAAAATTCTCCATAAGGGATACTTTTTATGAGGTGCCGGGGATGTGAACTATAAGCATGAAGCACAGAGTTTCCTGCAGTCACCTTCCTATGCAATCTAGTATGGATCTTATTTTCCCTCGTATATATTTCCACATCCAAAAATTGTACTTGCTCTTTACTGATATCTGATGTGAACTTGAGATTTAACGCATTAACATTTAAAACCTCGACAAAATCTTTAGCTGTTTCATAGAACCTTTCCATATCAGAAAAATATCATCAATAAATCTCCACCAATGGAGAACATGCTTGTTCACAATCTCTTTGTGGGTGGACCTCAGGACATGCTCCTCCCACCAGCCCACGTGTAAACACGCGTAGCTAGGGGAGAAGCATGCCCCCATGGCCACTCCACGTAACTGTTGGAATATTTCCTTATTAAATAAGAAATAATTGTGGGTCAGACAGATCTCAATCATTTTAACCAACATCTTGTTATGTTCATACATCTGTATATCACGATTCTCCAAATAATAACGAATTGCATTGATGCCATCATTATGGTGAATACTAGTGTACAATGAACTGATGTCCATCACTATTAAGTGACAATCTTCCTCCCATTTGACTTTTCTCAATTTAGTTAAAAAGTGTCCAGTGTCCCTGATAAACGAAGGTAAGTTTTCCACAAATTCATGCAAGAAGTGATCAACATACTTCGACATTGCTTCCAATAAGCTTTTCTGTGCCGAAATAATCGGTCTACCAGGGACTGGTACCACATTTTTATGTACTTTAGGAATGAAGTATAAAAGGGAGTCATAGGATGATCATTTTTGAGGAAACTGTATTCATTTTTAGAAAGTAAGCCCATACGCCTCCACTGTACCAGTTCACTGAAGACATATTCTTTATTTTGTCTTAACCCCTGAAAACTGGCTTTCCTATAACAGTTGATATCTTTCAGATGTACTTCTGCCTCTTCCATATACATGGCTCTCGGCCACAGTACAATGTTCCCACCTTTGTCTGCTTTGTTAATGATCACCTCTGTATGTTCTTGTAATTTACGGATGAGTTTAGAGTACTGAATTTCTGAATAATTGCGCTGTCTATTTCGTTTCATAACAGCACAATTCAATTTTTGAGATCTTCAACCATACAATCACTAAATACATCAATTGCATCCCTTGGCATCATTGGGATGAACGTGGAAGGAGGTCTAAAAGGGCTAATACTTGGCATGTTACACATGACGCCTGCGTCATAAAGATTTTCTTGGGTCGAATTTTCCGATGTATCATTAGAATTAGCCAAAGATTGTGCTACTAAAAGTGTTTCGACATCTGCAACTTGAAGATTAGAACCCACTCTTTGTATAGCTGGCCCCTGTGATGCAATATTCGCGGCATTTCTTAGTTGAAAATGTTTTCTTAGTTTCAACTTGCGAATAAATTAAAAAACATCTACTCTGGTTTGTGTATATTTAAAACAGTTCGTGGGGCAATAAGATAGACCCAGAGCCAACAATTGTTTCTCTGCCATCGATAGCGTTATATCAGATAAATTAATTACAGTGTTGTCAACAAAGTTATTTGGTACCTTCTTCATTTCTTGTTGTTTCTTCTGCCTTTTCCTTTGTAGATTGCTTTTCCGCCTCTGTTTCCTCCGTTGGTTCCTTCTATGGTTTGTTTCTGCGCTTGATTGCGCGGTCTTAGAGTTTGCCGGCGGTCCTCTACTAAAAAAGAAAGTTCCTCTCCTGGTGCAAAGTTGGTCGGTACTTGTGGTACCCTTTTACCCACACTGTCATCCGATTCAATACTACTGTCAATACTACTCATTTCCACAGAGGAAAAATTACCTTCTAATTGTGCTCCCACTATGATAGCATTAATCTGACTGCCATCATTAGTGAGCGCACGCCGCTTTATGTTGTCATATTTTTTAGAAAAAGTGAAAACACGTCCAGTCTCGTAATCACATTTGTCTCTTGCGAATTTGTAAATCTTTCTTTCTTTAATAATTTCCTCATGTTTTTTTGAGTTTGACTAGTATTGCTTCCCGTCCTTTTTGTATTTGTTCTTTATGTTCATTCATTTCCAATAACGCATTGATATCATCAATTTCTTTTAATATTCCAACACGGTCGATTTCCGCATATTTTATCAATATCGATACCATATTCATTGAGGCATCTAGATTGTTAGTCGCCCATTCCTTCAACATCATAGGATTTGGATTTTCAAAGGAAGGCGCAATCATCACCCTTAAGCCTCGCGGAACTCTTCCGACCTCTTTGTATTTTTCTAATGATTTTTTCTCCCACCATTTTGTCATCTCTGTACGGTGGAGTTTCTCTAGTTTTTTTAATAAAGTTTGAACATCGTTGTTGGTAATCACATTGCTGGTTTGGTCAGCACTTCTTGCCACTACACCTGAAATATTGGAGAATAGGGCGTCTGCTGCTGCTTCACGGTCCTTGAGCGCGTCGGCTGTAGATAACATGACTTTCACTGTAATCTGCCTTCAATGTACATAAAACACCAAACGTTGCTTACGTTTGATATATTATATTATAATTACACCGCTTTCCGTCCACCCACAATATTAACTGTTTTCCGCCGATAGAGCTGCTCACCAGTCAAATCCACGGTCCTCCGACCTTTCAGGACCTCCCGCCAAATCTTCTCGGCAAAGTTACGCTCCAACTCCGGCTTCCAGTATCGCGCTGTGGGAGGCTGACATCCAATATACCCCTTCCGGGTAAGGAAACAAATCACTTCCGTGATACCGTCTGTATACCGGCCAGCCACAACATGGAGGAAGGGTCCTTAGATACGAAGACAGCCGTACTTCGTAGTAATCACAAGACAGCCACAGTCCTGGAACGATCACAATCCTGGTCGAGAAAGCAGGTACGGACCACAAATGCGGTGAAAAGTTTTCCTTTATTCAGTGCAGATTTAACAAAGTGTCAGTGCATAGTTCTTCAAAAGCGAGTGCCCAGCATGACGCGTTTCGACTGCCCAACGGCAGTCTTGATCACATGACGCGCTGGACCTATCAGTGAGTATATATAGAAAAATGTTTAAAAAGCACATGCTGCATTTCGTCCAATCAGTTAATAGACTAAGTTTAAGCATTAAAAGAGGCAGCTGTGCGTACATGATAACACTCACTTAATTACCAAACGTTTACTTTTTATCCCATGAACATTTACTTATATAAGCTTAGTGCTTCTAATTGATGTCATATATTTAATCAAGGGCTAAACATCTGTAATTTTATTGAAACTAATTCTTTAAACCAATATATATATATGAGGAACCACAATCCCGAAACTTCACCAATCCCACGACGGAAATCAGGAAATCAGGAAATCAGGTACGGACCACAGCGTGCTTAAAAGATAAAGTGCTTTATTGCAGAAGGATTAACAGCATGACGCATTTCGACTGGGTTGCCCCGGTCTTGATCACATGACACGCTTAAACCATTGGCTACAATATATAGTGTGACGAAGAAAATAATTAGTGAATGGACACTCCCCTTGCTCTCATAGAACTGGACAAAATACTACACATATGCGTGAAAGGAATATATGTATGTAGAGTCAGTATTTGTTACCTTCATATTTTGTGTATACACGAACCTGATTAGTGTATAAAAAACAAATTGTCTTGATGTAATAGCACTTAACATTAGTCTGTATATAAAATAACCTAAATGCAATTGTATTAGTTTATTCACAGGGTACATCATAAGAGAGGGAGCAAAAATCAAGTGCATAAAAAAGTTTTAATGTTGATTCGAAAAAATGTAATCGTCTTAAGTATTCAGTTATTATATCCATCATAACTGTCAACTTAATTACAATAAATAGGAAAACTTAGGCCATGCCTTGTTATATTATTCCAAGTTCATACTAGTGCTGCTACTTCGTTTACCATAAACTCTATGCATTTATGACATCAATATAACAATGCACTTTCCCACATACTACTAGATAATAGATACATAGATAAAGTGCAAGTGCAATATTTTGTTCGTTGTACATTTAGAGAAACATAAAGTGCAAGTGCAATAGTTAAATAAACTGCTAGTGCAAAAAATGGCAACCGAGAACATCTTTTAAATGTTAAGTCAAGACAGTTAAGATTACAGTACTGAGATAATTGGATATTATAAACAGTTTAAAACCTGACCTAAAAACCCGTAAAAACCCATCAAAACCCAGCAAAACCGAACAATTCCGGTAATACAAGGTAAACACAAGGCTAAAACCAGGTTTAAAAATACAGGTTAAAAAACTAAAACATCACAAAACAAGGTTACCACACTTAATGCACAGATTAGAACACCACATCAGTCTATAAAAAAAGTTTACAAAAAGCTTATAAAAATCTTTTATACATTTTTTTTTAATAAAAATGTGTTTATTTATAAAAAAGTTGTGTAAGTTCTCCCCTGTATTGAGACCATTGGGCATCTTAGTGTCAAGTAACAGGATGTATTTAGACTCTAATTGCCGGAGTTTCTTTTCCCTATTTCCTCCCCTCAATAATCTCGGTACTGCATCTATCACAAAATAGCTCAAATCTTTTAGGTTGTTGTTGTGAACCAATTCGAAATGCCTAGCGACAGGTTAGTTAGGGTCTGAGTTGACTATTGCGCGTAGGTGTTGCAATATGTGGTTGAATACTTGCAGCTTAGTGCTTCCTACATATTGTAAGTGACAAGTGCATTCAAGTACGTATACCGCACATTCAGTTCTACAAGTGTACCTCCCCTGGATTTTAATGGGATTGAGTTCAAATACACTAGCATACTCCTGTCTGTTGACCCCAAATTTACATGCTCGGCATGAGCTACATTTGTAAAACCCATTCCTACTCGTTAACCAGTTGGTTGGGGCAGTTACCTCGGGGCTTGTTTTCACCAATACATCCCTCATAGAGGGAGCCCGTCTAAAAGTAATAGAGGGCAAGTCTGGTAGAATTTGGGATAAGGTCAAATCAGTTCTTACTATTGACCAGTTTTTGTAGATTATACTTCTTATTTGTTTCTCCTGCCGACTGTAGGTGCTTATTAGTCTTATTGTATCACTGTCGGCAACGGGTTTAGTAATGGTCTTATTGCTATCAGGAGTGGTGTCTGACTGCACATACTGTAAACATTCCTCTCTGTTGTGGTTGTTGGCCTTTAAAAGTGCTGTTTTTAGGTCTTTAATTTTGTAGTTTTGTGCTTTAAATCTTTGTAATGCTTCTGCCTGACACTGGGTAAGATCCATATCTGAACTACAGATTCTTCTAATTCTCAAAAATTCTCCATATGGAATGCTATTAATGAGATGTTTGGGGTGGGAGCTTCCTGCATGCAATATGGAATTACCTGCTGTGCTTTTCCGATGTAATGTGGTATGTACCGTGTTATTGTCAACATATACCTCTACATCAAGGAACTGAACACTCTGGTTGCTTATATGAGCAGTGAACTCCAAGTTTAGATCATTATTGTTGATAATATCAACGAACCCTTTAGCAGATTCCATTGACCCCTTCCAGATCACAAAAATGTCATCAATAAAGCGCCACCATTGTAATACATGCGTCTCAAACAGTTCCTTGTGCGTGTGCCTGAGGACATGCTCCTCCCACCAACCTACGTGTAAACACGCATAGCTGGGAGAGAAGCATGCCCCCATGGCTACCCCGCGCATCTGTTGGTGGACCTCCTTGTTAAATAAGAAATAATTATTCAACAAACATATTTCAATCATTCTCAGGAGCATAGCGTTGTGTTGAAAAAAACTTATGTTACGTTTTTCTAAAAAATATTTTACTGCTTCTAAACCATCCCCATGATGTATATTTGTGTATAGAGAGCAGATATCCATAACAATGAATAAGTAACCCTTATCCCATGTAACATTCTGTAGTTTAGACAGGAAATGCCCCGTGTCCTTGATGAAAGAGGGAAGGTTTTCCACAAAGTCATGTAAATAGAAATCGACATATTTGGATATTGATTCTAGGAGGCTTTTCTGCGCTGATATAATAGGCCTCCCAGGTGTCGGATTCATATTTTTGTGGACTTTCGGAACGAAATACAATACAGGTGTAATTGGATGGTCGTTTTAAAGAAAATTGTATTCATTTTTACTTAATAGCCCCTCTCTTTTCCATTGGGCCAATTCTTTAAACACTTGCTCCTTGATTTGCCTGAGGTCCTGAAATGTGGCTTTTCTGTAGCATTCAGTGTCTTTCAAATGTCGATCTGCTTCTTCCTTTTAGAGGTTTCTGGGCCACAACACAATATTTCCCCCTTTGTCCGCTTTATTGATAATTATAGTTCCATTTTCTTTCAGTTTGCGCATAAGTTTGGAATACTGTAATTCAGTGAATTTTCTCCGATTTTGGTTACACATAACTTTGTGGTTTAATTTCTTGATATCTTCAATCACACAGTCACTGAACGTGTCTATTGCATCCTTGGGCATCAAGGGAATAAATATAGATGTTGGGCGGAAGGGGCTGCTACCTGGACAATTAGACTGTATGCCCATTTCATCCAGATCTTCCTGAGTAGCGTTGACAGTTTGGTCGTTGTTGCGGGCCAGTGAATGCAGTGATCTAAGTGTGATAATGTCTGATACTTGGAGAGTCATTTTTGACTGGTTGGAGGAATCAATCAGAGATGCTGTTTCTGAAGCTTTGTTTAATTTAAAGTGTTTAAGCAATTTCAATTTGCGTATAAACTTAAACACATCTATGCGAGTTTGCACGTACTTGAACCTGTTGGCAGGGCAAAAAGACAGTCCTAATGATAGCAGTTGTCTTTCTGCAGTAGTTAATTCCACTTCTGATAGATTGATGACAGTGTTGTCTATGCTTTGAGGGTTACTTATTTCTAGGACCATTGTTTCGCTTTTCCCCTTCTGCCCCTGTTGTTGCCGCCGGATTTTGCGCCTCTGCTTCCGGCGTTCATTTCTCCTTCGCCGGTTTTCTTTTGGGGAATTCTTGGCCGCAATGTTTGTCGGCGGTCCTCTATTAAAAAACCCAATTCTTCGGATGGCGTAAAATTGGTAGGTAATTGTACCTGCACATTGCTCAAACTGCTATCGTCGGAGTCCATATTACTAGATGCAGAGCTTGTTTCGATGTCAGATAGAGCAATACCACTTTGGTTTGTTGCAGAGATATCGGATGTTTTGGGGATCAGTGCCTGCCTTTTCACACTATCAAATTTCCTTGAAAATGTAAACACTCTGCCCGTTTCATAGTCCCGCTTGTCGCTGGCAAACTTAAACACTTTCCGCATTTTTATGGTTTCTCATGTTTCTTTAGACGTGCATCAATTTCCTCTCTGCTTTTTTTGATAAGCTCTTTTTGGTCATGTGATTCTAGTAGTTGATTGATTTTGTCAATTTCTTTCAGGATTTCTGTCCTATCTATTTCAGCATACTTGATCAATATTGAGACCATGTTCATAGACGCTTCCAAATTGTTAGTTGCCCATTCTTTTAGCATTAAAGGGTTAGGGTTTTCGAATGATGGTGCAATAAGTACCCGCAATCCCCGCAGCACTCTTCCAACTTCCTTATATTTCTCTAATGATTTTTTCTCCCACCATTTTGTAAGTTTAGTACGGAGCAATTTTTCTAAGTTTTTAAGTAAGGTTTTTACTTCATTGTTTGCCACTGCACTTTTACTATTGTCCTTAGTTGTTTCGTCGACGTCTGGTAAATTAAGGAATAAGGCATTGGCCACGGCCTCCCGTTCCCGCAGAGTGTCTGCTGTAGATGTCATTTTCCCTTTTATTCTGCAATATCCAAGTATGCACTGTTGGAGCTGCTCATATACATCTGAGCAAACTCTCACTATTAGAAAGCACTATCTCTTCACCCGCACTGTCAATAATATCAGAGCCCACACGGCTTACCCGAATGGAGCCCGGCTGGCTCGTTGGTGTCCTCCGACTCCTCGGATCCACCGAAACTCCAAACGAAAACGCCGGTTTTGCCGCTCTTTAGAATTCTGGCTGCGGGGGGCTGGCATGGACCATACTCCTTCCGGGTTAAACAGATATCGCGTCCGCGATGTCGACTGCAAGCCCGCCAGCCGCTTGATGAAGAGAGGGTCTGTATTAGGGCGAAGACAGCCGTACTTCGCCGCAAACTGAATGAGGAACCACAATCCCGAAACTTCACCAATCCCACGACGGAAATCAGGTACGGACCACAGCGTGCTTAAAAGATAAAGTGCTTTATTGCAGAAGGATTAACAGCATGACGCGTTTCGACTGGGTTGCCCCGGTCTTGATCACATGACACGCTTGAACCATTGGCTACAATATATAGTGTGACGAAGTAAATAATTAGTGAATGGACACTCCCCTTGCTCTCATAGAACTGGACAACATACTACACATATGCGTGAAAGAAATATATGTATGTAGAGTCAGTATTTGTTACCTTCATATGTTGTATATACACGAACCTGATTAGTGTATAAAAAACAAATTGTCTTGATGTAATAGCACTTAACATTAGTCTGTATATAAAATAACCTAAATGCAATTGTATTAGTTTATTCACAGGGTACATCATAAGAGAGGGAGCAAAAATCAAGTGCATAAAAAAGTGTTAATATTGATTCGAAAAAATGTAATCGTCTTAAGTGTTCAGTTATTATATCCATCATAACTGTCAACTTAATTACAATAAATAGGAAAACTTAGGCCATGCCTTGTTATATTATTCCAAGTTCATACTAGTGCTGCTACTTCGTTTACCATAAACTCTATGCATTTATGACTTCAATATAACAATGCACGTTCCCACATACTATTAGATAATAGATACATAGATAAAGTGCAAGTGAAATATTTTGTTCGTTGTACATTTTGAGAAACATAAAGTGCAAGTGCAATAGTTAGATAAACTGCTAGTGCAAAAAATGGCAACCGAGAACATCTTTTAAATGTTAAGTCAAGACAGTTAAGATTACAGTACTGAGATAATTGGATATTATAAATAGTTTAAGACCTGACCTAAAAACCCGAAAAAACCCATCAAAACCCAGTAAAACCAAACAATTCCGGTAAAACAAGGTAAAAACAAGGCTAAAACCAGGTTTAAAAATACAGGTTAAAAAACTAAAACATCACAAAACAAGGTTACCACACTTAATGCACAGATTAGAACACCACATCAGTCTATAAAAAAAGTTTACAAAAAGCTTATAAAAATCTTTTATAACATTTTCTTTTATAAAAATGTGTTTATTTATAAAAAGTTGTGTAAGTCCTCCCCTGTATTGAGACCATTGGGCATCTTAGTGTCAAGTACCAGGATGTATTTAGACTCTAATTGCCGGAGTTTCTTTTCCCTATTTCCTCCCTCAATAATCTCGGTACTGCATCTATCACAAAATAGCTCAAATCTTTTAGGTTGTTGTTGTGCACCAATTCGAAATGCCTAGCGACAGGGTAACTAGGGTCTGAGTTGACTATTGCGCGTAGGTTTTGCAATATGCGGTTGAATACTTGCAGCTTAGTGCTTCCTACATATTGTAAGTGACAAGTGCATTCAAGTACGTATACCGCACATTCAGTTCTACAAGTGTACCTCCCCTGGATTTTAATGGGATTGAGTTCAAATACACTAGCAAACTCCTGTCTGTTGACCCCGAATTTACATGCTCGGCATGAGCTACATTTGTAAAACCCATTCCTACTCGTTGACCAGTTTGTTGGGGCAGTTACCTCGGGGCTTGTTTTCACCAATACATCCCTCATAGAGGGAGCCCGTCTAAAAGTAATAGAGGGCAAGTCTGGTAGAATTTGGAAAAGGTCAAATCAGTTCTTACTATTGACCAGTTTTTATAGATTATACTTCTTATTTGTTTCTCCTGCCGACTGTAGGTGGTTATTAGTCTTATTGTATCACTGTCGGCAACGGGTTTAGTAATGGTCTTATTGCTATCAGGAGTGGTGTCTGACTGCACATACTGTAAACATCCCTCTCTGTTGTGGCTGTTGGCCTTTAAAAGTGCTGTTTTTAGGTCTTTAATTTTGTAGCCTCGTGCTTTAAATCTTTGTAATGCTTCTGCCTGACACTGGGTAAGATCCATATCTGAACTACAAATTCTTCTAATTCTCAAAAATTCTCCATATGGAATGCTATTAATGAGATGTTTGGGGTGGGAGCTTCCTGCATGCAATATGGAATTACCTGCTTTGCTTTTCCGATGTAATTTGGTATGTACCGTGTTATTGTCAACATATACCTCTACATTAAGGAACTGAACACTCTGGTTGCTTATATGAGCAGTGAACTCCAAGTTTAGATCATTATTGTTGATAATATCAACGAACCCTTTAGCAGATTCCATTGACCCCTTCCAGATCACAAAAATGTCATCAATAAAGTGCCACCATTGTAATACATGCGTCTCAAACAGTTCCTTGTGCGTGTGCCTGAGGACATGCTCCTCCCACCAACCTACGTGTAAACACGCATAGCTGGGAGAGAAGCATGCCCCCATGGCCACCCCGCACATCTGTTGGTGGACCTCCTTGTTAAATAAGAAATAATTATTCAACAAACATATTTCAATCATTCTCAGGAGCATAGCGTTGTGTTGAAAAAAACTGATGATACGTCTTTCTAAAAAATATTTTACTGCTTCTAAACCATCCCCATGATGTATACTTGTGTATAGAGAGCAGATATCCATAACAATGAATAAGTAACCCTTATCCCATGTAACATTCTGTAGTTTAGACAGGAAATGCCCCGTGTCATTGATGAAAGAGGGAAGGTTTTCCACAAAGTCATGTAAATAGAAATCGACATATTTGGACATTGATTCTAGGAGGCTTTTCTGGGCTGATATAATAGGCCTCCCAGGTGTCGGATTCATATTTTTGTGGACTTTTGGAATGAAATACAATACAGGTGTAATTGGATGGTCGTTTTTAAGAAAATTGTATTCATTTTTACTTAATAGCCCCTCTCTTTTCCATTGGGCCAATTCTTTAAACACTTGCTCCTTGATTCCTAGTGCTGAGACACTTCATAAGAAGTAGCTATGCGCTCTATAAGACATTACTATTATTATTATGTATCTATGATAGAGCAAGCTTCAATCGCAGGTGGAGCTCTTAATGACCAATTTACAAAATGGCTGCCCCTGCTCAGACTGAAATGTTGCTGTCTATCAGGCAGAGGTGAGAAGAAGGAGGAAGCAGTTTTACAGTCAATCAAGAATGTCTTAGTTGAAGATTAAGGGTCTAATTAAGAGTTTGGCGGTGTGAGAGCAGGGTGGCATGCCAGCTCCCCGCTCCTACACTGCCAAACTCCACCGCCAACAGCCCACGGATTACAAGTTGGAACCCGGGTGGGCAGTCCTGCGGTGGCTGGCCCACGGTACTGCCTTTCAAAGGCTCATAGGAAAGCTTTAAAAAGGCAGCGCTGTGGGACCGCCACAGCGCGTTCCAGCATGACATGGACTGTAAAGTCCATGCCATGCAGGAACTGGGGGTGCAGAAAGATAGGGGGCACACCATATACAACCCTGCATGGACCCCTTTGCACTGAGGCACCAGGGGGCCCTATACAGCCACTCCTTAGTTTCCTCACTGCCACCCTTTTCATGGCAGGCTCACCGTCATTAAAAGGAGGGCAGTGAGGAAACTCATAATATGCTTGGCGGTGAAGCAGCTGCACCGCCAGCATATTAGGGCCTCAGACCTCTGCAAGATCGCCAGGGTTCGCTGATCCCTGCTGGTAGCAGCGGTCCTATGGCGGTCCAACCACCAAAGTCATAATGCGCCAGTCGGACCACCGGTGTGGCAATTGCCGCACTGCCACTGTGGGTTTGGCGGTCCTGATGTCATGTGCTCTCTCACATGGCTCCTGTGCATGTTGTTGTTCCACAATGCTCAGTCCACTTTTTTTCTCCTTTTTCACTACCTCCTTGAGTGACTTTTTCTCCTAACCTGGTTTCTTCTATGTCATCTAAATTGATGTCTGACACTGTTAGAAATGGGGTTTATGGTTGGCTAGGGTATGTACCTCATGGCTCCTGTTCATGTTGTTGTTCCACTTGGCTCAGTCCACTTCTTTTCTCCCTAAGCACTACATCCTTGTGTGACTTTATCTCCTCACCTAGTTTCTCCTATGCCATCTAGATGGATGTCTGACACAATATTGGAACAACAAATTTTGTGCTACACAAATATTGTGTCAAAAATTTTGATGTCAAAAATATCGTCTACTGATACTTATAATGGTAAGTACAAAAATATTGGAACAAAAATATCGTTCACGCTAATATTGTTAAAAATAATACAAAAATATCGAATTAAAATAGTAAATCCAAAATTTCCATAACATTAAAATAATGCAAAAGAAATATTTTTAACCCATTAATATTTCCTCCTGACACCTTGACTCTCTCTCTTTCAAGAAATACCTTGACCTTCTCTTTATTTTCACCAGGTTAGACACCAGGCTGATGTTTCTTTAAAAAAACAGTTGGTTGTGTGGTACTAGAGCCTGTTATCAATCAATCAATCAATCAATCAATCAGGGATTTGTGGGCCATGCTCCTCACCCGTGAGGGTCTCAAGGCGCTTGGGGGGGGGGAGGGGTGAGGTCGTGCAGCTCTGATTCAGCCGAAGAGCCAGGTCTTGAGATTCTTCCTGAAGGTGTGCAGAGTGGGGGAACGTCTGATGTTGAGCGGGAGTTTGTTCCAGGTCTTTGCTGCGATGTAAGAGTAGGCTCTTCCACCCGTTCTGGCTCTGCATATACGCAGGTTTTCGGCAAGGTCGGCGGAGCGGAGATTTCTCTTGGGTACATGGAAGGAGACTCTTTCATTGAGGTATTGGGGTCCGGTGTTGTGGAGGGATTTGTAGGCATGAGTGTGTAGCTTGAAGGTTACTGTCTTCTTGACGGGGAGCCAGTGGAGGTGTCGTAGGTGCTGGGTGATGTGTTCATGTCGTGGGATGCCGAATATGAGCCTGGTGGCACTTGTCTGGATAGTCTGGAGTTTTCAAAGCAGGGATTTGTTGATTCCGGCATGGAGGGCGTTTCCGTAGTCCAGTCTGCTGGTAATGAGTGCATGGGTGATGGTCTTTCTTGATTCATGGGGGATCCACTTGAAGGTCTTGCAAAGGATGCAGAGGGTGTTGTAGCACGAGGAGGAGATTGCGTTGATCTGTCGGGTCATGGTGAGGGAGGAGTCGAGTATGATGCCGAGGTTGCGTGCGTGGTCCTTGGTGGTAGGGGGGCTACCGAGGGCGGAGGGCCACCAGTTATCATGATCTGTGTCATTGTCTCGTGCAGGATTTTCCCCCGTGTAACAAATGTTCATAAGGGTTTTGTAGCCCATGTTCTTTTTTTTTTTTAAATCAAGGAGCAACATCTTTGGGGGGGAGGGGCTCCTACAGACTAGGTATTTGATGGGAGAAGTTGCTGTCAACAGTTTGTTTACACTAATGAGGGTTTGGTCATTTAATAGATGTCAATTTCTATGTTGTCAGCAAGTTTGTGACATTGCGTAATGTCATTGAACATAGTTCTTACTCCTAAGAGTAAAACTTGAGCGTTGTGGGTTACCTGTGCATGAGTATGTTCTGCGACATGAGATATATTTGGGGACAAATCAAAGCACGGAGTCTAGAGGAAGAAAACAATAAAACAAATAGTAAAACGTGACCAGAGGAGTTGCACAGATGCATTGTAGGGTGCCTCTCGCGTCCGCTGCTCATTTGTATGTAGTGATCAGAGGGAAGGAACACCGTGATGCCAAACATTGAATGACTTATGTGGCATGTCAGAGCAGCACTCAGGAGAATAAAGCACACTTGAAACTACTCTCTAATTACGATTTTCAGATGAAGTAATGATCTTTAATGTGCAGTGGATCTCATTAATTAACTCCCAGACTTTAATTAACTCCTTGCCTAATTTACTTGCCATAATATATTATCGCAACCGTCAACTATGCAGAGCCTTTTCCCCTCTGCAAAACAAAATGACTTTTTCCCAGGTGTCTTGCGCCTCCATCTTCTGCCATGGTTTTTCAAGATACTGTTAGAAACAGGAGAGTGTCAGGAGTATGACGTGGTAAAACCTACTGGGCCTACCACCTTTAAACTTTAGATTCCCTGTGCAAGTAAATCCATATACAATAACTCAATGTGTTCGTTTTCACTGCATTGGATTGCTGAAAAATGCAAATCTTTAAGCTCCTCGCTGCACCAGCACTTCCATCTCCCTTCTAGATTGTATTGTAATTGAATTGATATAGTGCTTACTACCCATGATGAGGCGTCAAAGCGCTTTTCGGCAAGTAGCACTGTACTATGGAACTCAAAAAGAATAGTGGTGAATTAGTATAGTGAAATTTGAGTTAATTTGAGCAGTGGACATGTGAGTCTGTTAGCTTGAGGGTGAGGTGGGTGACCTACTGCATAGTAAAATCCAATCAGGTTTGAGGAATAGTCAACAATGTGCAAGTGATTTCCACAGAAATTCAGCATATGGAAATTTGCCTCATGCCTATTCATATTTCTTTTTAAATGACTGAATTCTACCTATTCTGTAGGCCAGCATCTTGAGACAACTTTTAGATTGAGGTGTAATAGGTCTCATGGGACTCTACATGCATTAGCATGGATCTCAACTGAATCCATCATGGTAGATGTCGTCTTTTTTTTATCAGTTGCATACATCTTGTAATTCTAGCACTTTTTGTTTTGCACTTTTTCTGCCATTGTTCACAAAGTTCCATAAACCCCTCTCTTTTAGTTACAGCAAGTGCTTGTAAAGGTCAGAAATATTTACTTATGCTCAACGGTTAATGCCAATGTTCAGAGGATCTCCAGCTCACAGCTCCATAAGTAGCTCTGGACAAATCCCTTCTGCAATTTTGTGCATTGCTGATTATTGGATCCCGCTAGACTTTGGGGCTGCACTCTCTGTGCCGCAAAGTCGTTGCAATAAAAGGGAAAATGGGTAGAAGAGCTGCAGAGGAAAACATTGTAGATGAGAAAGGGATTACGCATTATTAGACTTCAGTATTCAAGGCATACCTTTGGGTTCTGTAAGCTACACTCAGTCTGTAAACAACTAGGGTTTCAAATTCTGATTAGCAAAGGGCAAGGGGTTTCCTTTTTCTAAGTGAAAAGATCCTTTTGACTTTGAATTCTTTTTCAGGAGGAACTACTGCTTGAAGGGTTTAATATTGACATCATGTTTTCAATGCTGCAAAATTGGAGCAAATCCATTTTGCTTTTGCAAAGTTAAGCCAAACCTGAATCCAATCAATCACAGTAAGGGAGTGCTTTCCACCCTTTGACAATCTTGCTAGTGTAAAGCAAACCCTACATAGTTTTGTTGTATTTTACAATATTGTTATAAGATGTTGTGTTGTCTCACATTACTACATACTGTATCATTTATTGTATTGCAATTGCTTATATAACTGCTATTCACCCCGAAGAGGGGCTGAAGTGCATTAGTGGGCAGATTATTATGAATGTTTGAGAAGGTCATGACAGAATACACCAAAAGCGACTGCCCACAGCATGTAATGAATGCAGGCAGTTTTGGGAGATTCTCTCTCAGATCCTCAGAATTACAGGCGAGCAAACGGCAGGCATGCACTGTAAACAGCCAGCCATGCTAAATGATATCAGAGTCCATCTAAGAATGACAAGGAGTAGCCCATAGGCATGCATGGGGGAAACATAGCCGTAATAAATGTTCTTAAGAGTCTGTTCAGGTACCATGGTCACAAACAGCCAGAACAAATGCTTCATAGAGTCCACTCAGGAGTGAGTTTAGAGTGATTCAAGGGCAAGCCCTGGGTAAAGTCACTCTAGAGAGATGCCTTAGAGGACTCCATCCAGGAATGAGAGAGGATTGGCTCACATCATGCACTACTTAGAGGTAGTCAGAGCTAATGCCCTATATGTCAATTCAGAGCAACAGAGAAGTAGCTCATTGCACACTGGATCCTCACTAAAAGGCAGCATCAGTTGCAAGCAGTTAAATATCAGCACACCAGGCTTCTGACACGGACTGCACCAGTGCTAGGCGGGGGTATATACCATAGCTACTGGTGCAGCCTGCTCTTATTAGTGTTTGTCTGGGTGTTTCTTGGGCATTTGGATATCTTTTTCCATTCCATTATGGCATCCGACACACCTAGAAACCCCCAGAAGTATCTCCACAACCACCTGCTATCATCCTTCATCCTCTTGCCCCCTGAATGCTGCAGAGATCCAATAGGGACCCGGACCTGCTTCCCTCCGTGTCGTACTCTGTGGTGGAAGCCTCACGAAGCTTGTTGAAAGAGCAGGAAGAGCAGGGACTCAGTCAGTGCTATTTATAGCTGGCAGCCTCCAGCTGAAACCCTTGAGCCCCAGCATGCCACAGTTGCCAAGAGAATTTGGTACACCACAGGTAGAGGTGAGGGGTATGGGAGGAAGTCAACATACCAAAGGGCTAAGGCTTGGGCTCAGGCTGGGCTTGAGTGGCAGGACTGCAAGGCTGCAAAGCTGAATGACCTGCAGAAGGGCCACACCAAATAAGAGTGCCTAGAGCCACCTAGATGCACTTATAGCCTAAAGACAAATAGGAGGAAATAGGAGCAACAGGCAGCACAATTGCAAGAAACTGGAGATGAGTGTGGCCCACCTTTAAGGTCGCTACGGGCCCTTCTTTAGAGTGCTGTAGAGCACTCTATCAACAGATGCTATGGACTATCCACAACCAGTGCGGCTTTCAACACTGTGTCTCATGACATTCTTTCTGAAAGACTGGCACAACTGGGTCCCCCGGGCACTGCGCTTGCTTGGTTGCTCTCTTTTTTGGTGGATCGCACTTTTCAAGTCTTCTCGACAAATATAGTGTCCAACTCACACTCACTCACCTTGGGAGTCCCGCAGGGATTCGCCCTCAGCCCTATGCTTTTATTTCATAACAAAATTTATTGAGTTTCTTGCTGTCATACGGCCCGGAGGCCACATATACATAAATATATTATTACATACATCGGCATAAAATTGCATATTGGTGTTAGATAACAAAACAGTACAACACGCTGCGATACAACTAGTCTGCTTCACCCCGAGCCCGTCCCTGCTGGAGCCCGATAAACCCCAAAACATTCTATTCAATACTTCATATATCTCAACCATAGGACTGTACTTCCTCATCTATGGTGTTGTTAATCAACAATGGGGGAGCCAGAGTGATGCCTCGGTAGTCAGCCCACCGCTGCCAAATCTTTGTATGTTTCTGGAGACATTCCTCTGTTAGAAAAACAGACTCCTCCAACCCCATACAAAAGTCCATCCCCCTCCTCCAAGCACTGTGGCATATCAGACCTCCATAATGTAGCTATTTCTCGTTTAGCTAGTGTAAGGCCCAAAAATAAAAGATGGCGCTTATATCTATTACCCCAATCTCATCCGTAATATGGAGCAGGGTCAGTCTAGGAGATCTAGTCACATAATCCCTCCTTTCCAAAACCTATCAAGAGCTTCGCAGGCCCAAATCGTATGTAAGAAAGTGCCTTCCTCATTTTGGCAGTGCAGACACACAGGCAATTCTATCAGCCAAGCCATTCAAAGCTTGTGTTGTGTGTAATAGTCTCTATTTAGGTGTTTAAATTGTATCAATCTGAGGTGCGACAAAATGGACACTCCCCGGGGGGGGACTCAAGGGCCTCTGTCCAATCAACATTGTCAAGGTGGCTCGGGTCCCCCTGACACGCCGACCTTAGGGTCTCAAGAGTGGTATTACTGTGTGTGATGAGAGATTGGTATACTTTCTAAATTTTGTGGTCGCCCAACTCACCCATCAAAATCTTGCCTTCTAATGGGTTAAAATCTGGGAGGGTCATAATATTGGTTATGTATGGCATAAGTGTGGGGCGAAATTGAGGATATTTGTAAAAAAGTGGCTATGGGGCATGGAGTATTCTTCTCTGAGTTCTTGAAATGACTTGAGAGTATGGCCATGCATAATATCTCCAATAGAGGAAATCCCTATATGGTCCCAGCCGTGAAAGCCCTGAAGATCCACTAAGCGGCATCTCGTGTGTGATACGGCCCCATCACCCCATCCTGTGGAGAGATTGTCACCATGTAAGTATTACAACTCTTGTGGCGGGGGCAGGGCCTGGACATCCAGACTACTAGATAAGTATGAATACAGGGTGGGATAATTTAGTAACCAGCGCTCTGCGGCATAGGCTGGATCGTCTCTAGAACCATACCAACAGTCATTGAGCACTCGGGATGCTCCTCTCCCCCATAGAAACTGTCCCAGCATAGAGTTAATTTGGCGAAATCATGACAGTGGGATGGTTATTGATGGTTCTGTAGATGATAGAGTAATCGTGGGAGAGAGACCATCTTAAATAGAACAGACCTCCCATATAGAGACATTGGCAATCCCGACCAGGATCTAATTTCCGTCTTCAACCGTCTTCAACCTCTCAGTCGCAATGCCTAAGCTGCGATCCCATCTGTTGGTTTGTTTGAGAGAAAGACCCCCAGATATTGCAGACCCTCAGTGGCCTGCGACAGGTCTGCAGCCCATCGACCGTGCCCGAGCGCCCCCCACAATGGCCATATAATTGATTTCTGTACGTTCATATAAAGGCCTGACGTTTCTCCAAAAATTCATATAATCTGCAAGATTCTGGGGCCTGATTTATGCAGATCTGTGAGAAAGAACATAATGTTGTCTGCATATAAAGCAATACGATCCTAAATTTCCATTGTCCATTTGAAGCCTTGGACCAGGGCGTCCCTATGGACCCAAGTAGCCAGGGGTTCTATGGCCAATACGATTAACAGGGGAAATAGGGGACAACCCTGTCGACTGCAGCGTCTAACTGGGAAGAGGGGAGAAGTACGGCCGGCCACCCGCACGGACGCGGTCAGATCCGTATGGAGTAGCCGAATAAATGATAGAAAGCACGGACCGAAAATCAACCGTTTCAAGAGTACAAAAATATATGTCCAACTAACAGGGTTGAACGCCTTGTCCATGTCTGCTAGCAACAGGGCAGCTGGCCTGTCTAAGCGATAAACTGCAGCTATGGCATTGTGGGCCCTCCTGATATTATGACAGGTCGCCTGACGGGGCATAAAACCCACCTGATCTGGGTGAACCAGATCTGACCTATGTGGCCTGAGTCTGTTTGCCAGGATTTTATGCCAGTAGTTTCGCCTCTCTATTTAAAAGGGATATCAGGCGGTATGAGGTGTGATGTTCGGGGGGTGGGCCTGGTTTAAAAAATAAATCTATGCGTGCCTCCTATCTGGGGGCATATGAGCCATCTGGGCTGCCTCTTGGATGACATTTAGGTAATGTGGGCCTAGCTAGGACATATATGTCTTGCAAAATTCGCAAGGGTACCCTTCAGGACCAGGTGTCTTGCCAGACCTTAGCTCCAACAACGCTGCCGTCAATTTGTACAGGGTAAGGGGGCCCTCCAGGGACTTCCGCGCTTCCATCGACGAGGGCTTCGGGGGTATATTCTCGAAGAAACTCTCAATCAGTGGGCCACTGATTGCCTCCTTCAGTGCATACAAAGGCCTCAAAGAAATTAGCGAAGCTACTCGCTATCACTGCCAGATCTGTGAGCACCGCTCCATTGGTGTCACAGACTGCGGGGAGTTGGGTCGGCGTTGCGGCCTGCCGACAGAATCGATATAAGAGCTTTCCTGACTTGTCCCCCATTGGTAGATTCTACTCTGGGAAGCCAACGACGCGCACTGCGCTTCCTCCATCAATTCCCCCTGATACTGCTGCTGGGAAAAACAGAATTGTCTACGTGCTGCATGCGCACTGACTCCCAGCCCCTGACTTTCTAGTGTTATAATGCAGGCTTCCAGTTGTAGTAGGTTATGTTTGCTTCGCTTGCACTCTGCTGCACAATAACTGATATCCACCCCTCAGACGGTGGATTTCATCACCTCCCATAACACTTCTGGGGAAGAACCAAACTCTACATTGAGGGTAAAGTATTCCGTCAGGGCCTTATGAATGTGGGCCCGATAGGATTGATCCTGTAGGTGCCATGGGGAAAGCCTCAACCGAAATGGAGTTTGACTCAGGCCTAAATAAAGCTGTACAGCTATCAGGGAGTGGACTGACAACCCATGGGGCATTATTGTGGCTTCCGATACTCTATGTATGTAGCTGCGCTGGAGGAAAATGTAATCAATCCTAGAGAGGGATTCGTGGACTGGGGAGTAGTAAGTATATCCTGTGCTGCATGGATGGTGGAACCTCCATGTATCCTCCCAGCCCACCAGATCTACCAGGGATTTCACTTGAGACCCTTGTGTGCCCCCAATAACCCCGGACATTCGCCATCAATCTCTGGTCGAGCAAAGTACATTGTTCCAATCACCTCCCATGATCGCAAATCCTTCAGGTATTAGCCCCCAGATCTTAACCAGGTCGTCAATAAAGCCTTGACTAAGAGGAGGGGGGACATAGATACTGCCTATCACCATGTGTTCCCCAGAAATGGTCCCATGAACCAGGATGTATCTACCCTGTGTATCCACCCAGGATTGGACAAATATGAACAGAATTTTGCCGTGTATCATAACAGCAACACCCCTAGAACCCCTCGTGAATCCAGCATGGTATGTGTATGTATACTCAAAGCAGGCCAGGCATGTATTTTTTTACCCATAAGGTGCATTTCTTATAGTAGCAAAATGTCTGCCTAAATGCACTTTGCCTGACTGAGTATCACACATCTCTTAATTTTCTCAAGCATGCCTCTAATGTTCTAGCTCAGCACCTGTAGCTGGCCTGGGGAGAGTTTGTCAACCTGGGTCGACATCTGTATATGGGGCCATGCATTATTTCTTGCCAGGATATGGGGATGCCACCTTAGGACAGCACAGACTGTGCAGCAAAATGTATTACCAAATCGAACCCCCAAACAACCCCCTACCCCCCACCCACAAACCCAATACCTCACAACAGCTGATGTATCTGTTGCGGATGGTGTCTCATACTGACACCAATAGGAGGTCAACAGAGTAACCGTCCAATGGATCCACAAACACCCCATCGTCAAGGAGTCAGCAGACAGGGTCAAGGTGTAGCACCCTATCTTTGCAGTCCACAAGAAACACTGAGATATTACATCTTTTAGGATACAGGAAGAAACCTGAGGTCTTTGCACATAGCTTCCCAAGGCAGTCATTTGTGAGGGTTAGAGGCCCCAGCTTCCGAAGTCTCCGCCTGCTCCCTGTTGAGGGCCCTGGAGCGCCATATTGATCTGGATCATTGCCTGCGTTTGTCTTTTTGATTATTTTGCGACCGGCGAGGTTCCCCCAAGGAAAAATCTGAGTCCTCGCGTGGTGGATTATGTGACTTCAAGTGTCTTATTTCATCTGTTCAAGTAAAAACATCCTCTGGCGTGTCGAAGAACAGAGTGCGGGAGTTGTATACTACACGCAGCCGGGTGGGAGACAGGAGTATATATGAGAGTTTCAGATCTCGGAGCCGAGCCGTGGCTACCTGGAATGACTGGCGTTGCTGCTGCACCATCTTAGTATAGTCGGGGAAGCCCAGGATCCGATGGGATTCAAATAGCAGCTCGCCTTGTGCCCTAGCTTGTTTCAGGATGATGTCACCATCATGTAATTAAAAATTCTAGCAATAATAGGCTGTGGCTTAGCCCCGGGGGTGGCCGCTGGAGCAGGGCCCTGTGTGCACGTTCTACTATGAAGCATGAGGCTAGGGTCTCCGCAGGGATCCACAAGGTAAGCCATTCAGTGAGGAATTTATCCATGTCATTCCCTTCTCAATTTTCAGGAAAGCCCACAAAGCGGAAATTGCATCTGCGGGCACGTCCCTCCGTGTCTTCCACACGTGTTTATAGGCCCTTGGTTAATTTTTCAAGGGTGGACACTCTGGCTTGGAGCATAGTGACCGCGTTCTCGACACCAGAGACCCTGGACTCCGCCTCAGTGAGGCACTCTCTCGCCCGCGAAGGTCCTGGCGCAGTAATGTCACTTCCGAACCCACCGCTCCGATTTTAGCCTCCAGCATGTCTCTCGATTGTGTGATTGTGGCCAATACCCCAGCCTTATCTGGTGGTGCACTACCGCTTCCTCCCGCATCTGCTCCAGGGGCCCTGACCCCAGTGAACTGGTTCATCATGCTCTGCCGGGCTGCACTGCCCATGGGCTTATCTTTAGTCATGGTTGCAGCTAAGAACCCCCTGTGTCCTATCTGTGGCCTCCCCTTGGCTTAGCTTCCCTCCAGACAGGCCTGGGGGCACCACCTGAAATGGCCAGGGCTCAGTCTCTGGCAGATCCTGCAGCTGCCCAATCCTCCCCTGCAGTAGGAGTGGCTTCAATGCTGCAGGTGGAAGGTGAACGCAATAATGGGGGCTTGAAACAGTGTCTTTAATACACAAGAGAGAGAGGGCCACGGGAATACCAGGCAGGGCCGTTCACCTCTCTACAGCACTTGACTATGGTGCTCCTGCAGGAGCGGGCCAGGGAGGGCCCCCCCCACCACAAGCCACATCAGGACCTAGCCCGGCTGCCTCCACGGTCAGGAGAAAAGCCCCCGAACCCCCTAGTGGGTGCCACACCTCACGCGTCGCTATCATCCTGTTCAGCCTCACCGGCGGGCTAAAACTCGTTCCAGAGCCTCGATGTATGCCGCCCGGGATCAGCGGACACGCCCACCACTAGGTGGTCTACAACCAGGCAGTCCAGCACTCTCTGCTGTTGTCTGCAGGTCCGGTGAGGGCAAACCGGGGCCCGGCAGTGCTCTGCCTCACCCCTCCGGCAGCAGTCCTCACTCGGCCGCTCAACGCGGGCCCAGGACCTCGGCCAGCTCGGCTACCGCCCATGCCACTGACTCGGCTCCAGGAGACACGCGGCCTGCCTCCTACTCCGGCCCTGGCACCACGAAATTCCTAACACCGTGGTGGTCTTCCATCTGGTCCGCCACCCAGCGGTGACCAGGCCCACCGGGCTCACATGAGGCGGCCAGCTGCCCTCCGATTGTCGTGACCACATCCAAGCGTCAGGAAGCATGGCTCCAATGGCGCATCAGCCGCCTCGACTCAGAGGGCACCACAGAGCAAGTCAGTCAATCTGGGCTCGTCCAGGCATCCTCACCACGCTCCGACTGCCTACCCAGGGCACAGATCTGTTGGCGAAACGAGTATCCGGAAGGATGATGCAGGATATTGTCGTGGGCTGGCGGAGCTTGCAAAAAGCGTGTCTGCCATGTTGGACCACTTGGTCACACCCCCCAGCCCTATGCTTTTTAACATTTATGTCCGTCCTTTGGTGGTCCTAGTGGAGAGCTGTAGCCTTGCCCTATTCTCTTACATGGATGACACCCAGATCATTTTCTCTCTGTCGTCGGAACGGGATGCTTTTCTAAGTAGGAATGACCACCAGAAAAATTAAAACGCGACTCAATGAGCATAGAAGTACGATCAGGTGCAAAAGGAACACCACTAAATTGACGCGCCAATACTTGGAGAAAGGCCACCAGGAAGTAGATTTGAAATGGGTAGTACTTGAAAAGATGAACACAAATTGCCCAAACATACAGAACAGGCTCCATACCCGTGAACAACGATGGGTGTTTCACCTTAGAACGTGGTAATCCGGACTGAATGACGACATTCCATGGTTACAGATCGGAAAATAATATAAAAATCTAGCATGAGGTACCCATTGACAACTAACAAGGGAAAACGCTGCCAGAAATGGAGATGTAGATGAGAAAATGTGCCCCCTTTCAATTATAGCAGCAATTATTGTTATCTCTTTTAAAACTCATGGCTCCCCTCGTTTTTAATACCCACAATGTCGTTTTTACAACCACAAATTTGTTGTTTACATGCAACATTACATTTCAGATTGTGTAGAAATTCCTCAATGAATTTTCCATATAAAGACTTAGGGGCAGATTTACAAGCCCTTTGCGCCACTTTTGCGTCACTTTTCCCATGTTAAAAATGATGTAAAAGTGGCGCAAGGGGCTTGTAAATTTGCCCCTTGTCTTTATTTATATCTTTTCAATCTGGCACAATCACCCGCCATTGTATTATGTTCTGTGGACTATAGGTCCATTCTCACCATCATTTTTATGGATCTTTCACTAGATGAAATCACTAGTCTAATGGCTGCGAACTAAACACCCAGTTATTTATCCTCGCACCAGTTGCGATTCTGGTGAGCGCTTCTAACCACACCCCCAGGCCCATCGCGTCATACGTGATTACCGTGGACACATGCGTCAGGCTGGAACACAATCATTTCTGCCTGCGAGCGAAGCTTCACTATGCGGCCCCCAGGCAATCCCGAATGGGACACTGGAAAGAACGCACGTGTGGCAATTATGTCTCTGACCTGGCAGCTGCACCAGACGCAACCGCAAGGATTTTTTAGCATTAACTCAAGTCGTAGCCTCCAGGCAGCGGCATGGACACCGGATCTAAAAACCAATTGACCACATAATTGTGCACGTAAACTGCTAATGGGCCAATTTAGCAGATGACGATGACCTCTAAAACAAGATGGCCTCGCCCCACTCCGCCATCATCGGGGGAGAGGAGTAGACATGCCTAGGTGGCGGCGAGGGACGCACCTTGAGGCAATAACGGTGTGACTGGATGTGTGAATGAGAACTCATGAGCATTTCACTTTGGAGCTCGTGCCTTGAAATTGAATGGTTTGCATATGTGATTATTTACCTCCTTTAATTATCGGCCTTTTAGAGTGTGACTACAGGGGTCCCTCTTACTCTCTTCCCATGGGGCAATTAGGACCCTACCTTGGGGTAAGGATGTGAGCTGGTCTCACTAAACTTATGAAATTCATTTTATTATGTGTTTCACGTTTGCAGTGACACGTGTTTCACATTCACATGCAAGTTCTGATATATGCATGGTGTGTTTGTTTCTTCTCTTTTATGTGACCGGCCATCATTCTGACATCATTTCAACAGAATCTTACATTTGCTTTACAGGTTTAAGGAATACCGTTAAGCTAGAGGATGACACAGGTCACCCTACACACTGGTAACATCTGACCAGATTTTGTAAAATAGGAGCCCTAGTTCTTTCGTCCTGATGAACGCCACAGACCCTTTGGGCCAATATGGCAGAAACATGTTGACGATCATGGTGGTGACAGGGTACTAGTTCCCCCAATCCCCACACTTTAGCTTTTAATACCAAGTAAACACCCAGCTAATAAATGTATTTCGGTTTTTACATTGGTTTTTAAGAATCACTTCTCTCATGGGCCCCCACTTAGATCTTAGAAGTGCCTCCCTGTCTCCAGGTGTAGGCCCGCTCTCTACCAAACGCGGTTTCTAGAGAGCGAGGACTGCCAATGATGAAGGATGAGTGTGTGAGGACAGTCCTTTACATTTTTTGAGATGCCCAGCACCCCACTAATTAGTGCTTGGTGCTTGTCAGTTTTCGGTCACTAGTCTCAAACGACTATTCACTCAGGGTAGCTTCTTTGTGTATACACGACAACCTGCAACTGTCATGAAGCCTGCTTCTTGGGCCTGCTGTGCCTTTTCATTTCACAAATTCCCGGGGAACTAGTGACAAATTTGACCTACTTTGTGGACCCCTTTCAAGTTGTGAGTGTTGTCTTCACCTTTTGTGTTCTAGTTAACTGCTGAGGTTTATATTGGACTTAAAGAGAAAGGCGGTGGGGATTCCCTACAAGTTTCTTGAAGTGGGCAAACAGTCCTGACGAAAACAAAAGAATTTTATCATGTTGTCGGTCAATTTCTTAACATTAGGCATTTGAACTTATGTGTTTGTAGCAATTATAAACAGCCATACCAGTTCTAATGCCTCAGCTCTGTGTGAAGAAATGATGTTAGATATGGCTTTCTTGAACTGAAGAAAATCTCAGGATTAGAGATGAATGACACAAACATAGAAATATATATCTTGTCAAAAATATCATGATTGCCAAAATATCGGGGAACAGGTATAATATCATTTAAAAATATATATAATATTGTTTTTAAGAATATTGTTGTTTTAAATATTGTTTACTTTAATACAATTGTAATAAATAGTGTTTTTTAATAATGTATAATATACTATTTAGTATATTAATTTTAGACGTTAGTATTGTTAGTCTAATTGTTATTATTTTTTTTAAATATAGCCTGTAATCTTAAATGTGTATATTTGTAAGTTAATTTGTAATTTATTATGTAGCAGTGGGTTGTTGGGGTTGTAGGGAAATGGAGTGGGAGGATAATTGAATTATAATTAATTTAACTTTAATGTTAAATATTTTAATTGTAAAATAAATATTCGAGCGAATAATATGTTTTTAAATTGATTAAATATGTAATTGTTATTTTATCTGTTTAAGTTTAATTTGTAAATTATAACTGACATTTCAATGTTTATACTTTTGTTAGTAATTTATATTTTATTGGAGGATTGTTGGTTGTTGGGTTTGTAGGGGAAGAGGGTGGTAAGTTATCGAAGTTATATTTTTCTAAATTAATTGTTGCCTTTAGTTAATGTGTAATTGCTAATCAATTGTGTATGTTTTTAGTTGTTTATCTAATATTTGCATTATTTGTCTTATTTGAGTTATTTAATAATTTATTTTGACATATTTTAATAATATTTCTAAAATGTATATTTTATTGTTTTATTTTATATCAGTAATATTTTATTTAATTTTTTGTTATTATTTTTTAGGGGTTAATGTTTTTTTTTGCTATAGTGAGGGATGTGAATTTAATTTTACTTAGCTTAATTATTTTGCATTATGATTTTTAAAAATGTATATTTATGCCTCTTTATATAAAATGCGATTTAGAAATGTATTGTTGTTAGGTATTTACATTTTTTCTAGAAAATAAGTTGGAATGGTATATGTAATCCTTCTGAAATTCAACACTTTCCCTACTGTTGCATACATAGGCGTGGGAATGGAAAATGTAATCCCTCCGAAGTCCAATACTTTTCCTGCTGTTGTTTAAACTGTAGTGGCACTAGTAAATTTAACCCCTCCAAAGTCCAAAACTTTACCTACTGTTGTTTAGACTGGAGTGGGAATAGTAAATCAATCCCTCCATAACCCAACACTTTTCCTACTGTTGCTTAGACTGGAGTGGGAATAGTAAATTGAGCCCCTCCAAACTCCAACACTTTTTCTACTGTTGCTTAGGCTGGAGTTGAAATAGTAAATGTAACCCCTCAGAAGTACAGCACATTCTCAACTGTTGTGCATACATTGGAGTTGGAATAGTAAACATAACCACTACGAAGTTCAACATGTTCCCAACTGTTGCTTAGACTGGAGGGGGAAATAATAAATATAACCCCTATGAAGTCGAAAGCACTTTAGATTAGATTGGAGAGGGAATAGCAAATTTAACCCATCCGAAGTCCGATGCTTTACCTACTGTTGTTTGGATTGGAGTGGGAATAGTAAATCTAATCCCTCCGAAGTTCAACGTCTTCCCTATTGTTATGTAAATTGGAGTGGGAGAAGTAAATCTACCCCCTCCGAGGTCCAGCAGTTTTCATAATGTTGGTCATAGTGGATTTATATAATTTTGTTTTTATTTTTAAAACATTTTGGTTTTCGAAATCTTTATGTTATTTTCAGAAAGTTTTGAATTTTTTAATATTTATTATGTTACTTTCAATACTATTTTTAATATATACGATTTAAAAAAAAATGGTTGCTTTTAATATCATTTGTGTAATCTTTTATTTTGTTATAATATTCATGTTTAAAAAATAAGTATGTGTATGTTATTTATATATTCAGTGTAAATTATTAAATAAAACTATTTGTGTATGTTTATTTCAATATTTAAATTAGGTTACATAGTTTTGTTGACTTTATATATGTTTGCTAATTTTCACTTTATTATCATGTAATATAAAAAAATGAAATGTCGTTTTTTGTTTTTTTACCTTTTTTGGTCGATATTCTCTTCCACTATATTTTTGACTCAATAGTTTTGTCATTTCTATTATAAATATACCAACAGAATATTTTGGTAAACAATATTTTTGTCACGATATTCATGTCACAAGATATTTTGTCTCACAACTGAATCATCTACAACGAAAGAGGTATTACCTCCCTTAAAGTTCAGGGTTGAATAACTGTCAGCGGATAAATTCACCTGAGAGCCTGGAAAGAGGCAAGCCAGACCCTAAAAGGCCAGGATAGCTTCCAGGAAGAGGAGTTGTGAATGAACATGAAGCTAAATAACTGTATGGTGACTTGAGCTGCTAAAGGTCTCTTTCCTCCTGTGAAATCAGCAGGGTGGCCTCGGGCAGGATGTATCCTCGCAGAGAGGGAATACAGGGAGCTGCAAATGGGGGAAAGAAGGCTTGCTCTGGAAGAGCACAAGCTGGTAGACTACAGGTCAGGTAGGGAATTGCAGTGATATATAACCAAGGAGAAGTGGTCTCTCAAAGAAATGGCAGGAGTTAATGGTCTCCATCTGAAGGATCAACAGTTGTCTAATGTAGTGAGGCCAAACAAGCTTGCTGTGGAGTCAGTGATCAGAAAGCGTTGTACCATTCCTCTTGGTTTTAGGCACCTCTTTTGAACTGCACACCTGTGGCTTGAGGCTGGGGAACGCCCTGTAGAAAGAACTTCTTGCCTCTACAGTGTATTCTAAAGAAAATGGGCATATTGCTGAGAACCTGAAAAAGGAGATGTGGGAATCCTCCTTTAATGAAAACCATGGACAGTGGTCTAAAGAATCTGTCCTGAAATATTTTTGTCAAGATAACAGTATTCCATTTTCTAGAAAGTTGGGAAGTACTGCAGCTAGTGAGCAGAACTTGGAGGATTCGTTTTTCTCAGGAAAAGCTTTTATTTATTTTTCTTTCTTTCTTTGCACATAAAGGGGCTGATTACGATGTTGGGACACCGTATCAGTCTGGTACCGCCCGACCTTCGTCGGTTCCATCGTCACAATTTGGGTTTGGGCAATCGTAAAACATCCATTTCATTATGGCAGGTTGTGCGGCGGGCAGAAAATGCCTGCAGCACAAGCTGCGATAGTGAAATGGATGCAGGGATGTTTAGGGGTGCACCACAGGTGCCTTCCAGGCCCCATCGCGGAGGTCTTGGGGGGAAGGTGCCCTGCTAGAGGCCCTCAAAGTCATTTTCCGACAGCCGTTCCATGTCGGCCTTTTCAACATGGAAAGGCTGTCGGAAAATCACATCATCATTTCGATGGGGGAGCCGCTGTCATTAGGGGATTATGGTGTCTTTCCGATGCACCAACAGGTTCCTTGAGCCCATCGGAAGCACTGCGGACGGTCCCTCAGTCCGTTGCCTCCACCCACCACATCGTAATGCGGTGGATGGACCGCAGGGGCAGATATCTGTGGGCCTGACACCGACGGGCCATCGGTGTCGGACCCACCGACATCGTAATCAGCTCCGATGTATTTTGACAAGAATGCTGTACATATCTATAGTAATAAAGTACATAAGAGATGGGAGTGGGATATGATGGGTGCAGTACATACATGTATCATATATACATATGTATGTAATTACAGTGGTAGTTAAGTGACATCTTGAAAGGTGAGGTGTTCCTTGGCTACAATTTTGTATTACGTGACCATAGGTATTGATTACATTTGAGATATTTAAGATTAGTTTTGATGATTTTATCTCTTTCGGAATTGGGAAACTATATAAGAAATGGTGCAAATAAGAACAAATCAGGTCACCTTTGCATCCCCAATCCACCTTCTTTGAATTTTTCAGTTTTTATTTATGAAAGAACACTTTGGTTAATGCTTGTCATACCCTGTTCACAGGGCCACAAGGCAATCAGGGGCTACTGGGCCGCTGCTGTGAGGGTTGTGGTTGTTTGCCTCTGATTTCTCAAGATCTAACTTACTATGGCTGAGTAAACTGGACCACGCACAACCCCTTCAGCATTTCACTTCTAGTGGTATCAATAGTGAGCAGTTACAGGCTTCTGAGGGAGGCAGTGTGGGAGTGCTCATCTTCAGGATTCAGTAATCACTCAACAGTACAATACCTGATTGTCCAACCGGGTCCTTTATTTTCAAGAAAGAAAGTAATGCACACCAGAACAGAATACTGCACACACAATAGATGCAATGTATAATATATTATCATTGGTGCCTGGACTGAGGTTGGGCTGCACCTCTATCTGCTATGTCTCCCTGGTTCCCTCCTACCTCTAGTCTAGGCAGTTCTCCCCTTGGATTTAGGGAAGATAGCATTATTATGGCTTTGATGAAGATCACCCCCTCTATTGTAAGTTGTGCTCAATCTCTCACAGGTCAATTGCTCACTTCTTATTTAGTTCTGTTGCTCAGCACTTACCATCCTTGGTGGGTCAGTCCATTTGGGTCACTGCCCAGGTTCATCTCTGTGCAATCTCTCCTTCCCACTTCTGGGAGTGAAAGCATGTGAACCAGCAGCTCTGTTGGGTCTCCTCGATCATTGCTGGTGTCCATCCTAGCAGATGTATCCATGGGATGCTGCGCACCTCCGATGACTGTAGGCGGCCGATTTGCAGGCAGGAATGGCAGTCCCTTCATGAGACTGTATCACACATGAAAAGGTGGGCAGGTGCTCTGGAATCAGTGCAGCCCCACACAGGCCTATCTCCTCCTTGTAGTACTGCCATGCACAGGCAAACTTCCACTGCAGTGCGGGCATACATAGGCCGATCTCCGAATGGCGGTGTGACCACGCACCACCAGATTTCATCTGGGCAACAGGGCAGTCTAATTTCTTCTGGGCAATGCAGCTTAGTTCAGACCACACTTTTTCTGGGAACTACTGCATAATACATACCACCATTTCCGTATCTTAGTACGGCCCACACCACCTTCTGGACACTATGGCTTGCTACAGGCTAAGCCTTATACACTTTTCTGTCATCAGCCAAGCTGGAAGATTGATCAGCGAAAGAAGAGGGGCCTCACATAAGAGGCGCCTTTCACTTTGCACAATAGAATCTGTAGTCCCACAAACGGCAGTGCTTAAGGAAGACTAATCATCAGCCCTGGCTCAACCCTAATGGAATTTCTTAGGGACCCTTGCCTCCTTTTCCCTCACATTAATGTGAACCATAATCAAGCTATCTTCGCTTAATCAAGGTGTCCTTTATTCAGCTTCAGGAATGCCAGCAACATACTTGCACTGTCTGAGAAAACAACCTCACTTCCATAGTGTGCAAAGGCCAGGTCTGGAGTTTCCAGAATGGACCCTACAGGCCTCTATTTCTGCATGTACCATTCAGGCTACACAAACAACATACATTGTGTTGTTAGCAACAGGAGTCGGGTAAGTGCATAGAAGTAGGCCTTCACTCCACTAACACAGGTAAAAGGGTCTGGTCACCACTGCGGATTCACAAAACAGTACGCTGTCACCACCTCTATATGTGCTATACCTCTGACAGGGATAGTAATCCACTGTTTGTCAATGAGGGTGCACTTCGTACAGGACCTCACACATGTCAGTGCTTCACTCTTGTCAAGGGCAGGCATAGGCTTCTGCTCACACATTATATTAGGGTGCTGTCAGGGACAAAATCAAAAACTAGGATACCAGATATATTCAGCTGGGCACTCGGGTCAGGGAACACGTCTTTACCCCATGCAGGGGACAGTCTAGTCTCACCAACATGGCCGATTTTAGTAGTAAGAGTGTTATTTGTCTTGCAGAACACAAGCAGGCAATAAGTAAACCAGTAAAATGCATTATATATCTTTTTGTTGTAAATTGCATTACTTTTTTATTTTTAGTTCCTGTATCTTAAGAGTGTGACTAATGGTTGGTTATTATGGATCTAATTCACTGAAACAATAGTTTTTTAAATTTGATTTCATAATTTCTTCACAATGCAGAATTCCAGTATCGGCTCAAACTTCCGTTTGTGTAGCAATATTGATTTTTACCCACAACTCATAATCAAAGCCTAAAGGGGTCTTTGCTTACCTCTCGAATGGATGGCACTTTTCAAACCTTGTATTCTGATAATATTATCACTCTCACTAAATTAAATGAGAAGTAAGTGCTTAACCTATGCCTCGATACATTTGAATTAAGTCTGGGCGGTGTTCTCGAACCACCAAGCTACACAGAGTTCTGTGTGTGGCAAAGTGGGTTACCTCGCGCTGTTTGTACTGATTTTTAGTTCCGGGTGCTTGTCCCTTGCTATAAAATCAGCGCAAATCACATCTTTCACAGTGCAAGAGGGCGCTGCTTCATTCTGCCACTCGAGTAGAAGTTCTACTCGAGCAGCAGCTCCTCAACGCAAACGGAAGGTTTCTCAACGTGAGCGGTAGCGACCATCCGCGACTGCCGCGTTGAGAAATCTCGCTGGAAAGTGCTCAAGTCTTGGGTTTTCCTCGTTCGTGCTCGCCAACTTACCATTAAGAGCACGAGCGAGGAAAAAACTCTGCTCCGCTAAGCGGAGCGGAGTTTTTCGGAACTCCGTGAGCTCTGCGGAGTGCGCAGTGCGATAAACTATGCAAACTCGGTGAACGGAGCGGAGTTCACCGCCCAGCTTAATTTTAATATCCATCTTATACATGCCGCTTAAAGAATCATCATAACACTGCTTCCTCCATTTGCACAAGTGTTCTTTCAAGCAGCTCCATCACAGTTAAAGATGTATCCAATAACGTCCTCCCTCTTTCTGAACATGTTCGATGCGATATTTGATCTGTAGAACAGTTAAATACGAGGCGTCAGAGCGATTCTAAACGAATGTTCGCACAGCCAGTGCAAAACAAATTACGTCAATTTAAAAACTAGAATTAAAGGAGATTACGAAAACATATTTGATAATATTGAAAGTAATACCCCTTTTAAATTGATATATTTTGAGGTAACTACCGTATGTCAACAATATGATGAGTATGATGAGTATTGAAACCAGCAAAACATTTTTACAATGCCCTGGGCCCAGAATGTCCGACCTTATGGCAGTAGCCTGTGCACACAAGGTCAGAATTCTGTAAGCACTGGTCCATACCTCTGCTCCAGGAACTTTCTGCATCCCGAGTAATGTGCTGATTCAACATCTTTTCATACTGCAAACCTTCTCAAGTGAGAGCTAATTCTTTCTTTCTGAGTGATTGGTTACTGCACATCAAGGCAGATCTCAGAGAGAAAATAGGCCATTTATATTCACCTATTTGGGAAGATGAATTACAAAATATTTAACATATCTCTATTGTATAATAGTCATGTTCGGCTCAAAAGAGCCTTGATGTATGAAATTAAATACATGCATTAATCTCAGCTGATTGCCATAACCACTGCTGACAATTGAGAGCTATTAATTATTTTTAAAAATAGTTTCACTTGTTTCTGGAAGATTAGCCATTATATTGTGAAGCGTTCCATTCTTTGCTGGTGTCTGCTTCACAGTCAGCAGGCAGGAAAAACATAACTCATGTCAAGTGGTAGAGCAAATCAATAACAGAGAACACAGGCTGACCTTACAAGCGAATTGTTTCAGCCTAGGGAAAGGAAAAATCCAGCTTTGCATGCTCTTCCTTCTGCTCGTCTATTTTTTCTTTTTTTATTATTGTTTACTATGTGTTAGTGCATTGTCATTTTATTTTACATTGGGTATATTTCAACAGTGTGCGCTTTAAAACTGTTTATTGCTGCAAATATGCGCCCCATAAATAAAATGAGCACAAATGAAAATGCTGCAGATATTCATATTAAAAGGGGAGAAAATGGTATGTAATGCAGAAAATGTCAATTTATAAAATACTCCTACTACCTGATTTTGAGAAAGGGCTATATGAGGAAGAAGGGGATTGATCTCAGAAATGGAAAGATAAAGGCATTGTTCTCCAACTGAGACTCGTTTCGACCCACGTATACATTTGTGAACAAACATTTCTCATCACAGTTCACCATTTTTTGCGGCAAGCTCGAACATACGTTAAAAAATAAGGCATTGTGGGGGATATTTACAAAAAATGCCAGAGCGTGGTGTTACTCCAAAATCGCTAACGCCGCAGTCTGACATTTTTTAAATGCAGGGATGCTCCCTATTTGCAATAATACAGCGCACCCCTGCGTTTCCCCTAGTTGACGCTAAAAAAGCTGCCTGGGACCAGCGCAGGCACCCTTGCTCCATGTTACATAGGACCCTGCACTGCAGGGGTTATTGTTTATGTGCAGGAAGGAACACCTTCCTGCACATAAACAATCTTTACAGGCGATTTGCAGTTTCTATGTGTGCTGCAGAATTCAGCACACATGGAAAGAGCAAAATACGAGAAGAAATGCAACATTTCTCCTCGTATCGCCAGTTTAAGACCAGATATTTCCTAGTCTTATTTTAGGCGCTGCTCCATACTTTGTAAATATGGGGCAAATTCAAATAGCAATGGGTGTTGCGGTGGAATGTACACAGCAACACTCATTGTCCGCCCCTTTGCCTCAGCTGACTGCCACCTTGTAAATATTGGGTTGAGAGTAACGCCACCGGAGTATCAGAAAAAGTGACGCTCCAGTGGAGTTAGGGACATGTAAATATGGATCCGAGTCTGTGCCCATTGGGTGTGTGTGATTGCTACCATTTTCACGATTTGGGATTGCAGTTATGACTGTGTAAAACTTGGTGGGACGTGCGAACGCATACCACAAGCGATGCTCTTTAAGATCAGTTCTAAATAGCTGCTAGTGATAAGATGAACAGGAATACTGCTTGCGTCAGATTTAGCAATGCCTCAATGGTCATGACCACTATTCCAAACGTCTTAGCCAATGATTACGTGGCTGTCAAATCACAGGTACAAATTCCAAACCTGTTAATTACTGTAACCTCTTGGTGATTAAAGTAATTAGTAGGAGTGCAGTTTGCACCTAAATTCGGAATGTGGTACTGCATGCAATTTGTGTTGTGAGAATGTTCAAACAGGATTTCCACTATATTTGCCCGTTATGATTTGCAGCAGGTTTAACTACTGCGATTTGTGGTTGTAAACTATTATGTGAAGTGAGTAGGAAAGTCATCCTTTTTACCCTGATCACCCTTCATTTTTAGACTGATGCTTGTGGTTACTGACTCTGAAAGTGCCCTAGGCTCTGCTAACCAGGCCCAGGGCCAGTGTTCTATCCTCTAAAGGTATATGCTGATTGGTATAATTCTAATAGGTAAGGACAGTTTACCAGTAAGTCTCTAGTACATGACAGGGCATACAGGTGTAGAGACCCCTGTGGCCCTAATGCACTTACGTGTGCATTCTTGTGGTGTCTGGTGTTATTTTAGAGCCAGGCCTACCTTGTAGACTGGTTTTAACATAAAGCTATGTCCAAAATTGACTTTGGAATTAAAAGCCCTTCCAAAGTCCAAATCTACCTGTTTATTACTAATAAGTCACCCTTAAGGTCTGCCCTAGGTGCCCCAAGGGTAGGGTGCATAGTGATAAAAGCAGGGACAATATAAAATATGTTTTATATTCCCTTGTAAGGAAGAACAGCCAAAGTCATTTTCCCTATTGTAGTTCTAATGGCACCATAGGCTAACATGAGAGAATTTGATTTCATTTAATAAAGTCTAACTTCGTATAGAAGCTTGCTAGCCATATAGATCAAAGTATCAAATGAATAGTTACATTAAAGCCAACAAGTTGCCAAGGTTGTATTTAGTATAACTATTGCAGGGAAGTAGTTTTATAACTTACCATCCTGAAGTTACCTAAAGCAGCCCTGTAGCAGCCTCTTCTGATTGGTCAGCCTTTGACAGCCTGAGCCAAGCTGCTTCCTGAGTAGGTGTGAAGAGGTCTGGGGCTTCAACAATACAGCCATTTGGGGGGAGGAGATCTCTTTCTTATAGAAGCCAGGGAGATGAAGGGTGCTGGGTAGATAAACTGGACTTCAAAGGCAGAGGCCTCTGAAGAAAACAGATGCCACAGGATCCAGACCACCCCCACGTCCTTGATCTCTAGCAAGATGGGAGTACCCCTAATTAGACTAGAAGAGGGCCTGGAAGGGGAGTGTAGTCAGTTGTTAGACACACCTCTGTGTTGGGTTACACAGATACACACTCTAAGGAGAGACTTTCTCCATTTTGATTTTTGGGAGAATGTTGCATTCTTGGCTAGATGTTTGCCACACTTCACACCAAGTAGTCATAATAAAGGGAGGTAGCTTAGTCCCTATTGGTTAGGCTACCCCCTCCATCTAGCCCAGAAATGAAGGATAAATAAGGTAGCTCTGCAGAGTTCAGATCACTGCCTGGAAATCACGAAGAGAAGAAATACTGCACTGCTGGATCCCTGGACTGCACCTAAGAGAGGCTTGCACTCTAAAAGACTCCACCTGCTGCACTCACCAGACTCCACAAAGAAAGGATTGTGACTGACTCCAAAAAGAAAGGAATGGATTCCCTGACCAGCAACCATTAAAAAGAGCTGAAAAAGTCACCTGCAAAAACAAAGAGAGAACACCCCAGCTGACTAGTTGTAACTGGACCTGCCCTGGACTGCACAAGTGCATTTTGGGAGATTGAGTATTAGCACCCAAGTGACAATGCAGTGTCTCTGAGTCCTTGGCCAGAGCTAGAGTATGTCCCCAAAGAAACCAAGAAACAGCAGGCAGCCTCATTGGAACTGATGCAAGATGACGCAAAGCTTTGCTACTCAGCTGCCACCTTCAACAGAACTGACACGATTTGACGCCAGCCTCACCTCATAGCTCCATCAGAACCAACTCAGTGCAATACAAATCCATGTGAAGCCTCACAAAGCCTCCCCACACAGTTTCATCAGCATTAATGCAACACAACGCAACTCGACGCAGGACCTCCCATCGCAGCCCTCACAGGTCTTCGGAACCGACGCCAGACAACGAGAAGCCTCAAAAAGCAACTCCACGCATCCAGCTCACCAAAGAGATAATGTACAATACTCAGCGGGCCTAACTTGGTCCTGTGCCCAGCCTGCACTCCAACACGGTTGGCCTGAACCTGTGACTTTATCACAGTCAACTGTGACCAGATTCCCTCGGTTGCCGCTTTGCTCCTTTTGGTGCTATTTTTACCTAAATCTTTAGAAATTCATATACGTTTTTTGTCAGTTTAGTGTCATTGCAAAGATAAAAATATTTCCTATTTTTATAAATTGGAATTGGATTTTTATTCTGTTGTGTTTTTTGCTTATTTACTGTTTTGATAGTAATAAATGCTTTACACATGCCTATCTCATAAGTTAAGCCTGACTGCTCATTTGCCAATCTACCAAGGGTTGAGCAAGGATTAATGTACTGAAACTTGATTGGACCTATTAATGATTGTGGTATTTTTTCTGGCTCAGGGTGAATACCCCAACCTACTAATAACCTACTTTCCTACAAAGTGCAATTTGTGCTTGACTTGTAATGTAATCACACTCCTCGAAGTGGCGAGGTCTACCAAGGTGAGCACGATTCAAAGTGTAAAAACCATTCTTGTACTGAAACTATTAGCACATTGGAATGCTGTGAGCTCCACTGAAGACAATGGGTTGCCTTATGGCCAATAATGACTGGTATAGGCCGGGGGTTCAAACATTTTAAGGTTTGTCTTTCTGTTTCTTCCAGTTAAATTTAAAGCATTCTATACCCTCAGGTGGTGTTAGGACCTTGCCTGCAGCTCCAGCCTATAATATTGATTCAGCGCCTATAAGCCTCAGCAGCGGGCTACAGGCCTATGCACAAGTTTGGGCCATAGGGAAACTAAGAGGTTTCCTAACTGGCTGAGGATCCTTAAAGGCCAGTATACTTGGAGTAGGAACTTCCTAGTATGTGACAAGCTGTCAGAACCACGTTTTCCTTTCGGAGTTTCCACTTCTCAGAAATCTACAATTTCTCCATGGGCCTCTACTCTTAAGCATCTGGGTCTGAGCAGCTCCTCATCTTATGCTTTACATGTACTTACATGAGTACCATTCATTCAGGATATATTTAAACACCTCTGCTTAAACAGGGGCCAAGTTATTCTACTGAGTGGTATATAAAGCAATACAACCTCTTTGACTTCACTATTGTTACTTGGAAACCCCCAGACATAATTAATAGAGTAACCACAGGTAAAGATTAAAGATGTTATTGTACCACTACTTAGGAACCATTTGCAAATCCTACAAGGAGACCAGTGAGGCCACAGCCATCAAATTCATTTTTTGAAATATGCTCTTCTCTTATCTGTGACAGAGCATTACTTGGACCTGTGTACAGTCACCACACATGTTTTGGTGAAATCAGGATTTTATGATTTCTATGACTGTACACCATCTACCATAGTTCCTCATTTGTGTTGATTGAATATTTTCTTGTGCTGTTTCCAATACGAAGATGGCGGTTGCTGCAGGTCTGTGTCTCACAGAGGAAACAATGAAGATACATTTATGAACTGTGCTCTCACTTCTGAGATCTGTGAGTGAAATGTAGGTTACTAGTTTAAACTCAGCAAGGCGTTCTCAGATTTGCAGAATTCAGAATTGTGAACTCAATAGAATGTGTATTAATTAAGTTATGGAGAGATAAACCCTAGTACTAAGATTTAATGCTGTCATTGTCTGTGTTATGGTCAATATTCTTATGAAACATAGAGGCACTGTAAGTAAATATTATGCCTATACTGCCGGGATGTCCATTATAAATCTAGGATAGCTGGATCCAGGCCAGATTTTCAAGATAACCACAAACCATTTAACTGAGTTCATTTTAGATGCCTTGTATGGAAATATATCAGGACAAATTTGCCTTTTCTGCATGGTCACCTCTGATGTTTCATCTTTTTCTGTGCTCTATCTTTGCTGCTAGGGGACTTTGTGCACTGTGACACAGCGGAGGTGCTCTGGCCCTAAAAGGGTGTTGGTAAAATTGGTTTCACCCAATTATTCTTGTTATTTTTCCTGTAAGGACATAGTAGATGGCACAGAAAATGCACCAATAAACGTCATACATGGTCTGCGGTGTGTATTTACACCACTCACGTATATGACCAGGGTCAGACTGGGACAGAAAATAAGCATGGGCACCTAATTAAAATTGACCCCATTACCGAACCGTTGACTAAAAAAGGGCCCACATTTGCAAATCAGGGCAGTTTTTAACTTGTGAAGATATACTGTATACATGTTTTGCAAGGTATGGGAGACTGCATGCATTTTTGCTTGCTGCAGGCAATGTTTGTGGTATTATCAAAGAAATCAACAGTAAAAACCGGCTCACCAGACCATAAAACAGTTCCACTAACAGCTAAACGATAAATAAAGCTCATATAGTGATCTGTGAGACCAGCCTTTCAAGCACTGCCAGATTGCCCTAGAGGCTAATCCAACTCTGTAATCTGACAAAAGTATATGGCTGCTGGGAACACTACTGCGTTCTGACTGGTCTGCAGTTTAAGGGCACTGCACCAATACATGGGAAGAGAAATGCCTTGGCCATGTAGAAAAACCTATCTTTATATATTTATGGGTCACCCCCAAAGTAGCCTGCAATGCTGGGTGTAAAATATATAAAATAGTGTCACACCATGTACTTCAAATGTGTGACCTCACAGTAACTGTGCTGAACATTTGTGTCAATGTGTAGGTTCAGCTACATTTTCACAAGACATGCCTAGGTGGGATTAAAATATTTATTTCTTTGTCTCTGCCATGTCAAATGATAAAAAATATAATTCAAAGTTATTTCCTAGTTTAATTTTAAAATCTGACTTAGTGATAATATCCGATTTTGATAGCCTGAGTGGAAAAGTAGCTTTACATAAATGTACTTTAGGCTGCCTGAACCATCTCCTACTAATCACAACTTCAGAGCTAGCATAAGCAACCTTGGCTGGGAGAGTTAACAACCCTAGAGCACAATGGTCTGCCTCTGTGCCCAGGAAGGACAGATAGGTGTTAACTGCTGACCACATAGCAGGAGTTAGCCATCTGGGAGTGGACAGGAACAGCTTACAGAATAAAACCTTAGCACTATCTCTTTTCACTTGGAGATTCCAGAGAAGGCTTCTTCTATTCATGCCCTTGACAGCCAGGTCTGAAGAATGGGCTAGGCTGAGAAACAACTTGGACCCTGTCAGGTGATAGGAGAGTTCCTCTAAATTGGGGAGTGGCCAGGGAACTGCAGACATGCTGTCTGGTGGTAGAGGGGTTTTACTTGATGAAACAGGGACTCCTGAGTGATTTTACAGTAAGGCAAAGATAAAGTGCTGCAAACGGAGGAGGGTGACTGTGAGAAAATAGTATTGGTTTGCATATTTCCTCCAGTCACTAGCTAGAACACAGGATAAATCTGGCACCATAACCACCACTTTCTCAGGATATTCTAGGACCAGGGAAGACCCCACGTGAAGAAGAAGGTACTGCTGAAAATAAAACTCATGAGTTCTATTGGACGAGGACAACTTGCTTAAGGACGCCTACCATTTGCTGACACCCAAGGACTGATACTGCGCTCCAAGCATCACATGGTTGTTCTTTGCACCTGGTTCAGTGACAAAAAACAAAAGGAGGGCTCAGCTGACAGTGAAGAGACAGAATATTGAATCCAAAATATCGATTTATACAAATATCAAGTTAAAAATATTGTGGGTCACAAATATCGACAGACAAATTCTCGTTGTCATCTGTGAGCCTACCATGACAAGTGTTGTCACCCCAGTCCGGACCCTTGGAAGTGGGCTTAAGATGCTCTGCCAGTCTCTCTTGGTCCAGTGTAACCGAGGCATCTCCTCAGCTGTGGGGTGCAACCCTGAGCCAGCCGCGGTCTGTGCAGGTAAGATCGATGGGGGCGTTGGGGGGGGGATTTCGAGGGACGATGACGAGGGAAAATTAAATAAATAATTAATTTTCCCTCTGCTTCGTCCCTCAAAATCCCCCCCCCCCACGCAGCCCCACTGCTCTTACCTGCACGGACCGTGGTTGCCCTGAGCAGTGTTGTTGTTGTTTGTATTGAACCCATTACAAAGACCTGCATTGCCACCGCACCCGCAATGCCTTCAGAATCGTGGTTTCATAACGCATCCCTGATACACACCCTCGCATTGCAAGCCTCGTGGACGAAGTCTATGGACTCCACATCGCAGCTCCTCTGAAATGACGCATCACCCTGACTGCATGTAGCATCCTCAATCCCAGACTTTACATCGTATGTCATGGTGACAGGATTCTCGCAGCCTTGCAGCATCTCGGAACCAATGCATCGCTACAGCTACATGATGCATCTTCAACATGGATCTTTGCAATGCTCTGCAAACCAGGATTTAAGGTCCTTTGTTTAGCTGGGTAATTGGGTCCCTGTAACCGGCCCGTGCTTCATCACGATTGGCCTGTGCTTGTGATTTTGTCCTGGTCAGGCTTGACTAGATATTCGCAGTTGACGCCTTGTGCTTTTTGGAGCTATTTTCACTAAAACCTTTTAAATCTCTAAAGGTCTGGTTCTACTGATTGGGTCTTTGCTGTTTGGTCTTGTGTGGTAACCTTTTAATGTGGTGTTTTCACTTTATCACTGTTTGAAGTGTTGCACAAATACTTTACACATTGCCTCTACGTTAAGCCTGACTGCTCGCTGCCGAGCTATCAGGGGGTTGAGCACAGGTTAATTTGGGGTTTGCTTGTGCCTTACTCTGACTAGGATTGTGGTTGCTGCTTGACCAGTACTCCCCCAATCAACAAGTAACCCAATTTCTCACACCCATCATTTCCATGTTCAGCAGCATCTGTTTGGACCACAAACTCCTTGCTGAAATTGGTGCCTTGAGTACAAGAGCTGTTCACAATGCCTCCTTCAGAGTGTCAAAAGCCTTGTGACACTCTCAGTGTACATGACCTTTTTTGGCTGCTTTTTTTAAGCCAGCTCTGCCAAGGGGGCTACATTTGTGCCATACCCCTTGACAAACTTTCTGTAGAAAGGTTTCAGACCCAGGAAAGTTCTGACCTTTGTCTGGGTTTTGAAAGGTTCCCAAGCCATGATTGTCTGGATCTTGGGCTGGAGATGCTGCACATGTCCTCCACCAACTTGGTGGCCCAGGTACACTACAGTCCCCTTAATAATCTGGCACTTGCTAGCCTTGATAGTCAATTCTGCATGTTGCAGAGCCTGAAGTACTTCTCTGAAATGGGTCAGGTGTCCTTGCCAGGTACAGCTAAAACGTGCAATATCATCTAGGTATGCTGCATTAAAGGTCTCCAGCCCAGACAGTACTCTGTTCACCATTCTCTGGAGGGTGGCAGGGGCATTCGTCAACCAAACAGCATTACTTCAAATTGGAAGTGTCTCTCAGAAGTGGAGAATGCTGATCTCTCCTTTGCTTACTCAGTCAGGGTATCCAGAAGTCAAGTATAATGTGCTGAGATACTTCGCATCACCCAACCGGTTGATGAGCTCATCAGCTCTTGGAATGGGGTATACGTCGGTCTTGGTGACTGCATTCTGCCCTCTGCAGTCCATGCAGAATCTGAGAGACAACATTTTGGCAACGTTGTCCTTGATTCGGGACTTTAGTTTGTCTGGCAACCCGTAGAATTTGGTTGTGACAGGTAAACTGTCACCAGTGTCAATGTCATGAATACACCACTGTGTCAGTCCATGTGTCAGGGAGAACAGCCCAGCAAATTGCACCAACAACTGGCAACAGCCTCTGCTGCTGCTGCTCTGTCATTGTATGAAAAAGCATTACACCCTCTACTGAGCTAACTTTGGTATAAGAGGTCTGGGAGAGGTTCACTTTCCTCTCCATTTCTTGCATCTGTGACCTCGAGCATAGTCATGTCATCCCTGTGAAAGTGAGACTTTCAACATGAATCACCTATGGGGGAGCTTTGGGATGCCACAGTCCACCAAGAAGATGACCTCACCCATCTTCTCTAGTAATTCCACTTGTCGTGGGCGGCCCTGGGAGGCACCAGGTCCACAACCCATACATTTTGACCTACCTGGTATTTTACCCAAGTTTCTTTCTGGTCATACCAGTGATTGATAAGCTCCTGGCGCGCCTGCACATTTTTGTTAGTCCTTTTCATGTACTCAGTCATGTGGGAATACTGGCCCGGCACATAACCAACCAAGTCCTGTTTAGGTTCCTTGAGAGGTTTCTCCCAACCTTTTTGGACAAGAATTAAGGGTCCTCTAACAGGGTGTCCATAAAAAAGCACAAAGGGGCTGAAGCCCAATCCCTTTTGTGGTACCTCCCTGTAGGCAAATAAAAGGCATGGGAGTAGGACTTCCCACTTCCTACAGAGTTTCGCAGACAACCCCATAATCATACCTTTTAGGGTCTTGTTGAAGTTCTCCACAGGTTCATTGGTTTGGAGGTGATAAAGAGTTTTGAACTAGTAAGTCACTCCACACTCATCCCACATAGCTCTCGGGTATGCTGGCATGAAGTTTATACCCCTATCTGAGATTATCTCTTTGGGGAACCATACTCTGTTAAGGATACCAAGCAGGGAGCTTACCACTATAGGTGCAGCTACCATCCTCAGCTGAATGGCATCAAGGTACGTAGTGACATTGTCCACCAAGATGAACCTGTTCCATGAAGCTGTTTTAGCGTCTTGGGGACCAACAAATTCAAACTCCTGTAAGACACTGGATTTGTTGGAGGAGGTGAGAACCCACTTCAAAGAATGATCACAACCCTTCTCAGGTTGAACCACTAAGGTCACTAAATAAACCTATGCTTAATCCTCTCGTAGCTTGGCACAAAGCAGTCAGACTTAACTTAGAGGTGTAAAGTATTTTTGCTGTACTCAAACATTACTAAAGGGGCAGCAGAGCAGAAGAATCCCACCCAATTTAATACAATAGAGGATATTTTAATAAATAAAATGAAAAATATCTGATCAGTAGATCCGGAGTTATGAGTTCTTAAAGTTTTAGGTAAAAATAGCACTGCAAAGCGAAAAGCGAAAACGGCAGGTATGTGGTCATGCTAGACAGTGAGAAGGTCACAACTTCAGGCTGACTTTGAGGGAGCACGAGCCAGATACTGGTTTGTTCTGCTGGAGGTTTTACATTCTGATTTGATGCTGGGTCTGCTGGTGAGACTCTGCAGGAATCTGCATTGCTCAGCGACGGTTCTAGTTGCACCTTCAGTGATAAAAGGCATGGCTCTGTGGGGCTTTGCGTCACGTCATGTCAGTGCTGGTGAAGCCTTCAGTGAGGATTGGCGCTGCTCTGCAGGGATTTGCGGTGCTTTGTGTCGGAGCTGGTGAAGCCTTTAGTCAGCATCTACTCAGCGTGGATCTGCGGGCTATGTGTCACTCAGCATCAGAACCGGTGAATCCCTCGATGACAAACTGCACGGCTTTTAGTCATATTCAGTGAAACCTTCAGTTAGGCAGGGAGAAGTAAACTCTGATTCCAGCCAAAGGTCCAGGATCTTGAGAACAGTACTTGGGGGTCAGGACTCACTCCCACATAGGTAAGCAGAGGGGCCCAGGTCAGGTCCAGTTGGGACTGGTCAGCTGGAAATGCTTCTAGAAACTTGTTCTGTGCTTGTAGCTCAAACAGGAAGTCAGCCAACTGACAACTGGAATCACTTCTAAGATCCTGGGGTCAAGGCAAGCAGATCTTGCCTTCCTTCTTCAGACAGCAGAGCCCAAGAATGTTCTGATGAGAGACTCTGAGGATGCCACTTTTATACCCAGTACCAGCCTGTGGGTGGAGGGCAACCCCTTTGTCCAACCCTAAAACTGGTTCTGGCCAGCTCCTCTCATTCCCCTAGGTTTGGCTCCAGTCTGATTAGTAAAACGAAGGACAGGCAGGGCCAGATGTTAGCTGCTTCTGCCAGTGACAGGATAAGCTTCTTCTGAAGTCATGAAAGCATGAGTACAGACCCCAGGCTACCCTTTGAAGTGTACTCAGGGAAGGAGCACATCTCCTCCCTAGCCATCCTGTCAGGAAAACCCTCAACTCTCCACACCCATGGCCTTTTGTCCACTGTCTGGAAGGAATACACATCACACCACAGGAGGGCCATCATCAGTCATGCAACCCTGGACACCGGCAAGCAGGCACAGGAAAAGGGTAACTTGCTTGGGCAGGAAAAGGCGAACTTTCTAAAAATGTAATTTCCAAAATAATAATTTAAAATCTGAATTTACCTTTAAAGAGCATTTCACATTATGATTAAAATTAATTAAAGAAGTATCCCTCTAGCTGTTCCCAAACTTAATTTAGCATTTAATAAATGTAATAAGTTAACCCACTGATAGTCTGTGGGAATGCTAGCTTTTTTTGCAGTGAAATGAATTTTGGAGGATTTTAGGTGATTTTGGAGGTTTTTCACTGCCAGAACATGTAAAACATTAACTATACATTTTCTACTTTGGGAGTGACTTATAAGTATTAAAAGGGAAGGTTTAGGCCTGGCAAAAGTTTTATTTTGCCAGGGCAAAATGGCTGTCTAAAACTGCAGTACAGGGTGCAACGGTAGGCCTCACACATGTTTTGCTGTGCTATTCTAGTGGGTGGCACAATGCATTAAATTTACAGGCACTGGGTGCATGTAGTACCACATACAAGGGACTTATAAGTAAATTAAATAATCCAGTCAGGTGTATACCAATTTTACCATATTTGGAAGGAAAAGCAGAAGCTATTTACCACTGATTAGCAGGGATAAAGAGCCCTAATGCCAACCAAAACAGGTTCAGCTGCAGAAGGCAAGACTCTGGCGGGATACCACACAAAAGATAGTCATTTCAAACCGTCACCCTCTCAAAAGGCATCCCCACCACAGGCAGTAGGATCAGGGGAGTCCTAGGATGCCCTCATGTCTTGCCGCTGGCTTGACAGATGGTACAGGAGAGACAGAACTCCTTCACCTTTCCAGATATCAGCAGTTTTGCCACTAATAAAAAAACAGGGAGATGACCCATCTATACTCAAAAATTACAGATCAATATCCCTATTCCCCTATTTGGCCATGATCTTAAAAGCTTATGTCACCAAAGAGATTTGCACCTCTGTAGTCTACTAATTTCCTTCTCCCTCTTCAGGCAGGTGTCCATCCAAGGCACAGTACAGAAACTCTAATTCTGCTTGTTAATGAGATTTAAGATGGGATGATGACTCTAGAATGGTATCAACTTTAGTCCTATTGGATCAGTCTGAAACATTCATCATGGTAGACCATAAGATAATTGTCCACCATGCGGAAGAGGCCAGCCTTCAAGGCAGTGCTCCAGAATGAATCAAATTATTCTTGATCAACTGCATCCAGGCAGTTCATATGGGAAATGGCACCATAAATGAGTGTGGCATGCCATATGGCTCATCCTTGCCATAAATAACTAGCCTTGAGTGGATGCAGGCTTTATAATTATGCAGACAACTGGCAATTACAAATTTGATTGGATGGGTCATCAGCTTCCCAGTTACAGTTTCAAATTATAATGCAATTTATCAATGGATGAATGCTACCCAACTAAAGCTGAACTCAGATTAAACTGAGAACATTTTGCGTGTTCAGCAGGGCCAGGACTACAAGGCCCATAATCCTGTGCACCAAAGAAGGGCAAGGAAGTGGAGACAAGTGCACCAATCATCTATATCTAGAGATTGTATCATCAGCCACAAGAGAAAATATACCCAATGCACCTGATTCAGGCCCATTGGGAAATTTTCAGAATGAGAGTGTTTAACTAGGGGGAGACTCAGATGTTGCTATCTCAATAGACCATACTACTTCCGTGAACCCTTGTGGTACCCATTTTTTACATGTATTGCCATGGAATGTAGCAGGATTAAGGCAAAAAGTATTGTTTCAGAGTAGCTTGAGTACATCAATCAATATCATGTTGTCATTATTCAGGAAAATTAAAAAATTGTACCTGCGTTTTGGCATGATTTTACAACATATTATATTAATGAATTTCCGTCAACTGCTGGAAGGGCTTCTGGTGGGTTAAATATTTGGGTGAAGATTACCTGAAACTATAAAATCAAAACAATGCCCTTACCTTCCCTTGATATTCTGGAATTTAACCTAATTGGGAAAAATGGATTATCGTTAAATGTTTGTAACATTTGTAACCGTCCAATTCCACGCAATAGAGTCACTGACCATTGCCACCTTGGATCATCACCTGTCTAGTTTTAATGTTAATCCTCCGCTATTAATTGGAGGGGACTTCAATGACACATTTGAGCCACTGTAATGCTTGCACATGGTGACTGGGGAGGAGGGCAAAGTGAGGGGAATTCCATCGCTCAATTCTGCCTTACCAATCCCGTGTACGGTGGGAGCTACAAAACGTACATTACTGACACTTACCCATGGCCTACGTGGATGTAATGGGCGTTCTAAATCTGACAAAGCTAGTTTGTACACCTTTACTAGGGGGGGGACTATAGTACCAGGATCAATTACTTTCATTGGATTTTGTGACCTGGGACAAAATGATTGACCCAGAAAATATAGCTACCATAAAGTGTTACATCTTACAATAAGTACTGTTGTACTTTCACTCTTACCCGAGAATAGAGGATCAACTCTGATGTAACCTCAAATTGGGAACATTTGCAGTGCAATTAAATGGCCTAGCACCTCAGCTAAGCTCAAAATCTTGACGAGCATATACAATAGTTTCTATTCAGTCATCGCTCACTATGTGGATTTACCACAAATTGAAATTCCTTTCACTGAGATTTATTGTATTTAGTTCACCAAACTAAAGGAATTTTTTTGTACACGGCTAGTAGTACAGTCAAAAATACCAAGAATAACCTGTGGTAAACCAAATACTTGTAAAGCAAAACACATACTTATTACAGCAATACATTCTTGTATTCTGTCATGTCTTTTAGGATAGTCCCGTCATGTATACCCCATTCTTTAGATACATTGTCCCATCCAAATGACAATAACGATTCTAAACAGGTGACCTTTTACCTAGTAGCTTGCTCCTGTCTCTTCGACACCAGGCTCTAAGTATTCTATCATAATCCCTGTACCTGACATACATAAACATGTCCCCAGGCACAGCAGAATTATTCTGTATAAGGGTCACCACTTTTTTTCATCCTTGGCCAACAGCCAGCTGTGCATGATCACCCTTGTTTAGAAAAGCATTGGTGATTGTTTTCAAAACATTCATGATTGTTTTCAAAACATCCATGATTGTTTTAAAAACATATTGATTCCAGAAAAAACCCTGAAGTGACCACTTTAGTATAAAAGAGCCTCACTCCCCCCTACAAAATCAGAGGAGAATTCCTTCCAAGCTGAGACTGGGTCCTGCATGCTGAATCTTCGACATGCAGCAGTCTGACATCCCTTGTGGGCTGCCATCCTCGATGCAGAGACGGGGTCCTTCATTCTCAACCATCAGGTGAGGGGGCTGGTTCATCCCTAGGGGTTTCTTGGCTACAGATATAAACAGCTATACGCATATACACCTACACATCCAGGTTAGGCTAGGTATATTTAGGCAAATTACTTAGGGCGCGCATTTTAGGAATATGCAAGTGCTACTGTTTTTATCTGAACTGCTTATGTTCATCTTATTAGCACTATGGTAGAAATGTATCTACTATTTACTATATTGGTACTAGCAATCTCTTTCATATGCTTCTGTCTCCTGATTGTCGCAGCACATATGTTTTACACCAGGCTGTCGCTAGACCAATAAATAGTTATTGAAATGTCCTAATCACCATCCTGTGTATTTTCTGAGACAAAGCAAGCACGAGTGTCTGAGCGAAACGTACTGTGCTGTTTTCCACAATCCCTGAGGAATCAGGGTTGTCAAGTTCAGTGGTTGTCAAAGAGTACCTACACCACTGTAGAATACAGGGGGTGGTAGTGGCACTGTAGAGCTAGCTGGTCTAATGGCTGACATATCCTGTGGGGGTGTCCGGAAGCGGTCATCCAAAACGCGCAGGTCCTGGGGTATTCCTAGGAACTACAAGACATGGCGCCCAACGTTTGATTGGTTCTTATATTACCAGTGAAAATCTGAGTAGTTCAGTCGTGCTTTCTCAGAAAGCCCTACTCACACCTTTCAGAGACTTCTGAAGTGGGAAGGGGAATCCGCCTCAGCTGAGCAGATATACTCTGTGTATTGGCTGAAGGTTTAGCAAGCTTGTAAGGATAAAAAGTTCCCCACATTGTGCAAAAGGCTGAGTGACTGAAGCTTTTCTTCTCCTGAGAATGACTGTGTGATCGAGTGGTGGTTCAGTCTCGGGGGGAAGAAGAATTGGCTAATGCTCTCAACATCAAAGAGAACTGCAGACATGCAGTAACTATGAAATTGTTAGAACACAGCGTACCCTTTGCAGGTGGCTGTGTTACCTTCGTGATTGAGGCACACGAGGTGTTCGGATCAGAGGTATTTTATTCTTGGGTTCAGTTCCCACCTACAGATCGGGTAACTAAATTGTTCCACACATACTTTGTCGTTGAACCACTAGATGAATACATTCCATACGAAGACAGTGAAGCCCCGTTAACGTACCAGTAACACAGAAACTGATTTAAAGGCACCCTCTCACACACAACATCTGTCATGAGACTCGGACCGCTCAGCATAGAATTAGCGACCTGGCCGGTCTTAGCGACATACACTCCACATCCCGAGATAGTTATACTACCAGTTGGCTATACAGACACATTGTCCAGTTCGTCATGCGAACATTAACAGTCCAACCTGCGAGAAATGCTCCAGCTGGTCCACACCAGACCACACCTACGATTAACACACAGACACTGAAATCAGCAATAGGGACAAAAATCCTTCCAAAAGGGAGCAAATTCCGTTCTCGATAGCACAAAAAATTGCACCGCTGGTAGCAGTATTTCTGAATACGGGTCCACAGGAAAAACATAGAATGCTAACTATTTACTTGCCAATGGGGATGGTTCCCTCAATTGAGGATTGTACCACTTGGGGAACAATCTTTACTGCCGTTTACGACAGAGTCCACGGTACCCCTTCCTTAGCAGTTGTTCCTGATGTATTGAAACAGATACAGAATGAGTACGGGGCAGGACCTGCCCTGGACTTGGGAGTGAAACTGATGGGTAATTTTGCCCAAGTCTCGGCAATAATGCTGAGCAACATAAAGGGGGAGGCAGCAGCAGTGGCCATACACAGCTGCCTTAGGGAAACAGCTCCTATCAATAGGGAGCGAGAATTACCAAAAATTATTTAAGAAACCTATGCTGCATTAGGTAGAGATAATTTGGGAACAAAAGCCAGGAAGCCACAAATGGCGAGTAGTCCCGACAAAGACAACTCGAAGCAAACACCCGGGTCTTCTAAGAAGAAATGGGAAAACAAAAATTCTAAAAATAACAATTCAGAAAAGAATTCACGATCAAGGGGTGGGTCTCCCCAACGGGAGTCCTCTGAAAAGAAGTACAACCTTAGGAATTGTGATAACATTAGGAAACCTGATAGGTATCAGGACTAAGCCTGGGCGTAGTTCGCGAAGTAGCGCTACGCGAAGCTACGCAAAGTGCAGTTCGCACTACGCGAGCTACGCGTAGCACTACGCGAACTGCGTAGTGCACTGTTCGCAATGATTGCACAGTGCCGGATGCTTGTCCGCACTGTGTAATCATTGAAAACGGCATCTTGCACAGTGCGAGCTGTCTTTTACTGCCGCTCGAGTAGATTTTACTCGAGCTGCAGCTTTTTCAACGCGGACTGGTAGTTTCTCATCGCGAGCGGTCGCGAGCATACGCGACCACTCGCAATGAGAAACCTGACCTCCCCGCGTTGAGAATCTCGCCGGGAGGTTTATTTTCCACGCTCGCGATCGGCAACTTGATGTTGCTGATCGCGAACGAGGAAACAGTCTCGCCGGGATGTCATTTTGCTTGCTCGCGGTCGCCAACTTGACGTTGAGGACCGCGAGCAAGCAAAAAATGACCGCTGCACTACGCTACGCTACGCGTGTTTGCACTGTGCTGCGTGCAATTCGCGTTGTGCGAAGTAGCGCAAACTTCGCAAACTACGCGAGCGTAGCGTAGTGCTTTGCTCAGGACCCTGATACACATTCCTTTTAGGGTTCATCAAAAAACTCAGAGAGGGACAGGCGATCAGAACAAAAGCAAGAAGATCGACCAAAGACAAAAAGGGAAACACATCGTACTTCAAATGACATTAACAAACAGGAAGAGCAACCTAAAGCAAAACCTCAATTCAAAAAGAAGAAAGTAGCTGGCTTAAAACTTAGACATGCCCAGGTTACTGAGGACTCAGCTTCTGAATGGGGAATGGGCTCTGCTGATGCTAGACAGCGCGGCAGAAGTAACAATAGCTCGCCAGAACCTGAAGGATTTTCTGGTGACAGCAGTATTGAATGAACACATCACGGTGGAAACACCTGATACGAGAGTTAGTGTCCCGCATAGACCGTATGAAATTACACTCCATATAGAGGGGGGCATCTCTAGAAAGGTTAAAGGTCTCTTTTGGGAGAACTTAACATATGGATATGACATAGTGCTAGCAGAAAAAGATTGGCTGTCTGAGTTTGTGATGGATCGCCCAAAAGGGGAAAGCGTTATTTTGTCTGCTTTCTCCGACCTCGTTCCAGAATCTTTAAAACATTCCTACGCGCAGGAGTGTGTGCTAGCGCTAGCTCCGGTATTATACTGCAACCATGTAGGGTGGGACATGGAGTCTACTCACCACGATATCCCATTAAAATCCAATCCACAGAGACAGTACCCTATAAAAAACGATGCAAAAAGGCAGGTCAAAGAAATTCTAGACCAATTTGATTACCAAGGTGTAATTGAGACTTGCACCTCCCCAATGAATAATCCTTTGTTTCCACTAATGAAACCTGACAATTCATATCTTCTAGTTTTAGATTGTCGACATTTGAACACATGCACATGAACATTTGCAGTTCAAAACTCACCGCATTAATGAATAACATTGTGCGGAAAAAATACAAAACAACATTAGATATCTTGAATGGATTCTTCTGCCAGAATATAGCTCCAGAAAGCAGATATTTGACAGCATTTTCAGTGCTCGGCACTCAGTGAATTTTTTGTCGTTGGCCTCAAGGGCATAAGAACAGCCCGGGGCTATTCTCGGCAAGAGTGTCAGAAATATTACAAACATGCGATGAGGAGGCAGTGTCTTATGTAGATGATGTCTATCTGACAGACGATTAATTACTTGAACACTTGAGCAGGGTGAACAACATAATTGTGGGAATCGCCAACTTGGGCTACAAATTTAATTTCAAGAAATCAAAAATTTCCCATCTCAACGTCCTATTTTTGGGATATGAGCTATAAAGTGAAGGCAAGAGCTTGGCAGCCAACTTTTTAGAAGAGTGCTCGCTGCTCCAACCTCCCAAGACTCTCAAAGGTTTGCAATCCATTTTAGGATTTCTACATTTTGGTAGAACATACATTCGACATTATGTAGAAAGAGTAAAACTTTTCTACGACTTAATCAGACCTGATTTCACACCACATCAGAGGATACAGCAACACACAGATACTCTCCATTCAGTTCAGGCTGACATGATAGCATCTAAACACTTGCACACAAGTGTAAATTCTACAAACTTGGTGATCAGGGTCGTCCCTGGTTTATCACTATATGCTTACATCACTTTCAATGAAGGTGAGACAGTTCCAATTGCATATATATCACATTTGCACACAAATGCTGAAATTCGATTTGCAGTAACTGAAAAAATACTGACAGCAGTACAGAATGCTGTAGTGAGAGAAAGAGCACTAGCACAGGGGAAACGCATTATTGTTGTAACCCCGGTACCAACTTTAGAAGCTGTTACCAAAGCAAGCATTCCAAATGCAAAAGCACTACATCCGCGATGGATACAACGGGCTAATTCTCTCACTGCAACAGATGTAGATTACAGATACGATTCTACATTAAAAAAGCAAGCGTTCCTGCAATACGAACAATAATACTGTCTCCTGAATGAAATCTTGCCTCTAGAGAAATATGAATATCATTTATACTGATGGTTCTGCTCAGACTGCCATAGGAAGTAAACAACAGTATAGCGCAGTATGTGCGATAGTGAAGGGACGTATGTGGGACGGTAAGTTCCATCCCAGCAATACGACTAAGCAGTCTCTAGGATATTGTACAGCACAGTTGGCAGAGCTGAAAGCCCTGATACTAGCACTACAATACATAGATCGGGAATTCCACACACTGAGGGCCTGATTCACAGAACTAACTTACGTCAAAAACGTAAAGTTAGTACTTTTTGGTATTCACAGAATACACTTACTCATTTTGGTATTCACAGAATGAACTTACTCATTTCGGTATTCACAGAAGTTAGTAGTCCTAACTTTAGGACTCCTAAATGCCTTCTGTGAATACCAAAAGTCTTAAAGTTAGGGGGGCATATTAGCAAGGAATAGCGATATTTATCGCTAACCGCGCTTAGCGCGACTTTGTTTAACGCCGCCTATCGCTGGAAAATATCGCTGAGATAACACCCTATTAACAAGGTTTATCTCCATAGTGATAATATTTCCAGCGATAGCGGCAAAATGTGAGAATATCGCTGGTAAAGCAGCGATATTCTCGCATTATCGCTAAGGTGGATTCAGCATTAGAATCCACCTCCTATACTTTAAACAGGTAAGTCATCCTCACTAGCAGGAGATAAAATATAGCGATAAACGTGCTTAGCGCGAATTATTTTATCGCTTCGCCTGCCTTGCTAATAGGGGTTAGTGGAGTTAGCGACTGTTTCCAGTCGCTTTTAGTAGGGAACGCCTTCCTTGCATGTCATTAGCGATAATTATCGCTGACATGCAAGGCGATGGTAAACGCGGCCTCTAACGCCTGAAAGCTGTCGCTAACGCCTGTTAGCGACAGCTTGCTAATAGGGCGATAAAATTATCGCCGCTTTAGCGGCAAAAAGTGCCGCTAAAGCGGCGATAAAGCCCTTGATAATATGCCCCAGGATTTTTCTCAGTTTAGGAGTAGTAAGTTAGGACTCCTAACTTTAGGACTCCCAAATGCCTTCTGTGAATACCGAAAGTCTTAAAGTTAGGATTTTCTCAGTTTAGGAGTAGTAAAGTTCTAACTTTACTACTCCTAAACTGAGAAAAATCCTAACTTTAAGACTTTCGGTATTCACAGAAGGCATTTGGGAGTCCTAAAGTTAGGAGTCCTAACTTTACTACTCCTAAACTGAGAAAAATCCTAACTTTAAGACTTTTGGTATTCACAGAAGGCATTTAGGAGTCCTAAAGTTAGGACTACTAACTTCTGTGAATACCGAAATGAGTAAGTTCATTCTGTGAATACCAAAATGAGTAAGTGTATTCTGTGAATACCAAAAAGTACTAACTTTACGTTTTTGACGTAAGTTAGTTCTGTGAATCAGGCCCTGATAGTGTGCGATTCGCTTTACTGTGTGCAGTCCTATAATGAATATCTTCATTACTGGGGCCAGAATGGGTTTAGAGATTCCAGGGGTTGCCCAATTAAACATAAATTGTTATGGGAAAAAGTGGCAAAGCTGTAAGCATGTCTGCCATGGGCTCAAGTAATTCACACCTTGAGTCATCAGCGTGTTGGCGTACACGTTGAAGGGAATTCACTGGCTGATGAAGGCGCCAAGGCGACAGTGCGAACTGCTGCTGTCGCTGCAATCACTCGTTCTAGCACGAGGAGACATACTGATAGCTGTCAACGCCTCAAAGAACGGCTCTGCCGTACCGAAGGGCTTTTCACTCAAATATTCCTATAAATTAGATGCGTAAAACACACCATATGCTCAAATACCAGGATTGGGTGATAGAGTTATACCAAACATGGATCACAAATTAGGTTTAATGCTAGGTGCACACGAGGGTCTGGGCTCTGCACACGCAGGAGTCACTGCTACAGTTTCGTTACTAAAGCGGTGATTCTGGTGTCCAAGTTTGTCTAAACAAACAAAGGCTTATGTCTTAAAGTGCGACACCTGTCAGCAGATGAAAGGTTCCATGGTAGCACGGCCACCACAAACACCACAACTCATTTCAGACAGACCTCTTGCATGTGTCTATTTGGATCACTGCAGCCCCTTAAATTCGGACGGGGCTATCACGTACACCCTGGTGGCAGTGGATTCATGCTCTAGATTTCTATGGGTTTGGCCTCAGCGCTCGGCTGAAGCTCGAAGTGTTATAAAGGATTTGCGACTCTTCATCAGGACATATGCAATTGGCACATTACATTCAGACCGTGGTACTGCGTTTAGCTCTTGGGCTTACAAGGAAGCCATGGAAAGTATGGGCATGGCCTTGCGATACTCCTCCCCCTACCATCCAGAGGAAAATTCGGTAGCGGAGAGGAAAAACCGGGACCTAAAGCAATCTTTAACAGCAAGGGTATTAGGTGCGGGTGGTAGTTAGGTCAATCGCCTATATGGGATCCAGAGGGCACTGAATAATATGCCAAGAAAATACTTGGGAGGACAGACCCCCTATGAGATCCTATTTGGGACAAGAATGTGGGTACCTGACCTCGATTGTGCCAGCACAGTGGCGGATTTAAAACCATTTGAATTGAATGATCGTTTGGCTGTTTTACAGGAACTCAATGAATTCTGGGCATTACAAAGCAACGACCACGTAAAACGCACCACCACTGGGGAAGTGAAACCGGTTCCGGCAAGACCTGTCTGGGTCCCAAAGGTTGAGGACCTGGTTAGAGAAAAGATCGTGAACAAGAAGGAGTTTGGGTCATCCTACAGAACACCTGTACCTGTCCTGGCAGTTCAAGGAACAAGAAAAGTACTTCTTCTGCCTCTTGCCGGCAGAAAAGATAAAAGATTCATCTCCATTGATCTGATCCTACCACACAATGTGGCCTATTCTCAAAAGCAGGCCACGTGGAGACCTGAGTAGCTGCAGATCTCCTCTCACTACTATACAGGGAGTTCAGATGGAAAGACTAATAACGTTTCAAGACTCCTCTGCGCAAGATACAGGAGTAGCCAATAATGGTGTACGAGTCACACCTGTTGAAACAGAACAACATCCAAATGAAACTGAAAGGCAAATTGCAATTCGGCCCAATAATGAACTTTACATCAATGTGCCGTCACAAGACACAACTGCCAGTTCTACAAAGACTGCTGAGCTCCCAAAGATAGATCGAACTGCGTCTGGCTACTTCATCAACTTCGATGACTTTTCTTCAGATCCAAGTGAACCTGAGCAAACGCCACCCATTTCCAAGAAAGAAAAATTTCAACAATTCTATCTCTGGCTGAAAAACATCAATCAATCAATCAGGGAATTGTAAGCCCGCTACTCACCCGTGAGGGTCTCAAGGCGCTGAGGGGGAGTCCGCAGATCTGTTTAGCCAAAGAGCCAGGTCTTGAGGGTCTTCCTGAAGGTGTTCAGGGAGGGGCGCGTCTGATGTCTGCCGGTAGCTCGTTCCAGGTCTTGGCTGCAATGTGAGAGAAGGATCTTCCGCCTGCTCTGGCTCTGTGGATGCGCGGGGTTTCGGCCAGTGCGAGGTTGGAAGATCGGAGGTTTCTTTTGGGTACGTGGAAGTTGATTCTGTCGTTGAGGTATTTGGGTCCGTTGTTGTGTAGGCATTTGTAGGCGTCGTGAGTGAGGATTTTGAAAGTGACTCTTTTCTCCACGGGGAGCCAGTGGAGACTTCGTAGGTGTTGGCTGATGTGTTCGTGTTGGGGGATGCCTAGGACGAGTCTGGCGGCGGTGTTCTGTACTGTCTGGAGTTTGCGGAGTAGGGACTTGTTGATGCCGGCGTAGAGTGCGTTTCCATAGTCCAGTCTGCTGGTGATGAGTGCGTGGGTGACTGTCTTCCTTGACTCAGGGGGATCCACTTGAAGGTCTTGCGGAGGATGCGGAGGGTGTTGAAGCAGCTGGAGGTGACGGCGATGACCTGTCGGTTCATGGAGAGTGATGAGTCGAGTACGATGCCGAGGTTCTTGGCGTGGTCTGAGGGGGTAGGTGGGCTTCCGAGGGCGGTCGGCCACCAGGTGCTGTCCCATGCAGAAGGGGTGGTACCGAGGACGAGGACTTCTGTCTTCTCGGCGTTGAGCTTCAGGCAGCTGTTGGTCATCCAGACTGCGACGTCTTGCATTCCTTTCTGGAAGTTGAGATTGGCAGTGGTGGGGTCTTTGGTGAGGGAGAGGATGAGCTGGGTGTCGTCGGCGTAGGATACGATGTTGAGGCCGTGTTGTTGGACGATGGCTGCGAGGGGGGCCATGTAAATGTTGAAGAGGGTGGGGCTCAGTGATGAACCCTGTCGGACTCCGCAGGTGATTTTCGTGGGGTCGGAGAGGAAGGGTGGGAGTCTGATCCTTTGGCTTCTTCTGGTGAGGAATGATCGGATCCAGTCCAGGGCTGTTCCTTGTATGCCTGCGTCGTGTAGTCTGACGACTAGTGTGCGATGGGAGACGGTGTCGAAGGCCGCTGATAGGTCGAGTAGGATGAGGGCTGCGGAGTGGCCTTGGTCCAGGAGGGTGCGGATGTCGTCTGTGGCAGCGAGTAGAGCGGTCTCTGTGCTGTGGTTGCTTCGGAATCCGGATTGGGATGGGTCGAGGATGGCGTTTTCTTCAATGAATCGTGTCAGTTTCCTGTTGACTGTTTTCTCTGCAACTTTGGCTGCGAAGGGGAGGAGCGAGATGGGCCGATAGTTCTTGAGGTCGGTGGGGTCAGCTGTGGGCTTCTAAGCAGGGGTCTGACTTCTGCGCGCTTCCAGTCGTCTGGGAAGGTGCCTGTTTTGAAGGTGGTGTTGATGGTGCGTTGTAGCTCGGGTGTGATGGCGGCCACGGCTCTGTGGTAGATGTGAGGGGGGCAGGGGTCGGTGGGGGCCCCCGAGTGGATGCTTTTCATGGTCGAAGCGGTTTCTTCGGCCGTGATCGGTGTCCAGTTGGAGATGGTGGGCTGGCTGGTGTTTCTGGGGGGCGGGGGGCCGTCTGTGGTGCCTGGTGGATGGTCGATGAAGTTGTCGTAGAGGTTTTTGATCTTGAGGTGGAAATAGGTTCCAAGCTTGTCGCAGAGGTCTTGGGATGGGGTGATGTCTGTGGCTTCGCTGCGTGGGTTGGTGAATTCTTGAATGACACTGAAAAGTTCCTTGGAGTTGGTGGAGTTGGCCAGGATTTTGTGGATGAAGTTCCTTTTGGTGGCTCTGATCTGGTTGTGGTAGTCCGTCATGGCGTCCTTGTAGGTGGTGTGGTTTTCGGTTGTCTTGGTGTCTCTCCAGTTCTTCTCCAGGCGTCTGCAGGTGCGTCTGGCTTCTTGGAGAGCAGTTGTGAACCAGGCGGCTTTCCTGGGGCGTTGTCTGTCGGGGTTGCGTAGTGGGGCGAGCTCATCTGCGCAGTTGGAGATCCAGGTGTGGAGTTCTCTGGCTGCGTCGTTTGCGCTGTTTGCGTCGGGTGCCCAGGTGTGGTTGTCTCGGTTGAGGGTGGAGTTAAGTTGCTCGTTGGTAACCTTGCTCCAGTTCCTTCGTGGTGGGCGTGGGGCTGGTTTGGGTGCCTTGGGTTTGTTGATGGCGAAGTGTACGCAGTGGTGGTCGGTCCATGGCGGCTGCGTTGTGTGGCTGAAATGGACGCTGTTTCCTGCCGCGAAGATGGGGTTGATGGTGTGTCCTGCTCTGTGGGTCGGTGTGTTGACGAGTTGTTTAAGTCCGATGCTGGCGAGATTGTCACGAAGGATAGTGGAGTTGGGGTCGCTGGGGTTGTCGAGGTGGAAGTTCAGGTCTCCAATGAGTATGTAGTTTGTTGAGGTGATCGCGTGGGGTGCGATGAAGTCGGTGATGGTGGAGGCGAAGGGTGATCGGGGGCCGGGGGTCTGTAGACGAGGGTTCCTCGGAGTGTGGCTTTGGGGGTGGTCTGGATCTTGAAGTGCAGGTGTTCGGCGGAGGGAAGGTTTCGCTGGAGGTGGTGAGGCGGAGGGTGCTCTTGTGGGCGATGGCGAGGCCCCCTCCTGGGTGGTTGGGGCGGTATTTCCTCTGGATCTTGTATCCGTCTGGGATGGCGGTGCTGATGTTGGGGGCGGAGGATGCGTTGGTCCAGGTCTCTGTGAAGAAGGCGATGTCGGGCGAAAGAGAGTCGAGTAGGTTCCAGATTTCCATGGCGTGTTTGTGTACGGAGCGTACGTTGAGGAGGATGCATTTTAGGGTGTCGCCGGTGCTGGCGTCGGCGGTGTTGGAGGCCGGGGTGGCGGTGAGGGTCTGGCGGCAGTGGAGGCAGGAGAACTGGCCGTGGGTCGTGTTCGGCAAGGCCTGTTGGCATTCTCTAAGTCTTCCAGGGTTGAGTGCGAGGAGGTTGGTGGTGTCGTAGCGATGGGTAGTGGGAGGGCCAGGGTTCCTGGCGCTGGCCGCGGTCGGGTCGCGGAGGGGCGCAGATGGGCTTGCCTTTGGTGCGCCTTTGGCGCGCCCGCTGCGCAACCGCGCAGCGGCCGCCATTAAGTAGGGGGAGGTGGGAGGGAGGAGAGGCTGGGAGGCGGGAGAAGGGGAATTCCGGGGGGAAATTCCGGAGGTGAAATTCAGGGGGGGAGGGGCCGCAGGGGCAGCAGCGGCGAAAGGCAAAAGGAACAGGCAGGCACGAGAAAATAAAAACAGTGGTGGAATTAGAGCAAGACACAGATGGGCACAATAACAGTGGCACAACAGGGAAAAAATTAAGAAAAAAAGCGTCTGAGGAGGTCGGGGTCTGGAGGCAAGAGACGGCACAGCGGAGCAGTGGGGAGAGAGTGGACCTAGACACTTTGTGCCCCCTTGGCTGCATCTTTGGTTTGCATTAGAGATACTGGGCCCAATTCACAAAAGTAATCTGAGACAAAATCCTAACTTTACGACTTTCGGTATTCACAAAAGGCATTTAGGAGTAGTAAAGTTAGGATTCCTAACTTTACTACTACTAAACTGAGACAAAATCCTAACTTTATGACTTTTGGTATTCACAAAGGGCATTTAGGAGTAGTAAAGAATCCTAACTTTACTACTCCTAAATGCCCTTTGTGAATACCGAAAGTCGTAAAGTTAGGATATTGTCTCAGTTTAGGAGTAGTAAAGTTAGGAATCCTAACTTTACTTCTCCTAAATGCCTTTGTGAATAGGGCATTTAGGAGTAGTAAAGTTAGGAATCCTAACTTTACTACTCCTAAATGCCCTTTGTGAATACCGAAAGTTGTAAAGTTAGGATTTTGTTTCAGTTAAGGAGTAGTAAAGTTAGGAATCCTGACTTTACTACTCCTAAATGCCTTTTGTGAATACCGAAAGTCGTAAAGTTAGGATTTTGTCTCAGATTACTTTTGTGAATCGTGCCCCCTGTTTCTCTTAATTTGGACTGGCATAGTAACTGTCTTTTTCCTACTACTGAATGGACATTACCTCCCACAACGCTCTGCAGTACAACCTGGGAACTTGGTCCTGAAACCACATACGTCATCACACCATGAACAAAGAGAGCTGTCCCTAGTGAACATTTCAGAAATTCCAGTACCAGATGGTATAGTTTGGGATAGGGTTTCATATGTTGTATTTGGTCCTACTGAACATTTAAAAATTCCACACGCATTTAAAACGTCAATGAATGATTTAATTACCCCGAGTACACTCTCTGATGATTTGAACATTGAGACTGTAAATATTATTGTTAGAAATGGGATTTTTGGCAGGCTAGGGCATGTGCCAAAGCCAGGCAGAAACCACCACTCTAGTCAGGATAAGGGAGTTACACTCCTAAAATAACCCCTGCTCACCCCCTTGGTAGCTTGGCACGAGCAGTCAGGCTTATCTTAGAGGCAGTGTGTAAAGCATTTGCACATAACCAACAGTAATACAGTGCAAGCACTACAAAAGGACACCACACCAGTTTAGAAAAATATCCAATATGTTTATATACTTAAGACAAGACCAAAAACGATAAAAATCCACAATACAGTACTCAAAAATCTTCAATTATCAAAATACGCTTGAAACACAGTTCCTTGTTGTCGATAGCTCCGTCCGGGGCTATCACGGCGTCGTGAGCAAACAAATCCAAACAGTTCTGGCTGACTGCGGCATCGCGGGCCAGCTACGGTGTCGGGAAGACCCGCAAACAGTACCTTTTAGAAATGCAGGGCGTCGATGACCTCTCGCTGAGCTTCCGACAACACGGCGTCCGCAGACGCCAGTTCCGGAGGTAGGTGCAGGAGTCGTCGGGGCCCTCGAAGTCACACGCATTGCAGGTCGATCTCCTCTCTGATGGAGTCAGGAGCGCTGGCGTCGGCAGGTGCCGTGTGCTGCGGTGCGAAGTGCAGCGGTGCGGTGCCCTCAGGTCGCGGTGCAAGCAGCGGCTCGGTGGCGGCATCGGATGGCGTCGTCGGTGAGACCAGGGTCGCGGTGCGAGATAAAGGCGGTGCTCGTCATGGTGCTGGCAGGTCACGGTGCAAGCAGCGGCGTCGTCGTTGCTGAAGCTCTGTCGTCGGCTGACGAACTGGAGTTGATGGCGCCGGCGTCGGTAGGCCAAGGCTGCAGTGCGGGATGAAGGCGGTGCGTCGTGTAACTTTACGAGCGGTGCCCTCGAACCATGGTGCAAGCAGTGGTGTAGATTTCGGCGTGGAGCGGCGGCGTCGGGGATACCAAGGCGTCGTCATGAAGCGAGGTGGTGCGGAGTGCGGTGCCCACAGGTCGCGGTGCGAGCAGTGGCTCGGTGGCGGCATCAGCAGGCGTTGTCGGTGAGATCAGGGTCGCTGTGTGGCGTTGCGGCGGTGCCCTCTGCGGTGCCAAGGCGTCGTCGCGAAGCGGTGGGGAGTGCGGTGCCCACAGGTCGTGGTGCGAGCAGCGGCTCGGTGGCGGCGTCAGCAGGTGTCGTCGGTGAGATCAGGGTCGCGGTGCGGCGTTGCGGCGGTGCCCTCTGCGATGCCTTCGGGACACGGAGTCGGCAGCGGCGTCGTCAACGTCGTCGAGTTGCTTTTCTTCTGTTGCAGCACAAAACACACAGTGCCCAGTGCTGAGGGCAGAAGAACTTGAAGTCTTTGCTGTTCTTGAGACTTCTTGAACAGGGGGCAAGCTCTACCTCAAGCCCTTGGAGAAACTCACAAAAGTAGATTGCAGAAAGTCCAGTCCAGGCCTTTCACTGCCCAAGACAGAAGTAGCCACTGCAGGCCAACACAGCAAAGCACACAGCAAAGTGGTAGTTCCTCCTCACAGCTTCTCCGGCTCTTCTTCTTGGCAGTCTTCTTGATCCAAAAGAGTTCTAAAGTTCAGGGGTCTGGGCCCCAGTATTTGTATCCAAAAATCCTTTGATCCTCCAGGCAGAGGGTGTCTGTGCCCAGCCAGAACCAGATCTGCCTTCTCTGGTGTGATTTCCTGGCAGGGGGTGGAGGCGGCATTGTCAGAGGCAGACCAGGCCCTTTGAGGTGCAAGGAAATCTCCTCCCTCTTCCCCCATCGCAGCCCAGGTCTATTCAGCCCTTTCCTGACCCACCTAGACTATCTGGAGCCCCTCCGGCCCCCCAGCCTTCTGTCATCCAAAACCCAGACAGGCAATCCACATTCCAGCAGAGGCACATGGGATGACTGAGCAAAAAAATACCTACTTTCTAAAAGTGGTATTTTCAAACACAGAATGTAAAAATCACCTTCACTAAAAGATGCATCTTTAGATTCTGAGTTCAGTCATACTAAATTCTATTTTCTTACCGAATTCCTTGGGCCAGTTATGTTTATAAGATGTTATAAACAAACCTCCCATTCTATCCTATGGGGAACTGGTAGCCTTGCAATAGTGAAAAACGAAATTGGCTGTAATTCACTATCAGGACATGCCACATACACCAGGGCATGTCCCACCTTTCACATACACTGCACCCTGCCAACAGGGGTACCTTGGGCCTACCTGAGGGGTGTCTGACATGTAAGAATAGGGAAGGTTAGGGACCGGCCAGTGTGTGCACTGGCCAAGTCGACATGGCAGTTACAAACTGCGCGCAGACTCTGCAATGGCAGGTCTGAGTTACCGTTTTCAGGGCTACTCACAGGGGTGGCACAACCAGTGCTGCAGGCCCCGGAGTAGCATTTGATTCACCAGCCCTGGCTCACGCAGTGCCCTTTACTAGGGGCTAACAGGTAAATCAAATATCCAATCATGGAAACACCCATCCATAACACAATTTACATGGAGAGCACATGCACTTTAGCACTGATTAGCAGTGGTAAAGTGCCCAGAGTCCTAAAACCAACACAAACAGGTCAGGAAAAGATAGGAGGAAGAAGCAAAAAGTTTGGGGATAACCCTGCAAAAAGGGCCATTTCCAACACAACCCCCTTCCAGCCTAAAGCCAGGGGAGACCAATCCATACCTTGATGGGCTTCCCTGCTTGGGGCGATAGAACACAGATCCTGGCCCGCAACAGCAGGGTTTCCTTCCTGTTCTACGCCTTCCTGAACCTAGTTGGATCCCTCTATCCATACTGTCAGGGCCCACTAAGCCGACCCATGGGGAAACCTTCTCCTCACCTGTGGACCCCATCTGTGCAGCACCTAAACTTACTTGGCTCACAGTTGTGTCCCAACAGGCAGACAGTACCCTCATGGCCAACACAACAGTGTGGCCCAGTCCACCTCTGGGGTGTGACTCCTTTCCCCCCCCGGGGCAACTCTGTCCCTCCAGACAGCCAGCCACAGTGGTCACTGCCAACTGTCAGTGATGAGAGCCAGGCCTCATGCCTTTCAGGCCACTCCAACCGTTGCGGCATCAGAGAGTGGGGGGCGGTAACCCCAGGTGCCTGGCACCCTGTCTCCACTCTCCCCCCTGCCAAGTCAGGTATGGCATCCTGACACTGGCCCACCAGCCCAGGGTCTGTACCCTGCGGCTGGATAGGAGGCGGGGTGGGCTCCCCACACCCGGTCCTCCTCCCTCGGGCTCTGTACCCTCCCACCTGGAGCGGTACCCCTTCCAGAATTGTCAGGGCACCTGTGGCAGGTGTCCTGCACAGTCCGCCCACCAGTTCAGGGGTGCTATCCTGCAACTGGTACACCAGCCCAGGGTCTGTACCCTGAGACTGATCAAGGGACTGTGGAGGGCTCTCCCACACCCGGTCTTCCTCCATGGGGCTCTGTACCCTCCCACCTGGAGCGGTACCCCCTTCCAGAATTGTCAGGGCACCTGTTACAGGTGTCCTGCACAATTCGCCCACCAGTTATGGGGTGCTATCCTGCAACTGGTACACCAGCCCAGGGTCTCTACCCTCAGGCTGACTAGAGGTCTCAAGTGAGGCCCTCCTCCCCTTACCTCTCTTTCCGGGGTTCCGCACTCTCCTCCCAGGAGAAGCACCCCCTGAACCAAAAACTGCCAGGGTGCTGTAATCAGCCGTCCCCAACAATTCTTCTACCAGCTCAGGGCCTTGACCCTGCAACTGATCCACCACCCTATGATCTAAATCCTCAGGTTGAACCGGGGTCAGAGGCAAGGACTCCCTCCCTCTGCACCCCCTTCCAGACTTCTGCACCCTCCCACCTGGAGTAGTACCCCTAGAAGACAAATCAGTCAGGACACTGCTGACAGTAGTCCTTCCCTCCAGGTCAGGCAGGACCTGATCCTGGCCTCCCAACCGAGGGACTAACCCCTGCGGCTGAGCACCTGCCCGGCGCACCAGGACTTCCTCGGGAGCACGCATGCCCCCCCTGAGGGTAACACATGACTCATGTGTTGTGTGACAGTCTGCCTGGCGCAGATCTCCCGCCCTCTGTCCATCTGACAGTACGTGAAGATCCCCCAGGACAGAAGTGGTGTAGCCAGGGTCACTGCTAAGAGGCTCAGCCCTTCTGGCTGGCCCCTGACCCGCTGGTTCTCCCACTGGGGAATGCATCCCCCTCTCACCCCTCCGTCTGGACTTCTGTACCCCCCACTTAGGAGCGGCACCGCCAGACACCAGAACCATTGGAGCTCCGTTTACAGACACTCCACGTTCTCTTGCCACTAGGAGATCCCCCTCAACAGACTGCCTACCAGTACAGCCTAGGCTCCCCACCTGGGGTTCCCTCCTGGAACCACCCAGGCTCTGGGACCGGGTTTCGGGCACCTTGGGCCGCAGCTCATTCCCACTCCCTCTCCACAGAGACAGGACATGAGTCCCTACACCCTTCCCACGACACTGGGACCTATCTGGGCTATCATGAACCTTTCCCACCACCCTTGGTTGGGAAATACCTAAGCCACTTCCTTCCGGGTCACCCCAGATGCTTCTCCAGACCCTCTGGAATTCACCAAAAGGTCTGCCTCCAGTGCAAGCTCCCTGGGGTCAGAGAACTCCCAATCCACTGGATGTTGGCATAGCTCTGGAAAACAGGGACTTAAAATATGCTCTCCAACAATTGAATCACACAGCCCCACACAGGTGTTAACCAAACTACCCTTCACCCAATAAGCCAGTGCCTCAGAAAAGTACCCCACATCATTCTCGCAAGACTGGTGAGACAGTGTCTGACTGTTGCTGTCTCTGAACCCATACTCTTCTGGCTGGTCTCCATACTCACTTACTAGAGCTTCTATCATGGGGGAACCCCTCTCCCTGCACCTCTCATCTAGAGTCAGTAGAGTGTCCCTCCCACTACCAGGAAAATGATCCCCTGTGCCAGTTCCCCAATCCACCTCAGGGACACTGAGCACCACTGGAGTTACCTCACAATCCTGAAACCCCTGGTGTATGTCAACCCCCTCCTTGAAGCAGGGCCCCAAATCTGTGTGTGTGTGTGTACCTCATCCTCAGTACTGGACCTAACACTTTTGCTGCCACCATCTGGGCTGGGCCTAGCCCCACTGACTTCACAGTCCAGCTCTCTCATTTTAAACTCATGGTCTAACATCATCCTCCTTTCCTCCATGGCTATTCTTTTGTCTTCCCTCTCACTTTCCATCCTGAGTTTCTCCAACTCGAACTTCCTCGCTTCCCACCTGTCCTCCAGCTCTTCTGGGGACAGACTGCTGCTGCCTGGTTTAGAGGGTGCCCCCCCTTCCAAAAGCACATCCACCCTTGGAATAGGCTCCTCTGCCTCCATGCCAAGACCTCCAGACAGCTCACTAGCATGTCAGGCTGCTACCCAGGCCCTCAGCGCCTTTTGTAGCTCCTCTTTTCTGGTGAGGCCCCGAATTTGGATTTTGAGGTTTTTGCAGATCGCCTTCAATTCCTTCACATTTTAGGTTTCTAACCTCTCCTCCTCAAAGGCCACTTCCAAGGATGCAACAGATGATGCAATTGATTCAGGCATGACGAAGTAGCAAGTTCAAACTGGCAAGATCAAAAAATAGGCCGAAAAGAAAAAGAACCAGTATGTGGCACGTAATGGTCTACGATATGGTAGTAGTGCACACCAATCACTATAAGTCAGGTGCAAACGCAAGTCCTATCCTCACCGCTGACAACCAATGTTAGAAATGGGATTTTTGGCATGTTAGGGCATGTGCCAAAGCCAGGCAGAAACCACCACTATAGTCAGGATAAGGGAGTTAAACTCCTAAAATAACCCCTGCTCACCCCCTTGGTAGCTTGGCACGAGCAGTCAGGCTTATCTTAGAGGCAGTGTGTAAAGCATTTGCACATGACCAACAGTAATACAGTGCAAGCACTACAAAAGGACACCACACCAGTTTAGAAAAATATCCAATATTTTTATATACTTAAGACAAGACCAAAAATGATAAAAATCCACAATACAGTACTCAAAAATCTTCAATTATCAAAATACGCTTGAAACACAGTTCCTTGATGTCGATAGCTCCGCACGGCGTCGGCAGGTGCTGTGTGCTGCGGTGCGAAGTGCAGCGGTGCGGCGTGCGGTGCCCTCAGGTCACGGTGCGAGCAGCGGCTCGGTGGCGGTGTCGGATGGCATCATCGGTGAGACCAGGGTCGCGGTGCGAGATAAAGGCGGTGCTTGTCACGGTGCTGGCAGGTCACGGTGCAAGCAGCGGCATCGTCGTTGCTGAAGCGCTGTCATCGGCTGACTAACTGGAGTCGATGGCGCCGGCGTCGGTAGGCCAAGGCTGCAGTGCGGGATGAGGGCGGTGCATCGTGTAACTTTACGAGCGGTGCCCTCGAACCACGGTGCAAGCAGCGGCGTAGATTTCAGCATGGAGCGGCGTAGTCGGGGATACCAAGGCGTAGTTGTGAAGCGAGGCGGTGCGGAGTGTGGTGCCCACAGGTCGCGGTGCGAGCAGCGGCTTGGTACGGCGTCAGCAGGCGTCATTGGTGAGACCAGGGTCGCTTTGCGGCGTTGCCCTCTGCGGTGCCAAGGCGTCGTCGTGAAGAGAAGCGGTGCGGAGTGCGGTGCCCACAGGTTGCGGTGCGAGCAGCGGCTCGGTGGCGGCATCAGCAGGCGTCGTCGGTGAGACCAGGGTTGTGGTGCGGCGTTGCGGCGGTGCCCTCTGCGATGCCTTTGGGACACGGAGTCGGCAGCGGCATCGCCGACGTCGTCGAGTTGCTTTTCTTCTGTTGCAGCACAAAACACACAGTCCCCAGTGCTGAGGGCAGAAGAACTTGAAGTCTTTGCTGTTCCTGAGACTTCTTGAACTGGGGGAAAGCTCTACCTCAAGCCCTTGGAGAAACTCACAAAAGTAGATTGCAGAAAGTCCAGTCCAGGCCTTTCACTGCCCAAGACAGAAGTAGCCACTGCAGGCCAACACAGCAAAGCACACAGCAAAGTGGTAGTTCCTCTTCACAGCTTCTCCGGCTCTTCTTCTTAGCAGTCTTCTTGATCCAAAAGAGTTCTAAAGTTCAGGGGTCTGGGCCCCAGTATTTGTATCCAAAAATCCTTTGATCCTCCAGGCAGAGGGTGTCTGTGCCCAGCCAGAACCAGTTCTGCCTTCTCTGGTGTGATTTCCTGGCAGGGGGTGGAGACGGCATTGTCAGAGGCAGACCAGGCCCTTTGAGGTGCAAGGACATCTCCTCCCTCTTCCCCCATCGCAGCCCAGGTCTATTCAGCCCTTTCCTGACCCACCTAGACTATCTGGAGCCCCTCCAGCCCCCCAGCCTTCTGCCATCCAAAACCCAGACAGGCAATGCACATTCCAGTAGAGGCACACGGGATGACTGAGCAAGAAAATACCTACTTTCTAAAAGTGGTATTTTCAAACACAGAATGTAAAAATCACCTTTACTAAAAGATGCATCTTTAGATTCTGAGTTCAGTCATACTAAATTCTATTTTCTTACCGAATTCCCTGGGCCAGTTATGTTTATAAGATGTTATAAACAAACCTCCCATTCTATCCTATGGGGAACTGGTAGCCTTGCAATAGTGAAAAACTAAATTGGCTGTAATTCACTATCAGGACATTCCACACACACAAGGGCATGTCCCACCTTTCACATATACTGCACCCTGCCCACAGGGGTACCTTGGGCCTACCTGAGGGGTGACTGACATGTAAGAAAAGGGAAGGTTAGGGACCGGCCAGTGTGTGCACTGGCCAAGTCGACATGGCAGTTACAAACTGCGCGCAGACTCTGCAATGGCAGGTCTGAGTTACCGTTTTGAGGGCTACTCACGGGGGTGGCGCAACCAGTGCTGCAGGCCCCCGAGTAGCATTTGATTCACCAGCCCTGGCTCACGCAGTGCCCTTTACTAGGGGCTATCAGGTAAATCAAATATCCAATCATGGAAACACCCATCCATAACACAATTTACACGGAGAGCATATGCACTTTAGCACTGATTAGCTGTGGTAAAGTGCCCAGAGTCCTAAAACCAACACAAACAGGTCAGGAAAAGATAGGAGGAAGAAGCAAAAAGTTTGGGGTTAACCCTGCAAAAAGGGCCATTTCCAACAACTATGCTCTCAGATTTGAACAATCTGCTGCATTTTCTGGTGCAGAGACAGAATATCGAGTACAAAATATCGAGTTGCACAAATATTGAGTCTTTAATATCGTGGGTCAGAAATATCGACAGCAAGAATATCATGGTCAAGAATATTGACTTAAGGTAAGTAATATCAATTTTAAAAATATCGTTTGCAAGAATATAGGGGCACATTACGATGGCGGAACGATCACCACCGCCGGGCCGGCGGTGTAAATCGTTCCGCCATCACAATGAGATTTACCCACCGCCATATTAGGATGGCGGTGGGTATTGCGGCGGATGCAAAGTCCGTACACCGCTTTTCCACCAGTGGCAATCGCACCGATTGCCTGGCGGGCGGAGCAGGGCCGCTAATATGGTGGCAGTGTCTAGCAGGCACCGTCCGCCATATTAGAATGTGTCTGTGTAGAGGCCTTTTGATGGCGGCGATGCCGCCATGGAAAGGCTGGTGGGGATTGGGTTTGGGGGCCCATTGCGGGCCCCCCTTGGGGGTGGAGTGTCGCTGCACTGGGGGGTACCCATAGTACCCCCCCTGCATTTCCATGCATTTCCATGCACCAAGTGGCAGGCACCGCTTGGTGCCTGCCACGTGGTGCAGGGAAATGCGGTGCAAGCACCTTTAACATTGCGGACGGTGCTGCAGCCAGCAGCACCGCCCACAATGTTAAAGGGCCAGGATGCACCCGCCAGTATGGCGGGCGCATCCTAATCGCAGTGGTGGGACCGCCGCATGTCTGTCCCAATCACCGCTACGGTGGCGGGCGGTGTTTTTTTGTATAAGAATTGTTTGTATTTTTAATATATGTGTTAAATGTTTAATAGTTATTCATTTTTTTTATTTGAATTTTATGCTTTTAGTTCCGTAGTGGGTTGTGGGTTTATAGGGGAATATGGTGGGAAGTTCTTTAATTATATTACATTTATTTTAAAAAATCTATTTGAATTTTCCGTTTTTAGTTCCGTAGCGGGTTGTGGGTTTATAGGGGAATAGGGTAGGACGTAATTTAATAATATAAAAAAATGTAATTTATTTTTATTTGAATTTTGCGTTTTTAGTTCCGTAGCGGGTTGTGGGTTTATAGGGGGATATGGTGGAACGTAATTTAATTATATTAAATTTACTGATTAATTTTTATTTACTAATATTTGTTTAATTGAGATGTTACAGTGTTAAATGTGTAAAGTAATTTTTTATTAATTAATTAATAATGGGTTGTTTTATTCATTTTAATTAATTAATTGGTAATTAATTATGGTAATGGTGTAATGAATTTTCGGTGTGTGTTGTGGTGTTAATAGGTGTAATTTATGAATTAATAATTGGTTGTTAATTAATTTTAATTAATTAATTTGTTATTAATTTAGGGAATTGTGTAATTATTTTAGGTGTGTGTTGTGGTTTTTATAGGTGTAAAGGGTGGGAAGGGTGGGAAGTAATTTATTTTTAAATGATGAATTAATAATTGGTTGTTAATTCATTTTAATTAATTAATTGGCAATTAATTATGGTAATTGTGTAATTAATTTTAGGTGTGTGTTGTGGTGTTTATAGGATTAAAGGTTGGGAAGTAATTTGTGTTTAATTAATAATATATAATGAATTAATGTTAATTATTTGATATTTATTTTGGGTAATTCTTTATTTTTGTGTGTGTTGTTTTTAATTTTAAAGGGTTAAAGAATGGGTATTAAATACATTTTAAATATTTAATTATTATTTGTAAATTGTAATAGCTTTTAATTTTAAAATAAGTTTTAATTGCGTTGTATTATTTTATAGTTTAATTTAGGTGTGTGTTGTGGATATTATAGTGTTAAAGTGGGTGTAGTCAATTACTGTTTATTAGTTTTTTATTAATAATATTTTTTTAATTGATTATTAATTATGTTAATTATGTAAATAAGTGTAATAAAAAATATTGAAGTGTTTTGTTATTGGTGTGGTGTTATAGGGTAGGAAATAAAATAAAAATACATTTTTTGTTTAATTTGTTTTGTTTGTAAATATTTTCTAGTTTAAAAGAATTATTTTATTGTAAATGTATTTATTATTTTATTTCATATAATATTTGTAGTTTTTTTAATATGTAATTAATAATATAATATGTGTTCTTTTTATATGTTTAATAGTTTTTTATATTTATGTTTTAAATATTGTTTATTCATATTTATTATGTTTTAATTTTTTACATATTTTTCTTTCTTTACGTGTTTGAGTGTGAATAGTTTTTTTTTTCTCCGGGATCTAACACTTTCCCTACTGTTGCATTTACCGGAGTGGGAATAGTAATTTCTACCCCTCCGCTATCCAGCACGTTCCCTACTGTTGCACTCACTGGAGTTGGAATAGTAATTTTTACCCCTCCACTATCCTGCAATTTCCCTATTGTTGCACTCACTGGTGTTGGAATAGTAATTTTTACCTCTCCGCTATCCAACACTTTCCCTACTGTTGCACTCTCTGGAGTGGGAATAGTAATTTTTACTACTCTGCTATCCAACACTTTCCCTACTGTTGCACTCACTGGAGTTGGAATAGTAATTTTTACCTCTCCGCTATCCAACACTTTCTCTACTGTTGCACTCTCTGGAGAGGGAATAGTAATTTTTACCCCTCCGCTATCCAACACTTTCCCTACTGTTGCACTCACCGGAGTAGGGAATACATTTTTTTACCCCTCCGCCATCCAACACTTATCCTACTGTTGCATTCAGTGGAGTGGGAATACTAATTTTTACCCCTCCGCTATCCAACATTTTCCCTACTGTTGCACTCTTTGAAGTGGGAATAGTAATTTTTACCCCTCCGCTATCCAGCACGTTCCCTACTGTTGCACTCACTGGAGTTGGAATAGTAATTTTTACCCCTCCACTATCCTGCAATTTCCCCATTGTTGCACTCACTGGTGTTGGAATAGTAATTTTTACCTCTCCGCTATCCAACACTTTCCCTACTGTTGCACTCTCTGGAGTGGGAATAGTAATTTTTACTACTCTGCTATCCAACACTTTCCCTACTGTTGCACTCACTGGAGTTGGAATAGTAATTTTTACCTCTCCGCTATCCAACACTTTCTCTACTGTTGCACTCTCTGGAGAGGGAATAGTAATTTTACCCCTCCGCTATCCAACACTTTCCCTACTGTTGCACTCACCGGAGTAGGGAATACATTTTTTTACCCCTCCGCCATCCAACACTTATCCTACTGTTGCATTCAGTGGAGTGGGAATACTAATTTTTACCCCTCCGCTATCCAACATTTTCCCTACTGTTGCACTCTTTGAAGTGGGAATAGTAATTTTTGCCCCTCCGCTATCCAACACTTTCCCTACTGTTGCTCTCACTGTAGTGGGAATAGTAAATTTTACCCCTCCGCTATCCAACACTTTTCCTACTGTTACACTCACTGGAGTTGGAATAGTAATTTTTACCCTTCCGCCATACAGCACTTTCCCTACTGTTGCACTCACTGAAGAGGGAATAGTAAATTTTACCCCTCCGCTATCCAACACTTTTCCTACTGTTACACTCACTGGAGTTGGAATAGTAGGGCCCGATTCACAGAACTAACTTACGACAAAATCCTAAACTTACTACCATTTTGGTATTCACAGAATGAACTTACTCATTTTGGTATTCACAGAATGAACTTACTCATTTTGGTATTCACAGAAGGCACTTACTCATTTTGGTATTCACAGAAGGCACTTACACATTTTGTGTAACTTACACATTTTGTGTAACTTACTCATTTGTGTAACTTACACATTTTGTGTAACTTACTCATTTTGTGTAACTTACACATTTTGGTATTCACAGAAGGCACTTACTCATTGATGAGTAAGTGCCTTCTGTGAATACCAAAATGAGTAAGTTCATTCTGTGAATACCAAAATGGTAGTAAGTTCATTCTGTGAATACCAAAATGGTAGTAAGTTCATTCTGTGAATACAAAATGAGTAAGTTCATTCTGTGAATACCAAAATGAGTAAGTTCATTCTGTGAATACCAAAATGGTAGTAAGTTCATTCTGTGAATACCAAAATGAGTAAGTTCATTCTGTGAATACCAAAATGAGTAAGTTTAGGATTTTGTCGTAAGTTAGTTCTGTGAATCGGGCCCGTAATTTTTACCCCTTCACCATACAGCACTTTCCCTACTATTGCACTCACTGGAGTGGGAATAATGATTTTTACCTCTCTGCTATTCTACACTTATCATACTCTTGTACTCAGTGGAGTGGGAATAGTAATTTTTACCCCTCCACTATCCAACACTTTCCCTACTGTTGCTCTCACTGGAGTGGGAATAGTAATTTTTACCCCTCCGCTATCCAACACTTTCCCTACTGTTGCACTCAGTGGAGTGGGAATAGTATTTATTTTTTCCCCTCCGCTATCCAACACTTTCCCTACTGTTGCTGTCACTGGAGTGGGAATAGTAATTTTTACCCCTCCACTATCCAACACTGTCCCTACTGTTGCTCTCACCGGAGTGGGAATAGTAATTTTTACTCCTCCGCTATCCAACACTTTCCCTACTGTTACTGTCACTGGAGTGGGAATCGTAATTGTTACCCCTCCGCTATCCAACACTTTCCCTACTGTTGCACTGTTTGGAGTGGGAATAGTAATTTTTAACCCTCTGCTATCCAACACTTTCCCTACTGTTGTACTCACTGGAGTTGGAATAGTAAATTTAATTATTTTGCTATCCAACACTTTTCCTACTATTGCACTGATTGTATTGAAGGAAGTGACCCGATTAGGGTCACCTGGGTCACTCACGACCTCCTCTCAGTCTTTCATACCAAATGAAGAGTCGGTCAGACAGCAGGGAATACATACCAATATCTGTTTATTCAGAGTACACTCAGAGCGGAGCCCAATCTGCCCAGTCGCTTCGAGATTTGCAGAGGGGACTGGCATCAGCAAGCATAGAGATGCATTATGTACATTTCGGAACCAATGAAGGCACACCCACAATGGAATTTTCCAAGCAGATACAACAGAACAGTGGAATACAAAAATAAGTTTCGATTCTGCAGCTGGGCACACACTATCTAACAGTCAAGGTCATTCTGCCCGTGCCCGGCACTAGACAAGTGGGAGAGGGCCTACATCTAGAGGAAATGTATGCACTAATAAGAACATTGCATTCATTAGTATAGAAAAACTCAGCTCCGAAGAAACATAACATAGAGAAGGCCGTTTCTCGGAAAAGGCAAAGGATTAGTTTCGATCATGATACAAAATGGCGCCGCGAATACTAACTTATGTAAAACAATGCCAAAGCATATTTTTCTATTCCAACAGACCCTCCTTTTAGCATGAGCTAAACATTTTGTTTAATAGCAAAAGGACATATAATTGTAAATTGTTTTAGGAACACTCCATATTTTCAGCTTCTGGAACGGAAACAGTAAGGAGGGAAGAAGTCTCAAAAATACCCTCATCTATTTGCATGAGGTCTTCTACTTCCTTTTGAATATTAATTGTTGCATTAGTATCATGTATCGATATTCTCTTAGGGGCAAGAAGGGTGGTGCTATAAGAGCAACATAAGGGAAGACATAGGTCCAGGACACAGCAAGAAATCAAGATCACAATGAAAGAAAACACCTTTTCAAGGATTCAACACCATACACCAAAAAGTGACCAACCACAGTTCCCACTCTCCATTCCTTTCACATTTTCTAGGATGTCTAAAATGTGTTGGGTAATGTTCTTTTCCATATTAGTGATCCTGACTACACACTGGTCTCCTACTACCGCGCACACACCACCGCTCTTAGCTAAGATGAAATCAACAGCATATCTAGTTTGCTCAGAATATATCCGCATACTTTCCAATTGAGTGGTGATGTCACACAAAGCTGCTACAGTGGAGTTGGACAATATCTGTAGTTTACATCCAAATTACTCTCTAGCTTTCTCACCCCTAGCCATAGCAGTACCTCCGAACGTAATTTTGGAGGAGAGAATATATCCAAAGGTGATACCATTGCTGTAATTGTTGACTTCCAAATCAGTCACTCCATCACAAAACTCTGCAGTCAACCTTCTTTTTACCCATCTTACATTTGGCTTACTGTACTTACAAGGCACACCTAGGGGAAGTACCATTCCTAGAGCAACATCATCTGTACCATTATAAACATTTGAATAAGTACCATTAGACAGAAAATAAAATCCTGGGTGTGCATAAAGTGGACCTTGATAATCTACAGGAGCATATCTGGTGTTCATTCCAAAGGTACTCGGATCCTTATTTTTCACTAGAGACATCGTATTTCTGAACAATATTATTCCAGAATAATTGACATATAAAAATGCGTCAGTACTATTCACTATTGGACAACACACAGGATAATAACCAACTTTCCGGATAACCGTTAATTCTTGGTAATACCAGCCTACTAAGGTAATGTTCTGCTCCTTCATGTACAAATTATCACAATATGTATTATTATCACACCCCAGATACCCCTTTCCTCGTGGCTTTCTGTAATACAGACAAAAAATGTAAAAAAAAAATGTAAGTCCGTTTTTATATAGCGCAGCTACTCACCCTTACGGGTCTCAAGGCGCTGGGGGCTGTCGTGGAAATTAAGTGAGCTATTGCCCAGAGTCACATGGTGCTGAGCTGAGCTGCTGCCGGAGATCAAACCGTGAACCCTGTGCTCCGAAGTCAGCTGCCCTGGCCGCTGCACCACACCTCTCCACCAGACAAGGGCCAGGATATCCCATTCCAAACTCGCCTCTTACCTCTACAAACTGGTATGGGTGGGTATACGTATAATTGACAAGTGACAATGGGAAAGCAGTCCATAAACTTGTGACAGATTCAGTAGGATAACAAGCTGTACCTTCTCCCAAAAATATTTTATGTGTGTCTAGAAATACATTACTCGGGGCTGTCCTTTTTGTGCGAACTTGAGAAACAACCTTATGTTTAGTACATGACGGTGCATCTTGATTTAGTTCCAAAACCCAGGACTCCCCACCCAGAATCATGAGCAGGAAAATCACAAGAATAACACACAATATCTTTTTCTTTGTAGACCAGAATATACAGGGGTGTGTAAACAGGGGGAATCACTGGCTGCTCTTTGTCAGCAACCATTGTACCAAAGGGATGCATAATAAACGATGAAGCAAGGGGGGGCAAAATGCCAGCAAGAAGAATATGTAAGTTCCCAGTGTCCGTCAGAGCCTACTGGTACAGGCTCCTATTGTCCATCAAAACGTTGGCGCTCTTGAGCACCGGCGGTGGAGCTTGCTCTGTCCTAAGCTCGAGTTCCCACGTCGACCAAGATAATGTACCCCCAAGGGGATACTTTCTATCTATCCTGTCCAATGTTCAAACAGTGCACAAATCTCACATCACCCTAAACTAACTCCGTTGGTACTATGGCAAAGTACACCCTAACATACACAGTCCATCCCTAACTAATCTGACTTCTCATTTGGTGCACTGTTCCTCAGCCGAGGGTGAAAATTATACCTAGTCACTCCAGGCACAGAAGGATCAGTGAAAAGGGGCTCCTGGTCCGGTGGAACTGCTGCATTCAGCACTTCATAATTTTCCTAATCCGTTTTGGTCCAAGTCAGCCTGGCGTCACTGATGGGGACAAACTGAGCCACCGTCTCACACTCGGAGTCCCCTACTCCATCCCCCACCCATTGATCGTAGGGCAAGGGTAGAGGTATCCTGCAACAGTGAGTCTCGTGCACCCAGTTCTTTCAGCCAGCGACCTTGACAGCTTTGTGTGTAGCCAGGAGGACCTGCTTCGGCCCCTTCCATTGCGGCTCCAAACCCTTCTTCCACTGGAAGTTTCAGACCAACACAAAATTGCCAGGCTGAATATTGTGTCGGGGCCCCTCTGGTGTAGCTGGCAGGGCTTCCCGGACCTGTTGGTGAATAGAACGCACATTTTCAGTTAACTGGTAAAGGTAGTTGATCAACAATGGGTACTCAATATCTGAGAACCGCAGAGGCCGCGGACTGCCTCAGACATTTGCTGGGCGTCCAAACACGACCTCGTACGGTGACAATCCTGTCCTAGAATGTGCTGTTGTTCTTGTGGATAAAAGAGCTAATGGTAAAGCATCTGGCCACTGCAACCCTGTTGTGTCCTGTATTGTTGCCAATTTTAATTTGAGAGTACCATTGTACTTCTCAACTAAACCTGCTGACTGTGGATGATTGGCAGCTTGGAACTTCTGTTTGATACTCAAACCATCACAGATCAATTGAATCACTTTGGCATTAAAATGACTTCCGTTATCACTCAAAATCAAACGGGGCAAGCCGAAACGGCTGTATTGTCTTTAGTGGGATAAGCCTCAACCCATTTACTGAACGCACAGACAACCACCAACACATACTTCAAATTATTGCATCTATCTAGCTCTATATAGTCCATCTGAAGGACCTCAAAATGGAAAGTGGGTGGTGCGAAATGACCAGGTGGTGTAGGGGTACCTTTTCCAGGATAGTGCCTCATGCACAACATGCAGTATTTCACTAAATGGGCAGCTGTCTTTGAAATGTTGTCATTTTGCCATACAGGGTCTAACAACTTGCAAATACCCTAGCACTAATATGAGCTGGGCCATTGTGACGACAGGAAGAACATATGCATCAGGCAACATCCATCTCTGCTTTCCTGACTTATCAATCCAACATCCCTCATCATTCAATTGTGCTGTACTTTCCTGCCACCTTGCCAACTCTTCAACTGTGGCTTCACTTTGAATTTCTTTCACATTCTCAAGTGTATCCTCAAACATGGTAACTTCAGGCACCCACCTAGCGGGACCTGCTATGAACATTCTTTTCATTTTTGTCCGGGCTGTTTCCTTAGCTGTCTGATCTGCAAAAGCATTTCCCCTACCTACATCATCAGTAACTTTCCGGTGGGCACTACACTTTACTATAGCCAATTTCTTAGGGAGTGTCAAAAGCCTCAATATAAGGTGCCCATGCTGATTCTTAGTGCCATGCGAAGTAAGAAACCCTCTCTCATCCCAGAGTCGCCCAAAGTTATGTGCGACTCCAAAGGCGTACTGGCTGTTAGTATAAATATTGACGACCAGTCCCTCACACAATTTGCGAGCTCGTATTAAGGCAACAAGCTCAGCAGCTTGGGCCGATTGATAAGGAACTCGTGATGTCTTAACTACTGTACGCAGCGTGGTGATAGCATACGCAGCAGTTGTAGTGCCATCTGATAATTTAAAACAAGAGCCATTGACATATAATTCCCCTTGTGGGTCAGATAAGGGAACATCAGTCAAGTCTACCCGTCCTATCGTCTCTTCTTCCATCCGGAAGATACAGTCATGTTTATCAATCTCATCATTCTCGGAAGGGAAGGGCAGTAAAATGGCTGGATTCAGAGTGGCACATCTTTTAATCGTGATGTGTTTAGCGAACAATGTTAATTCATAGCCAGTCAGATGTGCACTGGTGAGGTGCTGTATCTTTGTCTTATTCAAAAACGTATCCACAGCATGGGGTACCATGACTATGAGATCAGTATCCAGCACACGTCCAGCCAATTGTCTGATCGAAACGGCTACAGCCACGACCGCTCTTAGACAGCTCGGGAGGACTCTTGCGACAGGGTCAAGAATAGCAGAGAAATAAGCACTCGGCCGTTGCTTATGTTCAAATTTTTGAGTTAAAACAGAAAGCGCGCAACCAGCCATCTCATGGACAAACAACACAAACGGTTTGTTATAGTCAGGGGTGCCAAGTAATGGAGCTGAACAAAGTGCAGTTTTCAATTGCTCAAAACGCTGCTGACATTCAGGTGTCCAAGGCAGGGGCTCATGCACCTCTTTAGTGGTTAGTGCAAGCAAAGGTTTGATCAGTAAAGAGTAGCTAGGTATCCACTGCCGACAGTAGGAAGTGATACCTATAAAAGTGCGCACGTCTTTCTGAGTTTGGGGAACAGGAATTTTAACAATGGTACTGATGCGCTCCGGGGTCAATCTCCTACCCTCCTTCGACAGTAGGTGACCTAAATAGGTGACCTCCTGTCAACAATATTTATTGAAATTTAGAAAGAGAAACCTTATGTCCATGATGAGCCAGATGCAAAAACAATGTAACTGTACTCTCTCTACAGCCTTGCTCTGTATCGGAAGCGATAAGAAGATCATCAACATACTGTACCAATACATTACCTGAGGGAAGCGAAAGGGAATCTAACTGGCTCTTGAAAGCTTGACTATAAATACTCGGACTCTCTGTATAGCCCTGAGGAGCTCAACAGAATCTAAAACTTCTGCCAGCTAGTGTAAACCCAAACAAGTACCTGCTATCTAGATGAATAGGAATACTGAAAAATACATTTTTCAAGTCGATGACAGAAAAGAATTGAGCAGTGGAAGGAATAATTGTCAGAAGTGTAGTAATATCCGGAACCACTGGAAACTGAGGAATTACTATTTTATTAACTTCGCGCAAATCAATCACGAAATGATACACATCTTCATGGTCATCAGGAGAACCTGAGGGTGCCCTTTTAAGAATCGGAAGAATGGGGCTATTACAAATATTGGCATTCGTCTCCTCAACCACTCCTTTCGTAATAAAATCCTGAATAATTTGCAATAAGGCTCGCTCTCCGGCCTGAGGTATTTTATACTGAGGAATACGAGGCAAAATAGTATTGTCTTTAACATTTATCGAAACCGGCAGGATATGCAACAATCCCACATCTGTATCACCCGTTGCCCACAGAGTAGATGGTATGTCAACAAATTCAGCAGGAAGAGGGAGAGACAGACACTGCTTAGTACTCACATTTGGACCCATCGTCATGTAAACACCTTCCGGGGAACAATAAATCGTAGCATGTAATTCCTTCAACAAATCCAAACCCATCAAATTTTCACCACAATTGGATGTTAACAAGAATGGCGAATCCACAGTGAAAGGACCGATAGTCAATGCAAGAGGTTTTGAAATGGGGCTCACAACCGGTACACCTGAAAAACCTACCGACACATTATTATGGCCAGACAGAGCCGCCCCAGGGACCATACTTTGAGAAACAGAACTTTTCGTCGCACCTGTGTCCACCAAAAATTCCTTAGTCGAACCTTGCAGTTCCGCTGTTACATAAGGACCATGCTGATCTACAGGTATCGGAACTGGTCCCCCACGCTGTCCCTGGCTGTCCTAACTATAAGACATTTCAGTCACTTCCCCCACATCATAATCATCATGATAATACTGCCCATCATGAAGATCGTCAAAATAATTACTATCAGAACGACCCTGTGAGGCTGTAGCTCTCTGAGCCCTATCAGCCCCACCAGCTCCATGACCCCGTCCACGAGAACCGCGTCCTCTAGGGACCGCCACCTTCTGCAAAAGCACGGGGCACTCGCTACGCCATTGTCCCTCCTCTTTACAGTACGCACACTGATTCAGACCCAAAGGTGTAGTAGTTGGCTGCCTACTCGTGCGTGGAAGCTGTCAGGCAGGACCACCAAGTCCTCTCCCATTCCCTCTAAAGGCCTGTTGTAACAACACCTTCGTCTTTAAATCCTTATGCCTTTTCTCTGTCCTCTCCTTTTCCTCATTATCCCTATGCTCATAATACTGTGCCATATTCAAAATAACAGAGGGGGAAGAGGTGGACCAAGTACTTTCATACGCCTGCAAGCGAGTTGCAATTTCAGGAAGCAAATTAGAGACAAATCTATTAACAAACAACAAAACACCTCCCTCAATAGACAAATCCTGCCCACTGTAATCCAAAAATGTACCTTCAAAACGGGTGAAGAAATCAGACACACTCTCAGCTTTCTTTTGTCGACAATTTATCCCAGTCTAATTTTCTAGGTGGAATAAGAGAATGCATATACGTAATAATGCGGCCTGGCAGCGCTAAAATTTCCGCTCGGGGCTTATCACCCGGTTTTCTTTCCTGGTCTCATGCGTTAATTTGATCCCAAGTACCCCCCAACTCAGGAACATGGTCTTGGGTATGGACCTGACTCCAAATATCAACAGGGACAAGAAGACCAAAAAACAATTCAATATCAGCAAGAGTCATTACCGTCGAAGAAGCAGCTTCAGCTAATTCTTTATAATAAGCAGTAGGATTTTTCCTAGGATCAGGCAAATGAGTCTTAAGGGACAACACTTCACTTCTTTTCCACGGAGTATAAACCCATTGTTCTTGAAAGCTGGCTGCCACTGCTGCTCGAGTAACATTACCTCGCCCATCCGTTAACTCTGGTATCTCTGGGTGATATATAGAATGTACCTCTCTCATCGGAATCTGGGACACCGGCCTGGGACTTTTCTCATGTAGTCTTCCCCTATAAGCTATTATCGTCGTAACATTAGCAAAGACTTGTTCTGGCCCCAGTTCACTAATATACACTCGATCTCTAATGTCATATAAAATTTGAGGTGCTTCCGCTTCAAAGTACTGTTGCCAAAGACCAATCAAAGTAGCGGACATGTATTTGAGGGCATGCTGCTGTATAAAAAGCTCAAAATCTCTCATAGTCGCACAGACATCACCCAGACATCTTCCACACTATAAATAGGATTGCGGGTCCACTGTGCAGCCTGATTGGCTATTACCTGTTTCTCTTCATCTCCCACATCAGATCGCACTAACGGTCCCATGCGCTCCTTAAATTTCGTCCAATCCCTATCCTCAAAACCACAGTGGGAGAAGCAACAGAAGTAACAGGCACTATTGTTGCGGAAGGTTGTGCCGGGGGAGAAAGAGCTGGCGAAAGGGATGCTGAGACAATACGTGTGGCAGGAGCACTAACAGTCACAGGGGCCACAGACGGTAAAGAAACAGAAGAAAGAGGAGGAGGAGGAGCCGAAGCCACAGCCGTTGACAAAACAGACACAGGGACAGAGACAGTGGACGCAACTGTAACGGGCGGCTGTGAGGGCACCGGAACAGTGGGATATATTCTTTGCGGGTTATATGGAGGTGGGGGTCGAGTATCCAACAATTCTTCCACAAAAGTGTCATCTTCTTCCTGAGCCACATACGATTTATCAATTTGTAATCGAAACCTTCTATCTTCACACTCAACACCCTTTCCAGTTTTTCCCTGTCATATGCTACAGCTTTCTCAGTCAATGTCTGCATATTCCCTTTCCGGGCCTCTGTTTCTGCCTTCAATCGCCTCTGCCTAGTTGCTTTCTGCCATGTTTGAGGGAACCTACTTCGTCTCTTAAACAACTGTTCTTGTAAATACTCAATCTTTTTTTCATCAAAAGTGACCGTTAACGGCCACTGCAACTCGGCATTGTCCCTCGTATATTTGTGCCATAATGTACTAAACATAATAGGGCCAAGACCATGCTTCACATACATATTAAAATTTGGAGTGCCTACTAAAGGCGCCGGCTGAGCTTCTTCCTATCGAGCATCTGCAGAACAACAGCGACAGCACAAAGAAAACACTTTGCTAACACCAGGCATTCTCAAAAGAAAATAAGTTCACTTTTTATGCCTGGTACAACAATTTAAAATGCTTTTATCCAAAAGACGGCCCTTAGACCTTACCAAATACAAACCAAAATGGTACCACCAAGAACCAAAACAAACTCACCTGATATATGCAGGTCAGAGCAAATTAATTCTCCACTACTCTTCAGACCAAATGGTCAGATCCAAGGGTTTCGCCGTTCAGGACTCCAGTCGGGATGACCACTGGGCGAGGCACCATCCGGCAGGACAGAAGGGGCAGCTGCGAGCAATCAATGCTCCTCATACAGGGATCTCTGATCCGTCAGTCCGACCTGACAATAGCCTCGACCTCCCCCCCGTCCGCAGAAGGGGATGGCTCACTCACCCGAAGGAGTCCCTGTTCGGGCGCCAACTGAAGGAAGTGACCCGATTAGGGTCACTCGGGTCACTCACGACCACCTTTCATCCTTCCATACCAAATGAAGAATCGGTCAGACAGTAGAGAATACAAAGCAATATCTGTTTATTCAGAGTACACTCAGATTGGAGCCCAATCTGTCCAGTCGCTAAGAGTGTTGCAGAGGGGACTGGCATCAGCAAGCATAGAGATACATTATGTACATTTCGGAACCAATGAAGGCACGACCACAATGGAATTTTCCAAGCAGATACAACAGAACAGTGGAATACAAAAATAAGTTTTGATTCTGCAGCTGGGCACACACTATCTAACAGTCAAGGTCATTCTGCCCGTGTCCGGCACTAGACAAGTGGGAGAGGGCCTACATCTAGAGGAAAGGTATGCGTTAATAAGAACAGTGCATTCTTTAGTGTAGCAAAACTCAGCTCCGAAGAAAGATAACCTAGAGAAGGCCGTTTTTCCTCGGAAATGGCAAAGGATTAGTTTCGATCATGATACACGTCCTTACACAAAATGGCGCTGCGAATGCTGACTTATGTAAAACAATGCCAAAGTATATTTTTCTATTCCAACAGTATTGGGCAATTTAAGTTTAAATATTTTCCCATAGTTTAATGTTTTCATTTATTCTAGAATGGTTTTTTTATATTTGAAGTTATTTATATATATGTTATTTTTATATCATTTTAAAGTTTTAAAATAAATTAAAGATAATAGTTTATTATTTATTTTAAAGTAAATATATATGTATAACTTATTATGTTTGTGTTTATTTTTTTATTAAGTTTATTTGTAATATTTTGTATAAATGTATATTAAATTTAATTTACTTTGTTAAAATTAATATTAATATTTAATATATTTAATATATATTATTTTATTTTATATATATATTTAAATTGATATTTTGTACATCTATATTTTTCCATCAATATTTTTGATTTGAAATTTTTGTACTTACCTGTGTAGGTATGGGAGTCGATATTTTTGTAGTCTATATTTTTTTCGATATTTTGAACATCAATATTTTTATCATCGATATTCTATTAGTGAACCGCATTGTCTTACAGGGAATTGTATGAAGATACACCTGACTTCGACAGTATGTATTGTTACCAGCACTATGGTCATCACTTTTTGCACAGAGCTAGTGTTCCACGCACTGTAAACACTTACTATTAATGGGAACATTGCCCAACACCACCAAAAGGTAGTTCTGCCACATTCGCACAGAAATTTGCATACTTTTCAGGGTTCAATACATCAGACCCAATATCATATTACTATAGAATAGTACAGACGAATACAGCTGCGAAGAAAATGATGTTGACAAACACCAAGCTCATATATTCCGCACCTTTTATCTCCCAACTGTCTATGCAAGGTTTCGACTATTGGAGGGACACGATAGACAGAAAATCCATCTGGGGGACGAAAGATTGGCAGGTTTAGGGAACAGAGGCTTTATTTAGAGCTTGCCTCATACCGTTACAGATAATAATCCTGAACAGAAAAGTGCAACAGACTACCTGCTACAGGTTTGCAAAAATTAAAGACCTAAAAACACCACGCATCCCCTCGCCCATACCTATTGAAGGTATATCGAATGACACACTTAGTGAGGAGGTACTGGGTGCAATGATATACAATGGTACATACAATTCCTCAGCTCCCAATTGGAAGTGATGGTTGGTTTGGCCTATCAACACAAATAGGTGTCAATCAAGATTCAAGGGTACCACCAGAAGGTTTAGTATCCATAGGTCTGACCCACACTATGTACATACAGACGACCCAGGGGTAGTGACTCCTTATAGTGTTGGGAAGTGTTGGGAAGTTGTGCCTAGATTGGCTAAAATCCTCAACACTACAACAGGTGAAACAACACATGTCCCTTCTAGCTGACAACATGGATCTTAGGGATTTCTTCTTAGGTCCCAAGAAACCACTTAAGGGATACTTGTCCCCCGGCAGCTATAATATCTTTAGCCAAAGTAATAAGTAAGCCCTTGTTGAATATTCTAAGTAAATTCCTCACATATGCCACAGGGGCAGCTACTTTCAAGAATGCAGCAGTTTTACCACAAATAAAAAAACAGGGAGATGACCCATTTATACTAAAAAATTACAGACCAATATCCCTACTGCCCTATTTGGCCAAGATCTTAAACGCTTAGGTCACCAAAGAGATTTACACCTCTACTAATTTCCTTCTCCCTCTTCAGGCAGGTGTCCATCCAAGGCACAATACAGAAACTGTAATTCTGCATGTTAATGTGGATTTGAGATGGGATGACGACTCTAGAATGGTATCAACTTTAGTCCTATTAGATCAGTCTGCAACTTTCGACATTGTAGACCATAAGATAATTGTCCACTATGTGGAAGAGGCCAGCCTTCAAAGCAGTGCTCCAGAATGAATCAAATAATTCTTGATCAACTGCATCCAGGCAGTTCACATTGGAAATGTCACCATAAATGAGTGTGGCATGCCACATGGCTCATCCTTGCCCCCTGATCTCTTTAAAGTATATATTAGACCCAAAATTAAATAACTAGCCTTGAGTGGATGCAGGCTTTATTATTATGGCGACAACTGCCAATTACTAATTTGATTGGATGGGTCATCAGCTTCCCAGTTACAGTTTTAAAATATAATGCAATTTATCAATGGATGAATGCTACCCAACTAAAGCTGAACTCAGATTAAACTGAGAACATTTTGCGTGTTCAGCAGGGCTAGGACTACAAGGCCCATAATCCTGTGCACCAAAGAAGGGCAGGGAAGTGGAGACAAGTGTACCAAGTGTTTATATCGTAATGATATCTAGAGATTGTATCATCAACCACAAGTGAAAATGTACCCAATGTACCTGATTCAGGCCCATTGGGAAATCTTCAGAGTGAGAGTGTTGAACTAGGAGGAGACTCAGCTGTTGCTATCTCAATAGACCTTACAACTTCCGTGAACCCTTGTGGTACCCATTTTCTACATGTATTGCGATGGAATGTAGCAGGATTAAGGCAAAAATGATTGTGCCAGAGTAGCTTGAGTACATAGAACAATATCATGTTGTCATTATTCAGGAATATTGAAAAGTTGAACCTGCGTATTGGCATGGTTTTACAACATATAGGGGCCGATTCCGATCTCGGTCGGAGGCGCACCCAATACCATTCGGTCGGGAAAAAAGCCATGCGAATGCCTGTTTCCCGACCGATCCGTACATCATACCGAACGAGTAAGTACGATGCGCACAACAGCACAGAATCCGGCCGAGTTGTACTCACCCAATCCAGGTCCTGTTCTCCGACCGAGGCGAATCCGGAAACGCAGAATCGAGTCGCACGGAAGGGAAAATGCAGCCCCGTCCGGCCGAACAAGTACGATGCGCTTTCCGTACGCACCGAACCCGGCGCTACGCACGGCACGTCAAAGCATCCGGGAGAGGCGCACATAAGCTCCGATTCGCGCCACTACACGATCCACGGCTACGAGGCGAACACGCCAGAGACGAGGACGACTCGAAGCAACGAGAAAGACGAACGACATGAACCAACTATGAATCCCTTCGTCCCGATCCTACCAATATTCTACATTAACTACCGGAACAGGCACGGACGCGTACGGCGCAGAAGGTAAGTCAGACACCAACCACAAAACACATACAACACGTACACGACACATCACACACACACAGAGGGATGCAGAATTTACTTACACCAGCAACAGCAGCACCATAGGGGTGGGATGCCCATCACCAATGCCACATATGCACACAGGGGCCTGGATGCGCACCACCACCACCACCCCTACCTAGGGGGGGCCGGATGCCAACCACTACTACCACCCTTAGCCAGGGGGTGCCAGATGCCCACCACCACTACCACCCTTACCCAGGGGGCTGGATGCCTACCACTACTACCACCCTTAGCCAGGGGGTGCCAGATGCCCACCACCACTACCACCCTTACCCAGGGGTGCTGGATGCCTACCACAACTACCACCCTTACCCAGGGGGCTGGATGCCCACCACTACTACCACCCTTACCCAGGGGGCTGGATGCCTGCCACCACTACCACCCTTAGCCAGGGGGCTGGATGCCTACCACTACTACCACCCTTACCCAGGGGGGCTGGATGCCTACCACTACTATCACCCTAAGCCAGGGGGCTGGATGCCCACCACTACTACCACCCTTACCCAGGGGGCTGGATGCCTACCACAACTACCACCCTTACCCAGGGGTGGCTGGATGCCTACCACTACTACCACCCTTAGCCAGGGGGTGCCAGATGCCCACCACCACTACCACCCTTACCCAGGGGGCTGGATGCCTACCACTACTACCACCCTTACCCAGGGGGCTGGATGCCTACCACTACTATCACCCTAAGCCAGGGGGCTGGATGCCTACCACTACTACCACCCTTAGCCATGGGGGTGCCAGATGCCTACCACTACTACCACCCTTACCCAGGGGGGCTGGATGCCTACCACTACTATCACCCTAAGCCAGGGGGCTGGATGCCTACCACTACTACCACCCTTAGCCATGGGGGTGCCAGATGCCTACCACTACTACCACCCTTACCCAGGGGGGCTGGATGCCTACCACTACTACCACCCTTAGCCAGGGGGTGCCAGATGCCCACCACCACTACCACCCTTACCCAGGGGTGCTGGATGCCTACCACAACTACCACCCTTACCCAGGGGGTGCCAGATGCCCACCACCACTACCACCCTTACCCGGGGGGCTGGATGCCTACCACTACTATCACCCTAAGCCAGGGGGCTGGATGCCTACCACTACTACCACCCTTAGCCATGGGGGTGCCAGATGCCCACCACTACTACCACCCTTAGCCAGGGGGCTGGATGCCTACCACTACTACCACCCTTACCCAGGGGGGCTGGATGCCTACCACTACTATCACCCTAAGCCAGGGGGCTGGATGCCTACCACTACTACCACCCTTAGCCATGGGGGTGCCAGATGCCCACCACTACTACCACCCTTAGCCAGGGGGGGCTGGATGCCTACCACCACTACCACCCTTACCCAGGGGGGGCTGGATGCCTACCACTTCTATCACCCTAAGCCAGGGGGGCTGGATGCCTACCACTACTACCACCCTTAGCCATGGGGGTGCCAGATGCCCACCACTACTACCACCCTTAGCCAGGGGGCTGGATGCCTACCACTACTACCACCCTTACCCAGGGGGGCTGGATGCCTACCACTACTATCACCCTAAGCCAGGGGGCTGGATGCCCACCACTACTACCACCCTTACCCAGGGGGCTGGATGCCTACCACAACTACCACCCTTACCCAGGGGGCTGGATGCCTACCACTACTACCACCCTTAACCAGGGGGTGCCAGATGCCCACCACCACTACCACCCTTACCCAGGGGGCTGGATGCCTACCACTACTACCACCCTTACCCAGGGCGGGCTGGATGCCTACCACTACTATCACCCTAAGCCAGGGGGGCCGGATGCCTACCACTACTACCACCCTTAGCCATGGGGGCTGGATGCCTACCACTACTACCACCCTTACCCAGGGGGGGCTGGATGCCTACCACTACTATCACCCTAAGCCAGGGGGGCTGGATGCCTACCACTACTACCACCCTTAGCCATGGGGGTGCCAGATGCCTACCACTACTAACACCCTTACCCAGGGGGCTGGATGCCTACCACTACTACCACCCTTAGCCAGGGGGTGCCAGATGCCCACCACCACTACCACCCTTACCCAGGGGGCTGGATGCCTACCACTACTACCACCCTAAGCCAGGGGGTGCCAGATGCCCACCACCACTACCACCCTTACCCAGGGGGGCTGGATGCCTACCACTACTACCACCCTTACCCAGGGGGCTGGATGCCTACCACTACTACCACCCTTAGCCATGGGGGTGCCAGATGCCTACCACTACTACCACCCTTACCCAGGGGGGCTGGATGCCTACCACTACTACCACCCTTAGCCAGGGGGTGCCAGATGCCCACCACCACTACCACCCTTACCCAGGGGTGCTGGATGCCTACCACAACTACCACCCTTACCCAGGGGGTGCCAGATGCCCACCACCACTACCACCCTTACCCAGGGGGCTGGATGCCTGTCACTACTACCACCTCTACCCATGGGGGCTGGATGCCTACCACCAATACCACCCCCACTCATAGGATGGACAATGCATGACACAACCAGCACACCACAACCTAGGGAATGCAAGAAAAGACATCCCCCCAACACCATGAGAAGCGTGTGTAGACTGTGTCAAATGCCTACAACACTGAACATGACTTTGAACATACAATGTGACCCCCTATCACATGTGCCACACATATATGTGTGTGGCCCCCACAATGCAAGCAGGCCATGACCATTGTGGCAAAGGGGTCCAAACCCCCATCATCACAGTGACCAAAATGTAAGTGTGGGGTCCATATCTGAAGCACATTTTGAACATTGTGGCAATGGGGTCCAAACCCCCATCATCACAGTGACCAAAATGTAAGTGTGGGGTCCATAGCTGAAGCACATTTTGAACATTGTGGCAATGGGGTCCAAACCCCCATCATCACAGTGACCAAAAGGTAAGTGTGGGGTCCATAGCTGAAGCACATTTTGAACAGTGTGGCAATGGGGTCCAAACCCCCATCATCACAGTGACCAAAAGGTAAGTGTGGGGTCCATAGCTGAAGCACATTTTGAACAGTGTGGCAATGGGGTCCAAACCCCCATCATCACAGTGACCAAAATGTAAGTGTGGGGTCCATATCTGAAGCACATTTTGAACATTGTGGCAATGGGGTCCAAACCCCCATCATCACAGTGACCAAAATGTAAGTGTTGACAAAGAAAAAGCTGCAACTGCCAAACTGCATGGATGATTCCTGGTCACAGAACATAAAACACATCAGTGGCAAAGTAGTGCATGTGTCCCATTGCAACATAGATTGGGGGAGGCAAATACTGCAGTGCAAATAAGACATACCTTTGGCCATGTGCAGACAAACAACACCCATGGGGGCTGACACTGTCAACATTCATCAATGACACAATGACAGAAGTGACCATCAGAATGCAGACCCACATATTTGCACCAATGGGCACACAAATGCAGATACCCTGTGGAGACTGTAGATGTGAGGTGAACAGATACCATACCATGGCAGCAATGGGACACACAAACCATGATCATTGTGCTGACGGATGACCTAGGAGTCCCAGGGACAGCAGGGGAAACCCACCAAACTACATACAGCCAATGGCACACCTAAGATATGCCAATGCAGTGGTGCAGATGCACAAACACAAACAGGCAGACACACACTGCACATCAAACACAACAGGTGAGGGGGGGGTGCCAGTGTCCCCAGGCAACCACACAACACATGAGGAGGCCTGAATACCAATTATACAGATGTGCATACACTGCCACACAAAGGTAACTCATGGATCCAAATCCCCTATGTGGGCAATCAGGCATTGTCAGATGAGAGGGAGCACAAATCACACATGTCACACAGGCACGTAGGAACAGCAACTGACACAGCAAGACACAGACACACCACAGCACTACCCCCAGGGCCCCCACAATGTGGTGACCCTGGGTTGCATTACAATCCCACTGTGATGACAAAGCTAAATGTCGTTCACACTGTGAACCACAGTCATGTGTCCTGAGCAACAAACTACCATCACACCTACACAAGCACAAATCAATCAGCACGGCCAGTAAGCCAAGGCCAACATGGAGGCAGGGGTCTAGCCGGGCAACAACTCTCATCTGCACACACTCAACACCACACACCTCGACCTCCAACAATGTGCAGCAGTGAAGCACACATGCACTGGTGACATTGCACATGCACCCATGACAATTCCAGGGTGGTGGGTGGGAACCAAGGTGCAGAAACACATCACACATGGCCACTCAACAAGACTCCTGAATGTCTGACACACTGCACACTATGCTGTACATGGACATGACGGCAATACCACACCAACCAATGGGATCCCAGCCACAGTCACACACCAATGAAGAAGCCAAGGTCACCCACAAAGAACACACATAGACAACAACCAACATTGCAGCCCGGACCCTGAGGAGTGCCAGCAGTCACACACACAACGTGTCACAATCACTGAAAGATAACACAAACTGTAAATCACATGACAGGGGCAAACAACAAGTGCCAAGGGGAAACCTGACTGTGACCCATCTGCGTCTGCACACAAACTCAGCCCTGACAGCAAACACACCTATGGGTGACACCCTGATGACCAGTAATGTGCCATGCACCCACATCACAGAGAACCCAGGGAGAAGACTTTGGGGGAACATAGGTCAACTCAGCAAGCATCACAAACAGGTACAACACTAGGGATCACAGCATGCACAGCTAAACGGAAGTGAACACACAGACATGCTCATACAACACACACCTTGGGCGCAGGCAATGTCACAGGAGTACACACTGCCATGAGGGGACTCCACTCCTGTGTGAGGAAAGCTGTGCCATATGTTGCCTCAGTAGGGCCCCATCATGTCAGCTGAGCACTTGGTCACACAATCAACAATTAGCACCAAATGAAGGCTCCCGTCACATCAGCCTGGTCATGGAAGTGCCAACGAAATCATCAGCACAGATCCAACACACTTGTATAGCAATGTTGCACTGACAACACAGATGAGTCCTTCCCCATTGATGCCCAAACCTGCATGTCCAGTGGAGATGGCCACACGGTCAGGGAAGTAGACGAATTGAACAATGGCAGGCACAACAGATGTGCAGGGGTGGAAGCCACAGATGTGAAATTGCTAATGTAAGTAGGAAATCCCATTGCCAAATACTGAACACATGACACCCTCAGATGCTGCTATGGATGACATGGATACACCACAGGATAGGACACATTCCCCCTGGACCACATGTGTTCCTGCACAGTAACACTTCATTATCATGAGACCAAATATCACCATCACTGCAGCAAGGGCATGGTTAGCATCATCAACAACATGTACATCAGAAGCATAAGCACTAGAGAACAGAAAGTTGCTTTATTCAGCATATGTGTGTTTAAAAGTGAAAGTCCAAAAAACACAAAGGCCAATGGCCAGTCCATTGTCAAAGTCCAAACAGGGTGACAGTGGCAGATGTCACCCTACGCATGCCTGCACTGCACAAAACCAGGGACAATCCACTAGGAGGGGCAACCGGGGGCAGGCCAGGCACCGCAGGGACAGGATCAGGGCTCACCAGGAGGAGGCAGGGAAGGGGTGGTGGGTGCTGGAGAGCCACTGACAACTGCAGTGGAGGTGTCTGACATGGTGTGTGCCGGCACAACTGGGGGCATGACTCAGATGTTGTGGGTGCCGGCACAACTGCAGTGGACCCTGCAGATGGAGTGGACAGGTCCGCCACTGCAGTGCCCAAGTCAGACAGGGTGGTAGTGGACTCCACTGCAGTGCCTACCACCAGGGGAGGAGAATGGGGAACAGGCAAGGTGGGCTGGACAGAGGGGGAGGACACCCTCACCACATCAGTGGCACAGACAAGCGCAGCGGGGGGTGTGGTGCCGGGAGAGCAAGTGGCAGGGGAGAAGGCCGGATCCTCTTGGGGATGGTATATCTGTGGGTGGGGGAACCTGGGGCAGGGTGTGGTGGGGGCACCTGTGGAGTGGGGGCCTGAGGGATGGAGGAAGGAGACCTGGTGCCTGAGCTGCAGGGCGGCGGCGGGGTCTTGCTCTTACGACTCCGGGGGACTTGCGGGTGGGGGCCTCAGTCTGTCTGCGCCTGGGGGAGGGTGTCCGGGGGCGAGGGGCACTCTGCTCCATGTGGGTGGGCTTCCTCTTCCCCCTGAATGCTGTATCAGCTGGATCGGAGGGGAAGAGGCCGAGGTCACTGAGGAAGAGCCGCTGGGTCTTTGGGGTTGCAGGTGAGGCAAGGGAGGGTGCTTTGGAGGGAGAGGCAACTGAGGACTGCGCAGTGCTCGTGGATGCGTGTGTGTGTTCCAGGGCCCCATCCCCTGTGAGTCTGGTTTCAGTCCCCTGACTGTGCGTGCGTGTGCGTTTTGTTTGTGGCGTGTGTGTCTGTGTGCTGGACGTGTGTGTGCTGGTGTGTGCCTGTGACGGTGTGTGTGTGCTTGGGACGGGTAAGGTGCTGGGGAGTGTGGATGGAGCAGAGGCAGGAGGGGTGAGGGACTGTCTGAGGAGGGACACTGCTGCCGTCAGGGAGGAGTCCATGGACCTATTGCCCCTCTGTAGGTCAGACATGCCTGATGAGATGCCCTCCATGAACGACACCAGCTGAGTCAACAGAGCGGTGTGCGCATGGAGGACACTCAGCATGGCTGTCTGCCCTACATGGAGCTGGCGAAGGAAGTACACAGACTCCTCACTCAGGGCAGCAGGGGACACAGGGGCAGGGGTGCGGTGCCTGGCCCAAAGGAGACACGCTCCCGAACATGGGAGCCTCCACGGACCTGGGGAATGGGAGCCGATGGGAGGGCGGTGGTGGTGCTGGTGGTGGCGGGGACAGAAACACTAGCTGGGGTGTGGTGGCTGCTGACACCCGCCTCCATAAGGGAGTCATCCTCTGAGCCGCTGTGGTCCTCAGCTGAGGTGGATGCTGCTGAGGACTCCTCGGTGTGGCTCCCCTCGCCCTCCGTGCCACTGGGTCCCTCCGACCACTCCTCGGCTGCTGACCCAGTCTGGCTCTCCGGCTCCTCCTGGTCCGTGGAGCTGTCCCCTTCCGTGGCCGTGGATGTATCTGCAAACAATGGGGAAACAGACAGACATCAGTCACCTGCACCAAACGCACACACCACTGTGAGCACAGCACATTACAGAGCAAGCCCTGGCATCATTAGTTGAACATTGCTAAAAGTGCCCTAACTGAACAGGAGAAGCCAATTGTCAGTCTGATGCCAACCATGGCACTCACATCCCACATGGCCTTGCACCCATCTGTCTGGTGTCTGTTGGATAGCAACACCCCAGTGTGGACACATGCACCACCTACACAGTAGTTGGACAGTGCAGAGGACACGGTGTAGCATGTGGACATGCACACATCACAACTCTTGCCACTGAGTCAGTACAGGTTTCCGGATGAAAGGGATGCCCAGAGTCAAATAGGAAATGCATGTGATGCATACCAGCGACAGACACCATGATGCACCCATGTCCTGATAGCCATCGCCACAATGGTGTGCATGTAGCACATGTCACTCCCCTGTAGGATCACCAATAAGTAGACACATGCCATGGCGGAGGCATGACTGCTAAGTCATACATCACTGTCTCAGTGATGTATGACTTGGCAGCCAGACAACAACACTCTGCACTGTGTCACAATAGTAGGTCATGGGGAATGCAAGTCCTGGAGCTGCACAAGTGCACATGTACATCCCCCACACAACACATCATCTTAACCCTCATCTGTCCAGGTCATACCGATTGGACATATGGGAGACCTGTGACACTACCCTCTGAACCTGAGCCCCTCACAATCTGCTGTGAATGGGAAACAGCTGCCTGAACTTCACATTTGCATACCCCAGTCTGCACGGGCAGCTGATCAAACACCTATGTGACACACAAGTATCGTCTCCTATGGTCACATCTCCAGTGGCATGCTGAGCCCCAACCGAGAAACACCCCAGCAGTCCTGGCAACAAATCCACAGCACACTGACACAGAGGCAGACACCTGAGGGGTCAAATCACTGCGCACAATGTGTCAGCTGATACACGGGAGTGGGAGTACAGGTGTATTGGATGGGCTGGAGTAGGCATGACTGTCCTGCCCCACATGAATGAGGGATGAGCCCTGGACAGTGGATAGCTGGCTATGTATGTGTGACACACGTAATCTGCACACTCCTGGGGCCCAAACATTGTTCCCACCCGCTGCATGGGTGTGTGCCAGATACCCCAGGCACTAGTGGTGGCTCAGCTCAGCAAGTGGACCGCATATCAAAGCAACACGCAGATTACATGTCCGAACACAGGCGTTGTGTGAACAATGGACCCACCCATGATGCCCACAACAGAGTCAGGGAAACAGATGCTGTCCCCCACCTTGAGTGAAGCAAACTGCAAGGACACAGTCCCAAGTGACACAATTCCCTGAATGTAAGGGCCACACCTGGGTATCAGATGAGGAGTGGGAAGTGCACAATAGAGGGACATGGCTCCTGGACAACATGACTGCTGTACTGTGGCAGTTTAACCAGGCCAGAGGAGGGCACATAGCATGTAATACAGAGTTCACAGTGCAGTCTTTGACTCACCCCCTCCTTGCTGCTGTCTGGCCTTCAGCTGCCCATCCAGGTCTGGAAACACCACCGCCAGGATCTGGAGCATGTGGGGGTCAGGGTCCGTGTTCCGCCCCTCCTGCGAGGAGGCGACAGCTTCAGCTGGACCCATGCAATCCTCCGGGTCCAGCCCCGAAGGTCCTGCCACCTCTTCTGGCAGTTGCGGATCCGGCGCTTGTAGACCCCCACGGACCGGACAGCCCGGACGATGTCCTTCCAGATCTCCTGCTTCCGATGGGCATTAACTTGTGAGGATGACAAAGTGAAAAGGCCATAACTACACATGCAACATATCCGTGCATGACACAGTTGTATATACATGTCTCAATCACAGGGGCACATGATGTACACAGGCAGTGCAATGCTGCCCATGGACAGTTTGCCAGAAGTCACTACATGGTATCATTGCATGGGAAGTAAAACCTTGTTCAAATGCACTGTCACTGCACCATACCTGTCCAGTGCATGTCACTACACACTATGGGGGTGACAACTACTCAGTGAGCCTGCTAGCCAGTGGCGTGCAGACTTTCAGCCTTGCTAGTCAGACAAAATGCACATTCAGAAAGGCAGTGCACAGAACACTCACCTGCTCCCCTGGTGTCCCATACAGCTTGCTGTACTGTGGAAGTAGGCTGTCCAGCAGGGCCTGGTTCTCCTCAAGGCTGAAGGCTGGGACTCTCTCCACAGTACGTGCCATTGCAGGGTCCATAGGGGGCAGAGACAGCAGCAGTGCAGTGGCAGATGTCGTCCTGGAGCATGTAGTGCAGGCAAGTGAGCTCTCAGGGGAACAGCCAGCAATATATATGTGCTGCAGAGGCAGATACTGTCCCATGTGTCCAAAGTGATAGGTCCAAGTCGTTTGCATCTTCTGAATCTTGCCAATCCATGGAATAGCAGCACCAATACACGCCCACAGCATCCTTCAAATCTTCAACTTCATGACATACATGATTTTGCAACATTGTTGTGGGTGACCAACTGAATTTCCAGCAACCGACTCGTTCGAATTTCGAAACGCGTCCGTTGCCAGGCTAGGCCATTGACAATGGATGCGCACCGATCGGTCCATTGCTGTTCAACGCGTACAGAGGTACAACGCGTACCCGCACACATTGAATGCAATGGGCCGGCCGGGCGCACCGATCGGTCCATTGCGGTACAACGCGTACAGGGGTACAACACGTACCCGCACACATTGAATGCAATGGGCCGGTTGGGTGCACCGATCGGTCCATTGCTGTTCAACGCGTACAGGGGCACAATGCGTACCCGCACACATTGAATGCAATGGGCCGGCCGGGTGCACCGATTGGTCCATTGCTGTTCAACGCATACAGGGGTACAACGCGTACCCGCACACATTGAATGCAATGGGCCGGCCGGGCGCACCGATCGGTCCATTGCTGTTCAACGCGTACAGGGGTACAACGCGTACCCGCACACATTGAATGCAATGGGCCGGCCGGGCGCACCGATCGGTCCATTGCGGTACAACGCGTACAGGGGTACAACGCGTACCCGCACACATTGAATGCAATGGGCCGGCCGGGTGCCGGGTTCACTCGGGTTCACTCGGTCCATTGCTGTTCAACACGTGCACACATTGAATGCAATGGGCCGGCCGGGTGCACCGATCGGTCCATTGCTGTTCAACCCATCCCTGTACAAGTGACTGGCATATGTCACCATGCCTGTCTCAGATGAACATATGCCAGCCACAGATAGCTCCCAGGGAGTGAGGGGCACACCTACAACACAACAGCCTGTCCAAACTGTATCATAAGGCATGTAAGGCTGCATTTCCTATTGTGTGTATGTTGGTGTACATGTTGTCCTGTGGGTGTCACCTGGGGGCAGCCACCCCCAGGCTGTGCACGCGTTCATGGGGTCAGGATCCTGGGTGTTACGTGTACATGACCACTGTGATGTGCAACTGTTCATATCTGTGCATGTGCCATGGTCACATTTCACGGTGGTGTATGTGTATGTCATGTCACATACCCCGTGAGTCCCATGTGGGACGGTATGTTTGAGCCAGGGTGTCCCAGTGGCACAATAGTGATGGTCCTCCACAGTCTGTGTGCATGTAGTGTTTACAATGTCTCTGATTTCATGTGCACAATGGGAGACAGTCTCCACATCCATGTTGTGTGTGCATGGACTTTGATGTTGTGCGTGTGTGTGTCACAGATGTCCATGTCTGTCCTGCAGAGCAAGTGGAACCACTACCTGTGGGGGTCATGGTTGTTTTGCTGTGGTGTATACATGATACTCCATGTAATGCCAGTGTCCATGTGGCAATACAGGGTCCCTGGGAATGTACCTGTCGTTGAGCTGTGATGCCTGGGGCACATCTGTCCTCACATGTCACTGTGGGGGTGATTGTGACATGGCAGCAGGAGATGGGAACTGTGACACGGCCTCATGATATCCAATGGGCCAACCTGGGATGTATTGATGCCACTTGTTGAACCGTGATGACAGATGTTGGCCATGTATGTACCATACATGTCCTTACGGAACTGCACACTTCATGTAGTTGTGCCTCATAATGATGTATGATGTGATATTGAGTGTGTTCAATGCCGCAAATGTGGGGTGACTGACAATCTTGCTTTCTTCTCCTCTGCACTGCAGGGCTCCTGCTGTCCATAGACCATTCCCAGACCTGGCAACGATGGTGGAACGGGACAGCATCCGACGGTACCGCTTCACCAGGCAGCTGATTGAGGATTTGGCAGTGCAGTTGGCCCCACATTTGCAGCCTGGCCGGCCGTATCCTACAGCGCTGACCCCCAAGGTGAAGGTGATGGCAGCCCTACACTTCTTTGCCACCGGTACCTTCCAACATACTGTGGCAACTGCTGGTGGGATGTCACAGACCATGTTGAGCCGTGTGCTCCGCGATGTTTTGGAGGCAATGTTGCTATACCTGAACCGGTACATCTATTTCCCTAGACTGCAACGACTCACTGACGTGAAGAGTGACTTCTATGCCCTGGGGAGGATGCCGCATGTCATTGGCTCCATTGATGGGACACATGTGGCTTTGGTACCACCACAGGCCCAGGAGCAGGCCTACCGTAACCGCAAGCACTACCACTCGGTCAATGTACTGGTGGTGTGTCTTGCAGATATGACCATCACACACGTGTGTGCCCGTTTCCCTGGTTCAGCACACGATGCCTTTGTGATGAGGAGTAGTCGCATCCCCAGGATGATGGCACAGATGCAGAACCAGCGTGCCTGGCTTGTCGGTGTGTACTGACTTTGTGCCATTGTGTGTGATCTGATCTGTAGTATTCCGCCCACTTTTCCAAGTCAGCTAATGTGCACTTGACTGTCCGTAGGTGACTCGGGATACCCCAACATGCCGTGGTTGCTGACACCCCTCAGGAACCCTGTGACACCAGCCCAGATGCGCTACAATGAGGCACATGGTTGGACCAGGAGAGTGATTGAGCGGACATTTGGTCTCCTGAAGAGCCGCTTCCACTGCCTCGACAAGACAGGAGGGTCCCTCCCATATGCCCCAGCGAAGGTGTGCAAGATTATCATCGTCTGCTGCATGCTCCACAACCTGGCAGTGCGGAAGGAGTTGCCTCTAATCCAGGATGACAATGACCAACATCCGCCACCTGTGGAGGATCCTGGCCTGGCCTCATGATGATGATGATGAGGGTGATGTCCGCACACAGCTCATCACCAACTTCTTTAGCTGAATGTGAGTATCCTGAGGTGTCATGTCAATGATGTGAGTTGGCATGATATGTGTAGGTGGTGCTCTGGTGCTGTTGGAGTGTGTCCATGGCCTACTTGACTGGATGTGTGTAGCGATGTGTGCTTACAGGTGGTCTGTACTCCCCAACAGTGTTGACATGCTAACTTGGTTCTGGGTGGGTATCTTGTAACATGTATTGTGCATGAGTTTTGCTGTTCTGTCCTGTTCTCCATTGCTTTTGACTGTGTGTCATTTCTGTCTTTCACAGGGTACTTTCAGATTCGTTTGGTCAACTGTGTCCACCGACGACGTGATTGTACTTCCAGGGTGGTAGCTGTTGTGTCCCTACAGGTGATGTGCGCCACACCCATGGACTTCCTTCCTTCTACAGTTGTTGACTGTGTGCCCGCTGCCAGGTGGGATTACCTTGCATCTGTAGTGGTTACGACATGTTGCAACTGTGTAATAAACCTGTGCTTCACTTTGTGATGTGCGTTGTCTGTGGTCACACATTTGACTGCCATTTGCTTACTGCACCTGTGGGCTACTTGACTACAACTGGGAATAGGTGTGGTGTCTGTGCATTGCACCGTCTTCCCTGGCAACATCAGTGTAGGCAATGAGTCAGATGGCCTAGGTGTGTATGTGTTGTGTAGCCCTGGTGGTGTGTCTCCCTCATATGTGTCACGTTGCCTTTACTCACATGCCTGTGTTGTACTTGCTGTTGCAGTTTGCATACACAGTGTAATTTTGCAGTTCATCATCCCCATGACAGCACCCACGTTGGAATCACAACAGAGGCAAGTATGGTGTATTAGTGTGTTTATTGTGATACATTTGTGTGAATAGTGCATAGGATGGTTTGTGCTGTACATATATATTGCAATCAGAAGTTCCTAAGTGAATTGAAAGTCCTGGTAGACAAAATCCCCAGTATCGGGGCCACAGTTGTCTGAGACATTGGTCCAACTTGTACTCCCCATGTCATGTGTGGGAGTTGTGTTGCCGTCAACAGGGTGAACAGTTTGTGCACAAAGGTGAACATCCAGAACAGGTTCAGGCTTCCTGGGGGTTGCACTTGGCCATCGGCCTCTCACTTGCCCCTCCTCGGACGACCCCTCTTCTTTGGGGGGCCCCTCAAGTACAGGCTGCTGCGGTGCAGGGGACTCTCCGCCAGAGTCATCCTCCCTCCCTGTGGCAGTTGCAGTTTGTTCAGCACCAGATGTTGTTGGCACACAGGGAGGTGTGGACTGGTTGCTGTTCATCTGGCGGAGGCATTGTAATATGTCCCTGTGCACCGCCGTCATCTCTTGCAGTGCGTCCCACTTGGACTCCACGCGGGACATGTGTGAGTCCAAGCGGGCATGATGGGCAGCCTGCTGCTGTTTCATGTCTCTGAGGAGCCCCACTACCTGGCTGAGATCTCCGGTGCTGGACTGGTATTCATCGGCTATGCGTACCAGTTGTGGGTCATCATGCACACCAGCAACCTCTGCAAGCAGCGACCTCTGTCTCCCACCCCTCCCACCACCCCTGCCGACATGTGCAGTGCGTGCAGTGGTCCTGCTGGTGCTGCAGCTGGTGGTCTTGCTGGTGCTGCATGTTGACTTGCACCGGAGGTGCCAGGTTGCTCTTCTTCGTCCGAGGAGGGCAGAGGCTGTACGACACCAGTGAGCTCCGTATCCTCTTGAGCCTGGGACTGGGACTCCTCAGCGTCTGCTGCTGTGTCCCCATCATCACCTGTTTTTGGGAGACACAAACAATGTATGTTATGTTTCTGCAGGCATCAATGGTTGACACACCTGACAGTTGTGACTGTGCCTCTGGGTGCGGACCTGTACATTGCATTGTCCTAAGTTGTCACAGTCAGGGGTTGATATTGGTGTAGCACATTGTCCTGCATTATTTGGGCATTTCTATGTATTTGTTGGGGTGTGAACATGGTCTGCATTGGTTGTATTTGGTTGACAGCCGGCCCTCCTTCCCACCCAGCCAGTCAGTTATCCCACCATGGACTGTGCTTGCATTGCAGGGAGTGAAAGTTGTCTTTCAGGATGTCAGTCAGTGGTGTCCTGCTGTTGGTTGTTGCACAGTTGCCAGGAGGGCCTTGTGCTCCCCACAGCAGTAGCCAGTGTCAGCCATCTTGTCAGTTGTTTTCCACTCCCTGTGATGTGAGCATGGTTCAGGGTGGTGTTGATGGGACAGTTGTGGGGGTGAGCTATGTCTGTGACTATGACTCCCATCATGCTATTGCCTCCACCCCACTTCCCAGCATTCCCATACTTACTTGCTTTTGTGGGGAGTTCAGTGTGTGTGGGTGTGAGAGCAATGGCAAGATGGCTGACAGTGGTGTCCTGCTGTTGGTGGGTGTGCAGTTCCCAGCATGCCCTTGTGCTCCCCTCGACACAGCAACAGTGTCAGACATCTTTGATGGGCCTTTCCACTCTCTGTGGGATGTGCATGCGTGAGTGTGAGCTTGCTGGGCCATGTGGTGGGGGATGTAGAGCTGTGACTACGACTCCCATCATGCTATTGCCTCCACCCCCCTTCCCAGCATTCCCATCCTTCCTTCCTTTTGACTCTGCTTCCCTGTGGGGTGGGCTGCCTGTGCTGACAGGATGGCTGGGAGTGTTGTCCTGGCAGTTGTTTGGCTAAAAGTCCAAAGAGTGTCCCTGTGCTTCACACAACATAACCCAGGGTGGAGGTTCTTTGTGGGATCTTGAGTTAGGATGTGAGGCATTGCATTCTCCCAGGTGGGTTATGTGGAGTATGTGTTGAGGAGGTGTGTGAGGGGAGGTGCTTGTGACTATGGTCAGTGCTGCAAGTCCTCCTTCCCACCCAGCCAGATATCCCACCATGGAACGTGCTTGCATTGCAGGGAGTGGAAGTTTTCTTTCAGGATGTCAGTCAGTGGTGTCCTGCTGTTTGTTGGTGCACAGTTGCCAGCAGGGCCTTGTGCTCCCCACAGCAGTAGCCAGTGTCAGCCATCTTGTCAGTTGTTTTCCACTCCCTGTGATGTGAGCATGGTTCAGGGTGGTGTTGATGGGACAGTTGTGGGGGTGAGCTATGTCTGTGACTATGACTCCCATCATGCTATTGCCTCCACCCCACTTCCCAGCATTCCCATACTTACTTGCTTTTGTGGGGAGTTCAGAGTGTGTGGGTGTGAGAGCAATGGCAAGATGGCTGACAGTGGTGTCCTGCTGTTGGTTGGTGTGCAGTTCCCAGCATGCCCTTGTGCTCCCCACGACACAGCAACAGTGTCAGACATCTTTGATGGGCCTTTCCACTCTCTGTGGGATGTGCATGCGTGAGTGTGAGCTTGCTGGGCCATGTGGTGGGGGATGTAGAGCTGTGCCTACGACTCCCATCATGCTATTGCCTCCACCCCCTTCCCAGCATGCCCATGCTTCCTTCCTTTTGACTCTGCTTCCCTGTGGGGTGGGCTGCCTGTGCTGACAGGATGGCTGGGAGTGTTGTACTGGCAGTTTTTTGGCTAAAAGTCCAAAGAGTGTCCCTGTGCTTCACACAACATAACCCAGGGTGGAGGTTCTTTGTGGGATCTTGAGTTAGGATGTGAGGCATTGCATTCTCCCAGGTGGGTTATGTGGAGTATGTGTTGAGGGGGTGTGTGAGGGGAGGTGCTTGTGACTATGGTCAGTGCTGCAAGTCCTCCTTCCCACCCAGCCAGATATCCCACCATGGAACGTGCTTACATTGCAGAGAGTGCAAGTTGGCTTTCAGGATGTCAGGCAGTGGTGTTGTGCTGTTTGTTGGTGCACAGTTCCCAGTAGGGCCTTGTGCTCCCCACAGCAGTAGCCAGTGTCAGCCATCTTGTCAGTCCTTATCCACTCCCTGTGATGTGAGCATGGTTCAGGGTGGTGTTGATGGGCCAGTTGTGAGGCTGAGCAATATCTGTGCCTACTACTCCCATCATGCTATTGCCTCCACCCCCCTTCCCAGCATGCCCATGCTTCCTTCCTTTTGACTCTGCTTCCCTGTGGGTTGGGCTGCCTGTGCTGACAGGATGGCTGGGAGTGTTGTCCTGGCAGTTGTTTGGCTAAAGGTCCCAAGAGTGTCCCTGTGCTTCACACAACATAACCCAGGGTGGTGGTTCTTTGTGGGATCTTGAGTTAGGATGTGAGGCATTGCATTCTCCCAGGTGGGTTATGTGGAGTATGTGTTGAGGGGGTGTGTGAGGGGAGGTGCTTGTGACTATGGTCAGTGCTGCGAGTCCTCCTTCCCACCCAGCCAGATATCCCACCATGGAACGTGCTTCCATTGCAGGGAGTGGAAGTTGTCTCTCAGGATGTCAGTCAGTGGTGTCCTGCTGTTGGTTGTTGCACAGTTGCCAGCAGGGCCTTGTGCTCCCCACAGCAGTAGCCAGTGTCAGCCATCTTGTGAGTCCTTTTCCACTCCCTGTGATATGCGCATGGTTCATGGTGGTGTTGATGGGACAGTTGTGGGGGTGAGCAATATCTGTGACTACGACTCCCATGATGCTATTGGCTGCACTGACTTGCCCAGCATACACAGAATTCCTTTCTTTCAGTGGTCTTCACTGTGTGTTGGTGTTGTAGTGGTGGCTACATGTCTGGATGTGTTTGTTAGTTATATCTGTGCCACTGCCTAGCTGTAGTTGTAGTTGTGTTTGTACATGTGATGACACGGTTAAATGTAACTTTGAGATGGCATGTGTTGTGTTTATCTGACTGACAAACACATTTTGGGATGATTCTGTTCTGGTTGCTGTGTAATTGCTATGAGTGCATGGTTTGACTCTCCCCTTGACAGTGATGTGTGTGTGTATTGTGGCAGAATATTGTGTACATTTGTTGTGTACTCACCAGGCTCTGGGATGTTCTCTAGTCCATAGACGCTCACTGGCGGAAGGATGGCCCGCACCTTCTCCTCCCAGAGCCTGAGGTATACTGGCTTGGCAGGAGGGCCACTGCCGGTGTATTGGCTCAGGAGGTAGTCCTTCTTGAGCAGCTCCCGTACCCTCCTGCGCACGTCATACCACCTGTTCTGGATGTCAGTCTTTGTGCGCAGACATGGTGATTGTGCGTTCACCCTGTTGATGATCCTCTCCCACATCTTGGTTTTCTGGGAGATGGGTGTCTGTTGGACCAGTGTGCCAAACAGCTGTGGCTCTATCCTGAGGATCTCGTCTACCAGGACTTCCAATTCACAATCTAGGAACTTGTGATTCTTCTTTGGGGGCATGGTGATGGGTGGTGATGGTGAGTGATGTGTGTGTTGGTGTGCAGGTGAGGGTGTGTGAGTGTGTGTTTTGCTGGGTGTATGTGAGGTAGCTATTTGTTGGTGTGCTGATGGTGTGTGGCTTGTTTGAGGGATGAGCTGTGGGTGTGTGGTTGCTGTCTGTTGAGTGCTGGCAGTAGAATAGCATTTGCAAAGGATGGGATTTGTGTCCTTTATATGGGTGGAGTTGTGGGTGTGTCTTTGTTCTCTGTCCCCACCCCCCCAGTATTTATTGGCTTTGTAATTGCTTGTTTGGCCTTTTTTTGTGTATTTTTCCTTAGTACTTTCTGTGCATGTTGGAAACGTTCTTGTGACCGAGTCGGACCCTGCAGTTGTCTCGTACGGTCGTCTCCGTTTCGTTCACGCTGTGTTTGTGCAGTTTTCTATGCTGCGTACGCGTCGGTCGCGGTGTTTTGTGTTACTTCGGCTCGCAGTTTTGTATGCGTGTCGGTCGTACGGCTTGTCCTCCGTACGACTCGGTCGTGGTTTTCGCGCCTTGAATCGTACTTTGCGGTTTGGAGTTCGCGGGTACGTTTCGGTTGGATTTGTTCCGGGTGCGTGTCGGTCGGTTCGATTCGCGTGTTTTTCCGGCCGGATTGCTGTTTTCCGTGCGGCTCGGTCGTTCGGCTTGGGTTCAGTACGTGTCGGTCGGATTTTGCACGCTTTGCATCGTACTTGGCGTGTCGGGCGCCACAGGTACGTGTCGGTCGGAATTAATTCCGGCTCCGAGTCGGTCGGTGCTTTTTCCGGCCCGAATCGGAATCGACCCCATAATATTCATGAATTTCCGTCAACTGCTGGAAGGGTTTCTGGTGGGTTAATTATTTGGGTGAAGATTACCTGAAACTATAAGATCAAAACAATGCCCTTACTTTCCATTGATATTCTGGGATTTAACCTAATTGGGACAAATGGATTATCGTTAAATGTTTGTAACATTTGTAACCGCCCAATTCCATGCAATAGAGTCACTGACCATTGCCACCTTGGATCATCACCTGTCTAGTTTTAATGTTAATACTCAACTATTAATTGGAGGGGACTTCAATGACACATTTGAACCACTGGAATGCTTGGACATGGTGACTGGGGAGGAGGACAAAATGAGGGGAATTCCATCGCTCAATTCTGCCTTACCAATCCCGGGAGCTACACAACTTACATTACTGACACTTACCCATGGCCTAACCTGATGTAATGGGCGTTCTAAATCTGACAAAGCTAGACTGTACACCTTTACTAGGGGGGACTATAGTAGCAGGATCAATTACTTTCATTGGATTTTGTGATCTGGGACAAAATGATTGACTTATATGTGGATCCGAGAAAATATAGCTACCATAAAGTGTTACATCTTACTATGAGTACTGCTGTACTTTCGTTCTTACCCGAGAATAGAGGACCAACTCTGATGTCACCTCAAATTGGGAACAATTGCAGGTCAATTAAATGGCCTAGCACCTCAGCTAAGCTCAAAATCTTGATGACCATATACAATACTTTCTATTCAGTCATCGCTCACTAAGTGGATTTACCACAAATTGAAATTCCTTTCACTGAGATTTATTGTATTTAGTTCACCAAACTAAAGGAATTTTTTTGTACACGGCTAGTAGTACAGTCAAAATACCAAGAATAACCTGTGGTAAACCAAAGACTTGTAAAGCAAAACACATACTTATTAAAGCAATACATTCTTGTATTCCTTTTGTAATATGAACAGCTAGACCTAATTATGAGCATATTTTAAACAAATGCAAATTGGTTTGAAAGGAGGCAAATTGACCAGTCCTCATTAAGGCAGCTAAGACTAAAAAAATACCCACCTTCTGGCATGTTATAGCCATTGGTAGCAGAGGAGGAAACACCTCCAGCGACCACTTCTTTTCCCCTTCTACTTGGTTTCATCATTTCACAGATCTATTTTCAAATACTACTTTGTCAGAGCATAGTCAATATGATGACTTAATTACACTAGCGAGTGCCAACAGGTTGCCACCAACTGAGCACTTTACTTTGTCTCTCATGCACAGGTTGCCATAAAATCTATCAAAAAGGACTAGGCCCCATGCCACGATAAAATTCCGGGGGATGTTTTTTGTTCTGACATCAAAATATAGGCCCCTTACATTAATTTACTGTCAAAAGGAATAGCAGCCGGGGCATCTATTCCAGAAACATGGCGTGGTGCTGAAATTATTCCAATCTACAAAAAGGGCAACAGGGATCCCTAGCAATTACAAACCTAAACGTTTATTAGACAATCTGCAAAACTTTTTCTGTAGACACATTCTCAATAAACTTGAACAATGGATTGTGGAGAAAGGAGTCAAATTCACCTTTCAGGCTGAATTAAGGCCTTAAACAAGCACTGTTAATCAAGGATCACTGATGAAATATCGACTACAAAAACATCGACCTACGAAAATATTGCGGTAAAAATATCGTACACACAAATATCGACACCCTATACTTAAACAAGAACTTACACAAATATCGATAAAAAATATCGCCTAATTAAATATCGATTACAAAAATATCGACAGCAAAAATATAGATAACAAAAATATCGATAACATTAAATTATAATGAAATACAACAAATATATCGAGAATACCAATATCGACTACACAAATATCGCTAAAATACATATAAATAATATCGAAAATGCCATTTAACATTGAATAAAGACTATTTATAATTATTTAATTATTTAACATATCCCAAATAATTATAATAAATTATGACAACATATATAAAAAATATTAAATGATTAAAAAATATATAATATAATTATATTAACCCAAATAAATGAATACAATCACAATATAACATTAAATTACTTTCCAACAATGCGAAAATTACATATATATAATATATAACAACTATACATATTATAAATTACATTTAAATAACTACAACAAATAACATAAATATAAACATTAAATAAACATTACATATATTTACCTAATTAAAAGGTAACTGCTAATAAATTCAAATAACGTGTCTCAACCAATGATTTTAAACTAAAAACACACAAACCACTAAAAAATGTTAACTAATTAACTAAACACTATAAAAACAAGGAATTAATTAACACAAATTTACCGTTTATTGGCCAAACACAGAGGGAGAGCGTTACTTTGCGAGAGAGAGACCAAAGAAGAAAGAAAATCTACACAAACTACTATATCAGATTATTCTACAACACAGGTAAGAACAAAACTTTTATACAAAATATAAATACCTCGACCTCCTTAACTTAATTAACTAAAATAATGAAATGGTCCCCTTTTTTAAATCAAGACTAAAGTGCAATACAACCACACCGAGAAAATACAACACAAATATGTTATTAAATACCTTATTTAACTCAATATAATGACAAATATAAGACCTATAAAGAAAGTAAATAACTCTGATTTTTTAAACGTATTAAAAGTACAAAACATAACTAATAAATACTTTTTTCTTCACAGCTTTTACAAGCTGCACCTACAAAGAACATCCACGAAACTAAATTCATCAACTACAACTAGTAAGTATTATTTGTTTCATTGCTAAATAAAAAACGATACAAATAAATTAAAAACATGTCACATTTAATTTCACATAAACATTTTACTTTTGTACCAACAGAAAATAGAACAGTGAAAAAACAACGAGCATCAAATAATCCCATCAACAAAAGTCAAACAACACTAATGTAAGTATTTTTTTCTATATTATTAATAATACTAGCATATTTATTATTTACAATAGCATATTTACTAAACACATATGTATATATCTTCACAGATATACCCCAAAAATGGCAGAAGGAGCAAAGTTTATTACATCTCAAAAGGGGAAACTAATGCTTTGCTACATGGGTTACACTTACACCCTAGAAAAGGTCATAGAAAATAAAACTCATTGGAAATGTAGCAAATATTATTTCAATGCCTGTTATGGGAGAGCTATTACAATAGATATGAATGTTGTGAATGTTAGAGAACACAACCATCCCCCCAATGTGACTGAAGTGGAAGTAAGAGATGCCCTAGAGACAATAAGGGAAGCAAGCACAAGTTCCCACCAGATAAGTACTCAAATACTGAAAAATGTTTTAACCAGAGTACCAGAACATGTCACAGGACAACTACCTTCCATCCCCAGTTTAAAAAGATTAATAGCAAAAACTAAGAGAGCTTTAGATCAAACTCCAGCTGTCCCCCAAACTTTTGGAGAAATCCAAATACTCCCAGAATACACCATCACCCACAAAGAAGAAAAATTCTTGCTTTATGACAACAAAAGTCATGATAAAAGAATTATTATGTTTGCAACTAATACTAATTTGCAAAAACTTAAAAACTGCGAAACGTGGAAGATGAACGGAACCTTTAAAGCTTGTCCCAAACCATTGTATCCACTTTATACAATTCATGGAGAATTTGAAGAGACAAATATCCCATTTATTTATGCATTGCTGCCTAATAAACATAACACCACCTATATTGAAGTACTAACTACAATAAAACAATTCACAGAAAATTACTACCCCCAAAGAATAATAATAGATTTTGAACAGGCAATTATTCAAGCAATACTCAAACTATACCCACACACTGCAATACAAGGTTGCTACTACCATTTTAATCAAAGCATATGGAGGCACCTACAAAAATCTACTTTAAGCATAGAATATTCAACTAACAGCAACTTTGCCTACCAAATTAAAAATTAATAGCCCTGGCCTAAGTACCAACTACTGAAGTAGCCAATCACTACAACTTACTAATAGAAAGTCCTTTCTATCAAGCCAATGAAACAAAATGAAGTCCCTTCCTCGACTACTTTGAAGACACCTGGGTGGGAAGGTTACATAGGTCAGGGCATCGTAGACAACCTAAATTTCAAATCCCCTGGTAGAATGTGTATGCCAGTACTGTGGCTCAAAAAGCCAAGACAAACAATGCAGTGGAAGGATGCATAATGCCTTCCAAGCCACAATAGGAAGAGGACAACCAACATTACACAAACTTATTGAAGCTATTAAAAAAGAACAAAGCTACCAAGAGCTCAGACTAGAGCAATCTCTAAGCAAAATAGGACCTAAACTAACCAAACAAATAAAAACTATGTATGAATACCTCCAACATAAAACTAGGATGTATCTAAATACCCAAGGTCTGGAATATCTAGACATGATTGCAAAATCAATTCTTTAAAGTAAACCAAATAGCAAACATTTTAAAAATAGAAAACGTAAAAACAAAGTATTTCTCTCTTTTTTAATTAATAAATATAATTATGTCATAAAATTTAAAATATAACACAAAATTATATGACTTAATATAAATATTTTAAAAAAGAGAAAGAAAAAATAAACATTTCCCACCCACAGTAATAAAAAAATAATTACTTACAATAGCTGTAGAATATCCTCGAAAACGATAAAACCCACAGCAAACCAAGCAAAAACAAATCCATTGAATAAGGAAACACCCTAAAAAATGTAAAAATACAACTGTAGAAAACGGAATCCAACGCCTCTTAATAATGAAACCCTCAAAAACCGGAAATAGTTTATAAAAAAACGCTCCAACAACCCAGGAAAAAAAGGAAATGTATAGTAACTTGTTATCAAACAAGAAACAACATTGTCCTTTATTTTTTTTTTTTAAACGCGTGAGCAACTCCCTCTGTTCACCAAAGCCAGTACCTGTAAATAAAAAATAAACAACACCCACCCACAACAGAAATACAAACCCAAAAGAACCAATATCAACATTAAATATACAAAAACACATGTAAAGAAAACATAAGTAAAACTACATAACATTGTAATTATATCCGACACTAAGTCAAACACATAAAACACTAAACTGCCAAAACAACACCTAACTACCCCGAAAATGATCAAATAACGCCCTAACAAATATATTTACACTACTACTATCTTACCCCTACCTTAAAACTAACTTAAAAGTATATAAAACTAAACTTACCCGGACGGACGGAAAGCAGCCTTCATCTTCCAAAATGACCTAAAAATGAGAGCGATAGATACAAAAGTGAGAAAAAGGAAATAAAATGGCCGCATAATTAAAATGAAAATAGGACTAACTCCCCATAGACAACAATAGAAAATATTTAGAATTTTTTTTTAAATTATATGTACTTTTATGTATTGCAATGTATTTTCCCAATGGTTAAAATAAACATAAAAAAATTTAAAATATACATTAACTATTATATTATCCAAAAAAGCTATAAGATAATATTTAATGTATATTAAAATATATGTTTATTCCATACACTTTTAATGTACAAAAATTATACAAATGTGATAAAAAATGTGATAAAAAATATATACAAATAACACAAAATATTTCTGTAAAAATATTGTAAATTATTTAACATATTAAATATTATTTTATGATAAATAATATTCAATGTACTAAATAATACAATATAATCTTGTAAAATACAAAATATATATGTTTTCAAACTAATTAAATTGATATAAAAATATTGTTAAAATGTAAACAAAAATGTGTACAAATCTTTTACTTTTTCTACAAAAAACAAATGAACAATGCAAATGAAACTGTTTATTAATAAAACAAATTGAAATCTTGTACTTTACCATTACATGACTATGCTACCAAAAAATGTACAATTGTTGAACACTGTACCAAAGAAATATATATGTAATAATATATCATTTGTTTCACATTTATAAATAATAAATACATTTTACAAATATGTTATCCTCTTTAATAAAATTTGAATAACACCAAAATGTATGGTTTATTTTTTTAAATATTATAATAAATTTTGTAACCAAAGAAAATATTAAAAATGTAATTGTGAATGAAAATAGAAATGTCTTTTCATCAAAAAATATTGAAAATGAAAACTAACATACATCTAATGACTTATTAAAATATACAAATAAACTTACAAAAATGCTGAATAATAAACAATAATTTACAACTCCAACCCCAAATCCATGTAAACTCAGGGAAAGTGCTGGTGTCAGGGTTCACGAAAGGTTTCCTCCTTGTGACCCTGTTTTGGCGCTTACTTCTGCTCCTCTAACCCACCATTCCACCTTTAAGGCTTGCTCTGCCTTTAGCTGGCGAGTATGCTGGCGGCGCTGGACATCCAAGATGGCCGCCAGCATGCCCGCTGTTTAGCAGTGTAGTTCTTTCTCAACAATTGAACTCAGGTGAAGAGCGGGCTAACGTTTAGCAGTCTAGTTCTTTCTCAACAATTGAACTCAGGTGAAGAGCGGGCTAACGTTCTATCGCGCACTTCACCGAGAGTCTTTCCGAGTATGGAGGTTACCTGCACTGCGTCATGAACAAGTTAGTCAGGGGGCGGTCGCAGGTGTCGGGTTCTTCTACGTCGGTCCTCAGTATACCCAGAGCTTCAGGTTAGTGATGTTTGTAGGCGCATGTTCAGTCGGATTTTGGGTAGAGAAACGCGCATGCTTAAGAAGTAGCATCTCTTTCAGGAGTCGCTTCAGTCACTCAGTAAACTAAAGGGAACACCTCGTATTGTAAGGGAATAGCGTTCTATCAGAGTCGCTTCATTCCTGGTCTTATGAATCCAAGGCATTCCTTGTCGTGAAAAGAGTAGCAAGCCCAGTCTTATGAAGTATCAATAAGAGTGTGGTTGTGTGCGAAAGCTATGCTACCATTTAAAACCCTAGCGAATTCACAGTTAAAAAATAAACATTTCTACTTGATTAAAAGCTGAGTTATTGGGCTATAAAATTAGTTGAGTCTTGGCGTTGTGCGCGTGAGGGTTATAACGCAACAGGAGACAACAGACTCTGAACTAAGAGAAAAAGAGTTAATTTAAAAAAGAAAACGATTGAGTATCAGTTTACCTTGAGAACAATTGTTGTAGTAGATAAGAATACTATGCACAGAGTACATTGAGAAGATTCAGAAGAAGATTAAGTACAGACATCTACGCACTAACTAAAGTAAGGGTAGAAGATTGCAGAGGAGAGAAAGATTAAGGCATTAACATAAAGATATACATATATAAGATGTAAAACCTACCTTGTGTTTCCTTATGTTGAGAGCAGCATAAAAGAGTCCAGTGCATCCTGTAAGAGAAAAGAAAACAATTAATAAACTTCTCACAAAGAACGTAGTTAAGCAACATATGAAAAGCTAGAAGAGAAGCAAGCCCCTGTGAAGTTTCTGGTAAGATAAGTTATCTAATAAATACATATCTGTACTGTAATGCCAAGTAGAAGTGTTATTCAGAAATGTATTTGTAACACAGTCTCTTAGGAAGAAAGAAGAAGATGAGGCAGGAACGAGCAGATGAAAACACCGGGCTGTCTCTTCTCTGTCCCAATCCCCTTTCCCCCCTTGGTACTTACCTGTGAAGGATTAACTAACCTAGCAGGGACGTATTTAGAGGGGCATTGAGACCTAGCGTCGTACTGCTCCTGTGCGGTCAAGGGGTCTTGTAACAAAACAACTTATAGTTCTATCTATGATTGGCCTTGATCATAGATAGAACTATAAGTTGTTTTGTATTTATATAGACAGTCTGTTGGATGGCCTTTCAGTTCATTGTTTTTTTAGAGTGTCTGTGTCAAACATTCAAAATAAACGCGGGTTTTGTGTATTTTGTTCATTGTGAAATTAGGTTGTTTGAGGCAATAAGTGTATGAGGAGATTGAGTGAATGGGGTGTAGGAAGTGGTATATGCAATGTCGTGTGTAAATATGTAAATGTTTTTATTGTATATTGTTTTGACAATGTCTTTTCACAAATTATAAAATGTTTATACTATGTCGGTGGTGAAATTTTTGATTAAGAAAGAAAAAGTATTTTTGATTAAATCCAACGGAAAAAGTGGTTGTCTTTGGCATGGTTTTGTTTCAATGCTCAATGATTAATGATTTAAGTGAAGAAGCAGCATGGGCATTTTTTTGGTTTTTGGATTATATATGGCTTAGCCTTGCTGCAGTGTAAGCCAAACCCTTTCTAGGTTCTACTGAGATATCAGCACTGGTGGATCTGGTTTTAGAAATAGATTTCCGACAGAGTGAACGGAATGGCGAAAGAAGGAAAGAGTTTAGACCCAGTGTTCCTCGTTTTGACCGGATTAAGTCGGAAAACTCACGAACTACTGAAGGTTCTTCAGGGGTGGAGCCAATGCAGATAGGCACGATTCGAGGGCCATTGTCTAAAGAAAAAAAAGAGAAAAGGCGGCAGAATAAACTATGGGGCCGATTCCGATTCGGGCCGGAAAACGTACCGACCGACTCGGTACGGGAATGTAGTCCGACCGACACGTACCGGCGCTGCCTGATCCGCATAGTACGATGCAATGCATGTGAATTACGACCGACTCGTATGGAACACAAGCCGAACGACCAAACCGCACGGAAACCAGCTATCCGGCCGGAAAACTACGCGAATCGAACCGACCGACACGCACCAGGAATGAACCCGACAGAAACGTACCTGCGAACTCCGACCCGCGCAGTACGATGCAATGCGTGTAAAACCAGACTGAGTCGCACGGAGCACAAGCCGTACGACCGACACACATACAAATCCGAGCCGAAGCAACCCAATACTCCGCGACCGACGCGTACGCCGCACTGAAACCCATCAGAAACACAGCTTGAAAGACTCGGAGAAGCCCGCACGAGCCAACTGCAGCGTCCTACTTGGTCAGAAGAACATCTCCTACATGCCTAAAGCTACAAAGGAAAAAATACAAAAAAAAGGGCCAAACAAGCAATGACAAAGTCAATAAATACAGGGTGAAAAAAACATGGAACAAAGACACACCCACAACTCCACCCATATAAAGGCCACAAATCCCTACCATGATCCTTTGCAAATTCAACTGACCTGCCAGCACAGAACACCATCAGACAGCAACCACAGACACACCCACAACTCATCCATCACACAAGCCACACACCATTAGCACCTCCCAAATAGCACCCTCACATACACCCAGCAAAACCTACACTCACCCACCCTCACTTGCACACTCACACACACACACATCAATCCCCAACACCACCCATCACCATGCCCCCAAAGAAGAATCCAAAGTTCCTAGACAGTGAATTGGAAGTCCTGGTAGATGAAATCCTCAGGGTAGAGCCACAGTTGTTTGGTACATTGGTCCAACAGACCCCCATGTCGCAGAAAACCAAGATGTGGGAGAGGATCGTCGACAGGGTGAACGCACAATCACCATGTTTGCGCACAAAGGAAGACATCCAGAACAAGTGGTATGATGTGCGCAGGAGGGTCAAGGACCTACTCAAGAAGGATTACGCCTTGAGTCAGAGCACCGGCAGTGGCCCTCCTGCCAAACCAGTATACCTCAGGCCCTGGGAGGAGAAGGTGCGGGCCATCCTACCACCAGAGAGCGTACATGGACTATCAAACATCCCAGAGCCTGGTGAGTACACAACCAATATACCCCTTGACACATCACTGTCAAGGGGATAGTCAAACCATGCACCCTTAGCAAAGCCACAGTAACCAAAAGATAATCATCCCAAGATGTGTATGTTAGTTAGATAAACACAATACATGCCATCTCATAGTGATATGTAACTGTGTCATGACATGTACAAACCTAACAACAAATAGAGCAAGGCAGTGGCACAAATCTAACCAACAAACACTGTCAGACATTTTGCCACCACTAGAACACCACCTCACAGGGAAGCTCACTGAAAGGAAGGAATTGTGTGTATGCTGGTGAAGTGAGTGTAGCCAATAGCATGATGGGAGTTGTAGTCACAGATATTGGTCACCCTCACAATTGGCCCATCAACACCACTCTGAACCATGCTCACATCACAGGGAGTGGAAAAGAACTGACAAGATGGCTGACACTGGGTACTGCTGTGGGGAGCACAAGGCCCTGCTGGGAACTGTGCACCAACCAACAGCAGGACACCACTGACTGACATCCTGAAAGCCAACTTGCACTCCCTGCAATGGAAGCACGTTCCATGGTGGGATATCTGGCTGGGTGGGAAGGAGGACTGACAGCTCTGACCATAGTTACCAGCAGCTTTTCTCACACACCCCCTTAACACAAACTCCACACAACTCACCTGGGAGAATGCAATGCCTCACACTCTAATTAAATATCCCACAAAGAACAACCACACTGGGTTATGCTGTGTGAAGCACAGGGACACTTTTGGGACTTGTAGCCAAACAAACGCCAGGACAACACTGTCAGCCATCCTGTCAGCACAGGCACACTACCCCACAGGGAATCAGAGTCAAAAGGAAGGAAGTATGGGCATGCTGGGAAGGGGGTGTAGGCGATAGCATGATGGGAGTGGTAGTCACAGCTCAACATCCCCCACCCACATGGCCCAGCAAGCTCACACTGAAGCATGCACACCTCACAGGCAGTGAAAAGCCACTTCAAAGATGTCTGACACTGGCCTCAGCTGTGGGGAGCACAAGGCCCTGCTGTGAACTGTGCACCAACAAACAACAGGACCACACTGTCAGCCATGTTGCCATTGCTGTCACACTCACACACAGTGAAGTCGACTCAAAAGGAAGGAAGTATGGGCATGCTGGGAAGGGTGGTGTAGGCAATAGCATGATGGGAGTTGTAGTCACAGATATTGGTCACCCTCACAATTGGCCCATCAACACCACTCTGAACCATGCTCACATCACAGGGAGTGGAAAAGAACTGACAAGATGGCTGACACTGGGCACTGCTGTGGGGAGCACAAGGCCCTGCTGGGAACTGTGCACCAACCAACAGCAGGACACCACTGACTGACATCCTGAAAGCCAACTTGCACTCCCTGCAATGGAAGCACGTTCCATGGTGGGATATCTGGCTGGGTGGGAAGGAGGACTGACGGCTATGACCATAGTTACCAGCAGCTTTTCTCTCACACACCCCCTTAACACAAACTCCACACAACTCACCTTGGAGAATGCAATGCCTCACACTCCAATTAAATATCCCACAAAGAACAACCACACTGGGTTATGCTGTGTGAAGCACAGGGACACTTTTGGGACTTGTAGCCAAACAAACGCCAGGACAACACTGTCAGCCATCCTGTCAGCACAGGCACACTACCCCACAGGGAAGCAGAGTCAAAAGGAAGGAAGTATGGGCATGCTGGGAAGGGGGGTGTAGGCAATAGCATGATGGGAGTGGTAGTCACAGCTCAACATCCCCCACCCACATGGCCCAGCAAGCTCACACTGAAGCATGCACACCTCACAGGCAGTGAAAAGCCACTTCAAAGATGTCTGACACTGGCCTCAGCTGTGGGGAGCACAAGGCCCTGCTTTGAACTGTGCACCAACAAACAACAGGACCACACTGTCAGCCATCTTGCCATTGCTGTCACACTCACACACAGTGAAGTCGACTCAAAAGGAAGGAAGTATGGGCATGCTGGGAAGGGTGGTGTAGGCAATAGCATGATGGGAGTTGTAGTCACAGATATTGGTCACCCTCACAATTGGCCCATCAACACCACTCTGAACCATGCTCACATCACAGGGAGTGGAAAAGAACTGACAAGATGGCTGACACTGGGTACTGTTGTGGGGAGCACAAGGCCCTGCTGGGAACTGTGCCCCAACCAACAGCAGGACACCACTGACTGACATCCTGAGAGTTAACCTGCACCCACTGCAAGGGTGGCATGCTTCATGGTGGGATAACTGGGCTGGGAGGAGAAGGAGGTCCGGATGTCAACCAAATACCACCAATGCTGGTCATGCACACACTTCAACATCCACATTGAAATGCTTCAGGTTGGCAGGACAATGAGCCACACCAATATCAACCTCTGAGTGTGACAACTTAGGACAATGCAATGTACAGGCCCGCATCCAGAGGTACAGTCACAACTGTCATGTGTTTGAACCATTGATGCCTGTAGAAACATAACATACATTGTGTGTCTCTTCCAAAAACAGGTGATGATGGGGACACAGCAGCAGATGATGAGAAGTCCCTGTCCCAAGCTCCGGTGGCCCCTGAGCTCTCTGGTGTGGAACAGCCTCTGCCCTCCTCGGATGGCGAAGACCAACCTGGCATCTCCAGTGTGAGTCATCATGCAGCACCAGCAGGACCACCATCTGCACCCCCTGCACCCATTCCTCCAACATCTGGCAACACACAGACCACCCCCGCCGACACGGACAGACCAAGAACACTGAATGACAACAGCACAGGGACCCCAGCCCACCGTGAAGCAACGGACAACAACCCCAGTACCAACCCCCAAGGGGGCCTAGGGTCACCTGTGCGTGCCACCGCAGGTCCCGCACATGTGGTCAGGGGTGGTGGGAGGGGTGGTAGGCAGAGGTCGCTGTTTGCAGTGGGGTCTGGACTGCATGATGACCCACAACTGGTACGCATTGCTGATGCATACCAGAATAGCACCGGAGAGGTCAGCCAGGTAGTGGGGATCCTCAAGGACGTTCAACAGCAGCAGGCTGCCCATCATGCCCGCTTGGACTCCCAGATGTCCCGTGTGGAGACACACATGTCTGGCATGGAGTCCAAGTGGGACACATTGGAAGAACTGACAGCGGTGCAGAGGGACATATTGACATGCCTCCGCCAGATTAGCACCAACATGTCCACACCTCCCTGTGTGCCCACAACATCTGGTGCCGCAACAACTGCAACTGCCACAGGGAGGGAGGTTGACCCTGGTGGAGAGTCCTCTGCACCGCAGCGGCCTGCACATGAGGGTCCCCCCAGAAAGAATAGGGGTCGTCCGAGGAAGGACAACTGAGAGGCCGATAGCCATGTACATCCCCCAGGAACCCAACACCTGTTCTGGAAATTCTCCTTTGTGTGCAAACTGTTCACCCTGTCGAATGCAACCCAACTCTCCCACATGACATGGAGAGTTTAATTTGGACTAATGTATCAGATGACTGTGGACTTTACTCAGGACATTTCTGCTACCAACACTTCCAACTAATCTGTGAACTTTGGATTCCAATCCCAATGTACAGCACCCACCATCCTGTGCACTATCCTCACACATGTATGTAAATAAGCTCACTAATACACCATACTTGCCTCTGTTGTGATTCCAACGTTGTTTTTGTCATGGAGATGATGATCTGCTAAATGACACTGTGCATGCTAACTGCTACAGCAAGTTCAACACCGTCATGTGAGTCATGGCGACGTGACACATATGAGGGAGACACACCACTAGGGCTACACAACACATACACACCAGGGCCATCTGACTCATCGCCTACACTGATGTTGCCAGGAAAAACAGTGGAATGCACAGACACCACACCTATTCAGAGTCTGTGTTAACTAGCCCACAGGTGCAGTAAGCAAATGTCAGTCAGATGTGTGACCACAGACAACGCACATCCCAAAGTGAAGCACAGGTTTATTACACATTTGCAACATGTTGTTTCCACTACAGATGCAAGGTAATCCCACGTGGCAGTGGCCACACAGTCACCAAGTGTTGAAGAAATAAAGTCCAGGGGTGTGTGGCACATCACCTGTAGGGAAACGACTGCTTCCACCCTGGAAGTTGAATCATGGTGTCGGGGGATCCGAGTTGACCAAACAACTCTGAAAGTACTCTGTGAAGGACAGACATGACACACAGTCAAAAGCACTGAAGAACAGGACAGAACTGCAATACTCATGCCCAATACATGTCACAAGATACCTACACAAAACCAAGTTAGCATGTCAACACTGTTGGGGAGTACAGACTACTTGTAAGGACACATCGCTGCACGCATCCAGTCAAGTAGCACATGGCCACACTCAAACAGCAACAGAGCACCACCAACACATATCATGCAAACTCAAATCATTGACATAACATCTCTGTATACTCACATTCAGCTGAAGAAGTTGGTGATGAGCTGTGTGCGGACATCACCCTCATCATCATCATCATCACTGGCATCGTGGCCCAGGCCAGGATCCTCCACAGGTGGCGGATGTTGGTCATCGTCATCCAGGATGAGAGGCAACTCCTTCCGCACTGCCATGTTGTGTAGCATGCAGCAGACGATGAAAATCTTGCACACCTTTGCAGGGGCATATGGGAGGGCCCCTCCTGTCTTGTCCAGGCAGCGAAAGCGGCTCTTCAGGAGACCAAATGTCCGCTCGATCACTGTCCTGGTCCGACCATGTGCCTCATTGTAGCGCATCTGGGCTGGTGTCACAGGGTTCCTGAGGGGTGTCAGCAACCACAGCATGTTGGGGTATCCGGAGTCACCTACATACAGACAATTGCACATTAGCTGAGTTGGAAAAGAGGGTGGAATACAACATTGCAGAACACACACAATGGTACAAAGTCAGTACACACCGACAAGCCAGGCAAGCTGGTTCTGCATCTGTAACATCATCCTCGGGATGTGACTACTCCTCATCACGTAGGCATTGTGTGCAGAACCGGGGAAATGGGCACACACATGTGAGATGCTCATATCTGCAAGACATACCACCAGAGCATTGATAGAATGGTAATGTTTCCTGTTCCTGTATGCCTGCTCATGTGCCTGTGGTGGTACCAAAGCCACATGTGTCCCATCAATGGAGCCGATGACATGTGGCATCCTCCCCAGGGCATAGAAGTCACTCTTGACGTCAGTGAGTTGTTGACGTTTAGGGAAATAGATGTACTGGTTCAAGTATATCAACATTGCCTCCAAAACATCGCGTAGCACACGGCTGAACATGGTCTGTGACATCCCACCAGCAGACGCCACAGTGTGTTGAAAGGTACCGGTAGCAAAGAAGTGTAGGGCTGCCATCACCTTCACCTTGGGGGTCAACGCTGTAGGGTATGGCCGGCCAGGTTGCAAATGTGGGGCCAACTGCCCCGCCAATTCCTCAATCAGCGGCCTGGTGAAGCGGTACCATCGGGTGCAGTCACGTTCAACCATGGTTGCAAGGTCAGGGAATGGTCTATGGACAGCTGGTGCCCTGCAGTACATAGGTGAACAAAGAAAGATTGTCAGTCACACCACATATGTGGCATTGGCCATACTCAATATCACATGATACATCATTACGAGACACAAGTACTTGATGTGTGTGCCGTTCTGTATGGACATATATGGCACCTACATGGCCAACATCTAACATCTCAGTTCAACATGTGTAGACAACAAGTTCCAGGTTGTGCTATGGGAGATCATTAGGCTGTGTCACAGTACCCATGTACTGCTGTCACGTTCCAAACCCAAACCACAGTGACAAGTGAGGACAGATGTGCCCCAGGCATCACAGCTCTTTGACAGGTAGATTCCCAGGGACCCTGTATTGCCACATGGACACTGGCATGACATGGCGTATCATGTACACGTCAGCAAAACAACCATGACTCCCACAGGTAGTGGCCCCTGTTGCCTCTGCAGGACAGACATGGACGTCTGTGACATAGACACGCACAACATCAAAGTCGATGCACAAACAACGTGGATGTGGAGACTGTCTCCCATTGTGCCCATGGAATCAGAGACATCTGAAACACAACATGCACACAGACTGTGGAGGGCCATCACAATTGTGGCAATGGGTCACCCTGTGACGTACATACCATCCCACATGGGACTCAGGGTGTATGTGACATAACATACACATATACAACCTGCAAATGTGACCATGCCACATGCTCTGAACTGAACAGTTGCACATGACAGTGGTCATGTGCACAACACATAAAGGATTCTGTCCCCATGAACACGTTCACAGCCTGGGAGTGGCTGCCCCCAAGTGCCACCCAAAAAACCACATGTTGACCCCCATACACACACAGGTAATGCAGCCTTACATGCCTTAGGATACAGTGTGGACAGGCTGTGGGGTTGTAGGTGTGCCCCTGAGTCCCTGGCAAGTAATTGTGGCTGGCATACGTTCACCAGCGACAACCATGGTGAGATATGCGAGTGACTTGTACAGGGACGCGTCGTACAGCAATGGACCGATCGGTGCGCACACATTGGCCATTGCATATGATGTGGACGGATGCGTGTTGTGCTCCGAAACACGCGTTGTACAGCAATGGACCGATCGGTGCGCACGCATTGGCCATTGCATATGATGTGGACGGATGCGTGTTGTGCTCCGAAATACGCGTTGTACAGCAATGGACCGATCGTTGCGCACGCATTGGCCATTGCATATGATGTGGACGGATGCGTGTTGTGCTCCGAAATACGCGTTGTACAGCAATGGACCGATCGGTGCGCACGCATTGGCCATTGAATATGATGTGGACGGATGCGTGTTGTGCTCCGAAATACGCGTTGTACAGCAATGGTCCGATCGGTGCGCACGCATTGGCCATTGCATATGATGTGAATGGATGCGTGTTGTGCTCCGAAATACGCGTTGTACAGCAATGGACCGATCGGTGCGCACGCATTGGCCATTGCATATGATGTGGACGGATGCGTGTTGTGCTCTGAAATACGCGTTGTACAGCAATGGACCGATCGGTGCGCACGCATTGGCCATTGAATATGATGTGGACGGATGCGTGTTGTGCTCCGAAATACGCGTTGTACAGCAATGGTCCGATCAGTGCGCACGCATTGGCCATTGCATATGATGTGAATGGATGCGTGTTGTGCTCCGAAATACGCGTTGTACAGCAATGGACCGATCGGTGCGCACGCATTGGCCATTGCATATGATGTGGACGGATGCGTGTTGTGCTCGAAATACGCGTTGTACAGCAATGGACCGATCGGTGCGCACGCATTGGCCATTGCATATGATGTGGACGGATGCGTGTTGTGCTCGAAACACGCGTTGTACAGCAATGGACCGATCGGTGCGCACGCATTGGCCATTGCATATGATGTGGACGGATGCGTGTTGTGCTCCGAAATACGCGTTGTACAGCAATGGACCGATCGGTGCGCACGCATTGGCCATTGAATATGATGTGGACGGATACGTGTTGTGCTCCGAAATACGCGTTGTACAGCAATCGTCCGATCGGTGCGCACGCATTGGCCATTGCATATGATGTGAATGGATGCGTGTTGTGCTCCGAAATACGCATTGTACAGCAATGGACCGGTCGGTGCGCACGCATTGGCCATTGCATATGATGTGGACGGATGCGTGTTGTGCTTCGAAATACGCGTTGTACAGCAATGGACCGATCGGTGCGCACGCATTGGCCATTGCATATGATGTGGACGGATGCGTGTTGTGCTCCGAAATACGCGTTGTACAGTGCGCACGCATTGGCTATGACCTGACATGGTTGACGGACGCGTTTTCGAAGCTTTTACGAGTCGGATGCAGTGAATTCAGTTGGCCACCCACAACAATGTTGCAAATTCATGGGTGTCATGAAATTGAACTTTTGAAGGATGCTGTGGGCGTGTATAAGTGGTGCAATTCCATGGATTGGCCAGATTCAGAAGATGCAAACGACTTGGACCTATCACTTTGGACACATGGGTCAGTATCTGCCTTTGCAGCACACATATAATGCTGGCTGTTCCCCTGAGAGCTCACTTGCCTGCACTACATGCTCCAGGACGACATCTTCCACCACCACTGCTGCTGTCTCTGCATCCTCTGGCTACTACAATTGCACGTACTGTGGATAGAACCCCAGCCTTCAGCACTGAGGAGAACCAGGCCCTGCTGGACAGCCTCCTTCCACAGTACAGCAAGCTGTATGGGAAACCAGGGGAGCAGGTGAGTGTGCTGTCCACTGCCTTACTAATTGTGCATGTTGTCTGACTAGCAAGACTTACAGTGTGTACACCAGTGGCTAGCATGCTCACTGAGTAGTTGTCACCCCCAAAGTGTGTAGTTACATGCACTGAACAGGTATAGTGCAGTAACAGTGCATTCCAACAAGGTTTTACTTCCCAGGCAATGATACCATTTAGTAACTGCTGGACAACTGTTCATAGCCATAGTTGCACTACCTGTGTACATCATATGCCCCTGTGATTGAGACATGTATATCCAACTGTGTGATGCACGGATATGTTGCATGTGTAGTAATGGCCTTTTCACTTTGTCATCCTCACAGGTTGATGCCCACCAGAAGCAGGAGATCTGGCTGACCATCGTCCGGGCAGTACGATCTGTGGGGGTCTACAGGCGCAGGATCCGCAACTGCCAGAAGAGGTGGCAGGACCTTCGGGGCTGGACCCGGAGGATCGCAAGGGTCCAGCTGAAGCTGTCGCCTCCTCGCAGGAGGGGCCTACACCGGACCCTGACCCCCCACATGCTCCGGATTCTGGCGGTGGTCTTCCCTGACCTGGATGGGCAGCTGAAGGCCAGACAGCAGCAAGGAGGGGGTAAGTGCTAGCCTTTACTGTGTAATATGACTAACATGCTCTATGCACTCCTTTAGCCTGGTTCCACTTCCACAGTACAACTGTCTTGTCGTCCTGGACTCATGTCCCTCACTTGTGTCATGCCCCCTCCTCATCTGATACACAGGTGTGGCCCTTACAGTCTGTGACTTAGGTCACTTGGGTACTGTGTACTTGCAGTTACCTGTGGTTCAAGTTGGGGACAGCATCAGTTACAGGAACTTTGTGGTGGGCTGCATGGGTGGTACAATTGCTCATACAATGCCTGTGATCTGACATGTACTCTGGGTATGGCTTTAATATGTGTTCCAATTGCTGCTCTGACTCACCACATGTCTGGGGTATGTGCCACACACCCATGCTGCAGCAGAGACCAAGGTAGGAGCCTCAGAAGTATGTACATCATGTGTGTGACACATGCATAGCCACCTGCCTAGTGTTCAGGGTAATACCATGTTGTACATGGACCAGGACTGTAATGCCTACTCCGTACATCGAAGGCACTCTGTTCTCCCACTCCCGTGTGTCAGCATACATATTGGGCATTGCGAAGAGTGCACTCAGGTGTATGCCTCTGTGTCACCGTGGTGTGGCCTTGCTTTTGGACTCCTGGAGTGTTTAATAATTTGGGGTGGCCAGCCATCTGAGTTGTGACTATGGGATCTGCACATTGGTTAATGCATAGGTCTCTGATCCCTTGACTGTGCACAATGTTGTATGAAACATTGAGGTGCAGGCAGCTTTGGTTCATTCTCATCAGACGGTGAAGTGCTCATGTGTATGGATTTGTGTTTGCAGTCACTCAAATATCTCATTTGATTGACGTGGGATCATCTTAGTCCTCATGATGTGGGTGGCCAGGGGTGCACATGTGCACCTGTCAGCTACAGGGCTTGCATTCCCAAAATTTCCATTATTGTGACACAGTGTAGACTGGTGTTGTGTGTATGCACTGCCCCTGTGACAGGAGACAGTTATGACTGACTTGCCAGACAGGCCTGTGCCATGACATTCAACTCGCAAAGGGTGATCCAGCAGTAGTGTGATATGTCCTGCATGCACACCATAGTCGCATTGTCTATCAGGACATGAGGACCTCATTGTGTCTGGTGATGGGAGCAAAACCCGCATATCAACAGAGACTCTGCCCATCACTTTTCCTGACACATGTACTGAGTCAGTGGCAGGAGATGGCATGTGTTTGGACACATTTCCATATGTTCTCTTAGATGTCCAACAACTGTGTATGTGGTGCATGTGTGCACATATGATTAGTCGCATCCAACAGGCAGCAGACAGATGGGTGCATGGACAGGTAGGATATGTGTGGCATGAATGACTGTCAGGCAGACAATGGGCTTCTTCAAATCAGTGTCAGCACTTATTGCAATGTCTAGAAAATTATGGCAGGGCTTGCTCTGTGATGTGCTGTACTTACTGTGGTGTGTGCGGTCAGTACAGGTGACTAATGTTGCTCTGTTTATCCTGATTGTTTGCAGATACATCCACGGCCACAGGAGGAGACAGCTCCACGGACCAAGAGGAGCGGCAGAGCCAGACTGGGTCCACTGCAGGGGATACCGAGGGAGCCAGTGGCACGGAGGGTGAGGGGAGCCACACTGAGGAGACGTCAGCTACGACCACCTCGGCTGGGGAAAACAGCACTTCCAGTGAGGACTCCCTTGTGGAGGCGGGTGTCAGCAGATCAGAGGCAAAATCAAGCAAGTCTGTCCCCGCCACCACCACCATCTCCACCCTCCCATCTGCTCCCATCCCACATGTCCGTGGAGGCTCCCGTGTAGGGGAGCGTGTCTCCTTCATGCCAGGCACCGCACCCCTGCCTCTGTCCCCCCTGCTGCCCTGAGTGTGGAGTCTGTGGACTTGTGGAAACAGATCCATGTAGGGCAGACATCAATGCTGAGTGTCCTCCATGCACACACGGGTCTGTTGACACAACTGCTGTCATTCATGGAGGGCATGTCATCTGGCATGTTTTCCCTACATCGGACCAATCAGTCCATGGCCTCCTCACCTACGGCAGCAGTGTCCCTCCTGCAACAGTCCCTCACCCCTCCTACCTCTGCCCCATCCACAATCCCCAGCACCCTACCTGTCCCAAGCACACACACACCAGCACCGGCACGCACCAGCACAGACACAAGCAGCACACAGACACACAAGCCAAAATCCAGATGCACACGCACGCACAGTCAGGGGACTGATACCTCACTCACAGGGGATGGGGCCCAGGCACACACACACGCATCCACGAGCACTCCGCAGTCCTCAGATACCTCTCCCTCCAAAACCCCTTCCCTTGCCTCACCTGCAACCCCCCCTCCCAGAATCTCTTCCTCTGTGAGCTTGGCTTCTTCCCCACAGATCCATCTGACACAACGTCCAGGCGGAAGAGGCGACCACCACACACAGAGGGGAGTGCCCCTCACACCCGGACACCCTCCCCCAGGCACAGGCAGACTGAGGACCCCTTTAGAAAGTCCCTCCGGACCAGGAAGGGCAAGACCCCACCACCACGCAGCTCCACCACACAGTCTCTCTCCTCCATCCCCCAGGCCACCACTCCACAGGTTCCCCCGCCACACCCTGCCCCAGGTTCCCCCACACACCGATACCGCATCCCCAAACTGCTTAGGCCCTCCCCCTACCACTTGCTCTTCCACCCCCAAACCAGATGCTCTGCCTGTTTGTGCCACTGGTGTGGAGACCGGGTCCCCCCTCTGTCCTGCCCACCTCATCTGCCCCCCTTCCGCTCCCTTGGAGTTATGCACTGCAGTGGAGTCCACAACCACCCCGTCTGACTTGGGCACTGCAGTGGGGACCCAGTCCACTCCATCTGACCGGCCCACTGCAGTGGTTGCAGCACCCACACCATCTGACTTGATCCCCTACAGTGGTGCCGGCCCCCACTGAGTCAGACACCTCCACTGCAGTTGCCGGTGACACTCCTGCACCCACCACCCCTTCACTGCCTCCTTCTGGCATCCCCTGATCCTGTCCCTGCGGTGCCTGGCCTGCCCCTTGTATGCCCCTCCGAGGGGGATGTCCCCTGTCCGTACCAGTGCAGGCAAGCAATGGGTGACAAGTTGTCACATATCACCCTGTTGGGACTGTGTATGTGAACTGGCCATTGGTCTTAGTTTATTTTGGACTTAAAATTTTAGTTTCACATTTGCTGAATAAAGCCTCTTTTTGTTTACTTGTGGTTTTTCTTTTGATGTACATGATGTATATGAGTATCATCATGCATTTGCAGTTGTAATAGTGTTCAGATCAGGAAAATGAAGTGTTGCTGTGATGGACTCCATGTGGTCCATGGGATATGTGTCCTAATCTAGTCTGGATCTATAGCATCCTTTGCTGCAGTCTGAGGGTGTAATGTTCAGCATTTGACACAGGGATGTACGTTTTGCATTTGTAAATTAACATCTTTGGCTTACACTGATGCACATCTGGTGGGCTTACCACTGTTCAATGTTTCTATTTCCCTGACTGTGTTCCCATCTCCACTAGACATACAGTTTACCACATCAATGTTGAAGGACTCATCTGTGTATACAGTGCAACTTGCTTGACACGTGTTTTGGGTGTATGCAGATGACTGACGTGACACTCCCGTACCCAGGCTGATGTGAGCAGAGCCTTCAGTGTGTTGTAGTTGTTGACTCACTGACCGAGTGTTCTGCTGACATGTTTGAGTCGTGCACAGACAAGGTTTGGCACAGCGGACCTTCCACAGGAGTGGCGTGCCCTCATGGCAGTGTGTAATCCCGTGACATTGCCTGGGCCCGTGTTGTGTGTTGTGTAGGCATGTCTGTGTGTGTTCCCTTCCCTTTTCCAACACAGGTTGTGTCCCTACGGATGTTCCTGTTTGTGATGCTTGCTGAGTTGTCCTGTGTTCATCCAGCATCTTGGACCTGGTTTCTCCGGGATGTGGGTGCATGGCAAACTAATGTTCATCAGGTTGTCATCCCTAGTTGTCTTTGTTGTCATGGCTGGGGATGTGGGCAAACGCAGATGGGACACAGTCAGGATTCCCCTTGGCACTTGTTGGTTACACAAGTCATGTAATGTACAGTTTGTGGTAGCTTTCAGTGATTGTGACACGTTGTGTGTGTGACTGCTGCCACTCCTCAGGGTCAGAGCTCCAATGTTGGAAGTTGTCTATGTGTGTTCTTTGTGTGTCACCTTGGCTTCTTCATTGGTGTGTGACTGTGGCCGGGATCCCATTGATTGGGGTGGATTTCACGTCATGCCCATGTACCGCGTACTGTGCAGTGTGTCAGACATTCACGAGTCTTGTTGACTGGCCATGTGTGATGGGTTTCTGCACCTTAGTTCCCACCACCACCCCTGGGATTGTCATGGGTGCATGTGCAATGTCACCAGTCCATGTGAGCTTCACTGCTGCACATTGGTGGAGATCAAGGTGTGTGGTGTTGAGTGTGTGCAAATGTGAGTTGTTGCATGGCTAGACCCCTACCTCCATATTGGCGTTGGCTGACAGGCCGTGCTGACTGATTTGTGCTTGTATAGGTGTGATGGTAGTTTGTTGCTCAGGACACATGGCTGTGGTTCATAGTGTGAACGACATCTACCTTTGTCATCACAGTGGGATTATCATGCAGGCTAGTGTCACCACAATGTGGGGTCCCTGGGGGTAGTGCTGTGGTGGGTCTGTCTCTTGCTGTGTTAGTTGCTGTTCCTACAAGCTTGTGTGATGTGTAATTTGGGCTCCCTCTCATCTAACAATGCCTGATTGCCCACATAGGGGAATCCGATCCATGAGTTACTTTTGTATGGCACTGTATACACATCTGTGTAATTGGAATTCAGGCCTCCTCATGTGTTGTGTGGTTGCCTAGGGACACTGGCACACCCCCCCCCCATCACCTTTTGTGTTTGATATGCAGTGTGAGGCTGCCTGTTTGTGTTTGTGCATCTGCACCACTGCATTGGCATATCTTTAGTGTGCCATTGGCTGTATGTTGTTTGGAGGATATCCCCTGCTGTCCCTGGGACTCCTAGGTCATCAGTCAGCACAATAATCATGGTTTGTATGTCCCATTGCTGCCATGGTATGGTATTTGTTCAGCTCACATCTACAGTCTCCACAGGATATCTACATTTGTGTGTCCATTGGTGCAGATATGTGGGTCTGCATTATGATGGTCACTTCTGTCATTGTGTAATTGATAAATGTTGACAAAGTCAGCCCCCATGGGTGATGTTTGTCTGCACATGGCCAAAGGTATGTTTTATTTGCACTGCACTGTTTGCCTCACCCAATCTATGTTGCTATGGGACACAAGCACTACTTTGCCACTGATGTGTTTGTTGTTGTGTGACCAGGAATCATCCATGCTGTTTGGCAGTTGCAGCTTTTTACATGACAACACTTACCTTTTGGTCACTGTGATGATGGGGGTTTAGACCCCATTGCCACAATGTTCACAATGTGCTTCAGCTATGGACCCCACACTTACCTTTTGGTCACTGTGATGATGGGGGTTTAGACCCCATTGCCACAATGTTCAAAATGTGCTTCAGCTATGGACCCCACACTTACATTTTGGTCACTGTGATGATGGGGGTTTAGACCCCATTGCCACAATGTTCAAAATGTGCTTCAGCTATGGACCCCACACTTACCTTTTGGTCACTGTGATGATGGGGGTTTAGACCCCATTGCCACAATGGTCAAAATGTGCTTCAGCTATGGAACCCACACTTACATTTTGGTCACTGTGATGATGGGGGTTTAGACCCCATTCCCACAGTGGTCATTGTCTGCTTGCATTGTGGAGGCCACACGCATTTCTGTGTGACACATGTGATAGGGGGTTACATTGTATGTTCAATGTCATGTTCAGTGTTGTAGGCATTTGACACAGACTACACACTCTTGTCATGATGTTGGGGGGATGTCTTTTGCTGACATTCCTTATGTTGGAGTATGCTGGTTGTGTCATGCATTACCCGACCTATGAGTGGGGATGGTAGTAGTGACAGGCATCCAGGCCCACATGAGTAGGGGTGGTGGTAGTGGTAGGCTTCCAGGCCCACATGAGTATCGGTGGTGGTAGTGGTAGGCATACAGGCCCCCATGAGTAGGGGTGGTGGTAGTGGTAGGCATACAGGCCCCCATGAGTAGGGATGGTGGTAGTGGTAGGCATCCATCCCCCTAGAAGTGGGGATGGTAGTAGTGACAGGCATCCATGCCCACATGAGTAGGGGTGGTGGTAGTGGTAGGCATCCATCCCTCTATGAGTGGGGATGGTAGTAGTGACAGGCATCCAGGCCCACATGAGTAGGGGTGGTGGTAGTGGTAGGCATCCAGGCCCACATGAGTAGGGTGGTGGTAGTGGTAGGCATCCATCCCTCTATGAGTGGGGATGGTAGTAGTGACAGGCATCCAGGCCCACATGAGTAGGGGTGGTGGTAGTGGTAGGCATACAGGCCCCTATGAGTGGGGATGGTAGTAGTGACAGGCATCCAGGCCCCCATGAGTAGGGGTGGTGGTAGTGGTAGGCATCAAGGCCCCCATGAGTAGGGGTGGTGGTAGTGGTAGGCATCCATCCCTCTATGAGTGGGGATGGTAGTAGTGACAGGCATCCAGGCCCCCATGAGTAGGGGTGGTGGTAGTGGTAGGCATACAGGCCCCTATGAGTGGGGATGTTAGTAGTGATAGGCATCCAGGCCCCCATGAGTAGGGGTGGTGGTAGTGGTAGGCATCCAGGCCCCCATGAGTAGGGGTGGTGGTAGTGGTAAGCATCCATCCCCCTATGAGTGGGGATGGTAGTAGTGACAGGCATCCAGGCCCACATGAGTAGGGGTGGTGGTAGTGGTAGGCATCCATCCCCCTATGAGTGGGGATGGTAGTAGTGACAGGCATCCAGGCCCCCATGAGTAGGGGTGGTGTTAGTGGTAGGCATCCATCCCTCTATGAGTGGGGATGGTAGTAGTGACAGGCATCCAGTCCCACATGAGATGGGGTGGTGGTAGTGGTAGCCATCAGGCCCCTATGGGTGTGTATGGCATTGGTGATAGCCATCCCGCACCTATGGTTCGGCTGTTGCTAGTGTACGTCATTTCTGCATCCCTATGTGTGTGTGACATATGTCGGGTACGTGTCGTTTGTTTGTGTAGTGGGTGTCTGGCTTACCGTCTGCGCTGTACGCGTCCGTACCGGTTCCGGTAATAGATGTAGAGTATTGGTAGGACCTGCGCGATGGGATTCATGGTTGGGTCGTCTCGTTCGGGTTTCTCGTGGCTTCGACTCGTACTCGTCGCTGGCTGGTTCGTCTCGTAGCCGTGGATCGTCTTGTGGCACGAATCGGAGCTTATGTGCAGCTCTCCCGGATGCTCTGACGTGCCGGACGTAGCGACAGGTTCGGCGCGTACGAAAGGTGCATCGTACTAGTCCGGCCGGAAGGTGCTGTTTATTTACTTCCGTGCGACTCGAATCGGCGTTTACGGATCCGGCTCGGGCGGGGAACAGGAGCTGGAATGGGTACGTACGGCTCGCTCGGAATCTGAGTAGTTATGCGCATCGTACTTGCTCATTCGGACGACTGTTCGAATCGGTCGGGAAACACGCGTTCAGCTTGTTTTTTTTCCGGACGAATGGTGTTAGGTGTGCTTCCGTCCGAGATCGTAATCGGCCCCTATGTATGTACTGCGGAGTCAGTGGACATTATGTAAAGACCTGCCAAAAAAGACCAAAGACACCCTTGAAAGAGAAGGAAAACTTGCAGCACCACCAGTGATGGGAGTTGGCCTGGTGGATGCAAGAGAAAAAACAACTCTGGTAAATCATCAACTAGCCAACACTTTGCAAGTCTCCTCACCACATTTGACACTATCGGTGACGTTGAAATTCAGGAATATCGTTTTAACAGAAACCCTAGTCATGGTGGATTCCGGGGCTACGGGTAATTTCTGCGACCTGAACTTCGCAAAACGCATTGGTCTGCTAGCAATCAAGAAGGAAAAAAGTGAAAAAGTCAGAGCTGTCGATGGTACTGACTTGACTTCAGGTCCAATCACTTGTCATACCGAACCAGTTTTAATGGTTACTATCGGAGGGCACCAAGAAATCCTACAATTCAATCTCATAGATGCTCCCCAGTTTCAATTAATTCTTGGGTTACCCTGGCTAACAGAACATAATCCATCTATTGATTGGGGGGCCCGAACGATTCAACTAAATTCAGAATATTGTGTTAAGCATTGCTTCAAAGAGACTGAAACCCAATCAGAATCCAGAATTATTAACCGACTCACTGAAGATGGAGCATTGGTGTGTGTGATCCAAACCACCGAGATCCCAGAAGAGTTCCAAGACTTCGCAGATGTATTCGATGAAATTAAGGCTAACACATTACCCCCTCACAGGTCTTATGATTGTAAGATATACCTAGAACCTGGGGCTAATCTACCGTGTAGTAGAGTCTACGCCTTAACCGAAAAGGAAAACAATCATCTGAAGGAGTATTTAAAGAAAAATCTCGAGAATGGCTTTATCAGACCGTCTCAGTCTCCTGCTTCTTCCCCCCTCTTCTTCGTGCCAAAGAAGGGGGGGAGATCTCAGGACTTGTATCGAGTACAGGGCGATCAACAAAGAACCGTTACCCTCTGCCCCTCATTTCTGTGCTCAACGAAGCAAAGATCTACACCCGATTAGACCTGCAGGGTGCTTATCACCTAATTCGACTCCGAGAAGACGACGAGTGGAAAAAGGCATTCAGGACCAAATATGGCTTTTATGAATATCTCGTAATGCCGTATGGCCTGTGTAACGCGCCCGCCACCTTCCAATACTTTATTAATGATGTATTGAACGACTTCATTGAACAATGTGCCATAGTGTACATAGACAATATTTTGATCTATTCAAACACGGAAGAGGAACATCAAACACAGGTCCGCGCAGTACTCCAGCGTTTAAGAGAGAACTCTCTTTATGTAAAATTGGAGAAATGTCTGTTTAATACTGACACCATGGAATTCCTTGGATTCGTGTTGTCACCTGCAGGAATCACAATGGACGAACAGAAGGTGAAGGCGGTGACGGAGTGGAAGTCTCCTACGACTATCAAGGAAGTTCAAAGCTTTATTGGGTTCTCCAATTTCTATCGCCGATTCATTCATGAGTTCTCACAGAAAATTCTCCCACTCACTCGTTTGTTAAAGAAAGGAGTACCATTCAAATGGTCAGAGGAAGCTGAAACTGCATTCAATCTACTAAAACAAAGCTTCACTACCACACCAGTCTTGTTACATGTGGACCCCTCTGAACCTTTTTATCTGGAGACTGACGCTTCGGATTCAGCTATTGGGGGTATACTCTCACAACGACACAACGACACCGGGCAGTTACATTCAGTAGCTTACCGCTCCCGTAAACTGAATCCACTGAATGTAACTATACAATCACAGAAAAAGAACTTTTGGCCATTAAGGATGCCTTTAAAGATTGGAGGCACTATTTAATGGGTGCAAAACATACAGTAACGGTGTTTACCGACCACCGAAATCTCAAATTTCTACGCTCAGCCTGTACTCTTACCCCTTGTCAACTTCGCTGGTTGCTCTACTTTGCAGACTTTGATTTCGTTATCACCTTCCGACCAGGCTCAAAGAATGGAAAGGCGGATGCTCTCTCTCGATTGGACACGGACAACCCCAAGACCATCATTGACAACAAACAGATCATTCCTGATGATAAAATCATTGGAGCTATTTCTCAAGTATCATTTGCGGATCAAGTTTGCACTGCCATGACTGCAAAAGATATGGAGGTTTGGGCCATGGAAGATTCACAACGTTTTATCCGGTATGGCTTACCTTATCAAGAGAACACCTTGTTTTTACCTACCAAAGATCCCCAACAACAAGCTATGCAGGAATGTCACGATCATCCACTGGCAGGCCACAAAGATGTATTGAAAATGGAAGACTTGATTAAACGTCGATTTTGGTGGCCGCATATGTCTCGGGACATTCGCCAGTATGTCTTGGGATGTGAGATTTGTGCACGGGGAAAATCAGATCAGACAAGCTCCTAAAGGTCTCCTACAACCTCTACCAAACCCCCATACCCTTGGCACACGGTTTCTTTAGACCTAATTGTGGACCTACCCTCCTCTCACGGGTTTTATACGATCCTTGTCTGTGTGGACACCTTTAGTAAAATGACACATTTTGTCCCCTTTAAAGGCACCCCCACGGCAAAACAACTTTCCCAACTTTTTAATCACAATATAATTCGTCTCCACGGAATTCCTAAAGTTTTGATCACAGATAGGGGTTCCCAGTTTTTATCTCGTTTTTGGAAGGCCTATACCAAGAGCTTAGGTGTTGACCACCGATATTCTACTAGTTTCCACCCGGAAACTGATGGCCAAACTGAGAGGACTAATCAGGAGTTAGAACAATATCTCCGCCTCTACTTATTGGATGAGGAAGGTGACTGGCCCGATTACTTATGGACTGCAGAGTATGCCCATAATAACGCCAAAAATGTGTCCACGGGCTACTCCCCCTTTTTTATAAATTCAGGCAGACATCCGAATTCCCAGGTTGAGTTCGGAGATATAGAAGTTCCAGCAGTACATGACCAGGTCAAACACATAACTAGAATTCATCAGGCTGCCACCCAGAATTTGAGTTAGGCCAAACATCGTTATAAACAATTTGCTGATCGGAAGAGGAAGAAACAACCTGCTCTCCAAGTTGGAGATCACGTTTGGCTCTGCACCAAAAATCTAAGGTTGAAAGGTACCCGTAAGTTCCAACCACGTTTTATTGGACCTTATCCTGTAGAAAAGATCATTAATTCAGTCACATACCGGTTAACTCTCCCCAGCGCTGCCAAATTTTATCCAGTCTTCCACATCTCATTACTCAAGAAAGTCCACCCAGGGTTACGACACACAAATCCTCCTACACCTCTGGTTCTTAATGGTGAGATTGAGTACGAAATCAAGAGAATCTTAGATTCCAAACTGGTTCAAAATGATCTCTTTTACCTTATTGATTGGAAGGGTTATGGACCTGATGAACGTTCATGGGAACACAGCTCTAATGTTCATGCTCCCCCATTGATTAAGGCCTTCCATGCTAAGTTCCCGACAAAGCCACGACAGGAGGAAACCCCGTTGGGAGGGGGTACTGTCAGGGTTCACGGGAGGTTTCCTCCTTGTGACCCTGTTTTGGCGCTTACTTCTGCTCCTCTAACTCACCATTCCACCTTTAAGGCTTGCTCTGCCTTTAGCTGGCGAGTATGCTGGCGGCGCTGGACATCCAAGATGGCCGCCAGCATGCCCGCTGTTTAGCAGTCTAGTTCTTTCTCAACAATTGAACTCAGGTGAAGCGCACGCTAACGTTCTATGGCGCACTTCACCGAGAGTCTTTCCGAGTATGGAGGTTACCTGCACTGCGTCGTGAACAAGTTAGTCAGGGGGTGGTCGCAGGCATCGGGTTCTTCTACGTCGGTCCTCAGTATACCCAGAGCTTCAGGTTAGTGATGTTTGTAGGCGCATGTTCAGTCGGATTTTGGGTAGAGAAACGCGCATGCTTAAGAAGTAGCGTCTCTTTCAGGAGTCGCTTCAGTCACTCAGTAAACTAAAGGGAACACCTCGTATTGTAAGGGAATAGCGTTCTATCAGAGTCACTTCATTCCTGGTCTTATGAATCCAAGGCATTCCTTGTCGTGAAAAAGAGTAGCAAGCCCAGTCTTATGAAGTATCAACAAGAGTGTGGTTGTGTGCGAAAGCTACGCTACCATTTAAAACCCTAGCGAATTCACAGTTAAAAAATAAACATTTCTACTTGACTAAAAGCTGAGTTATTGGGCTATAAAATTAGTTGAGTCTTGGCGTTGTGCGCGTGAGGGTTATAACGCAACAGGAGACAACAGACTCGGAACTAGGAGAAAAAGAGTTAATTTAAAAAAGAAAATGATTGAGTATCAGTTTACCTTGAGAACCAGTTGTTGTAGTAGATAAGAATACTATGCACAGAGTACATTGAGAAGATTCAGAAGATTAAGTACAGACATATACTCACTAACTAAAGTAAGGGTAGAAGATTGCAGAGGAGAGAAAGATTAAGGCATTAACATAAAGATATACATATATAAGATGTAAAACTTACCTTGTGTTTCCTTATGTTGAGAGCAGCATAAAAGAGTCCAGTGCATCCTATAAGAGAAAAGAAAACAATTAATAAACTTCTCACAAAGAACGTAGTTAAACAACATATGAGAAGCTAGAAGAGAAGCAAGCCCCTGTGAAGTTTCTGGTAAGATAAGTTATCTAATAAATACATATCTGTACTGTAATGCCAAGTAGAAGTGTTATTCAGAAATGTATTTGTAACACAGTCTCTTAAGAAGAAAGAAGAAGACGAGGCAGGAACGAGCAGAAGAAAACACCGGGCTGTCTCTTCTCTGTCCCAATCCCCTTTCCCCCCTTGGTACTTACCTGTGAAGGATTACCTAACCTAGCAGGGGCGTATTTAGAGGGGCATTGGGACCTAGCGTCGTTCTGCTCCTGTGCGGTCAAGGTGTCTTGTAACAAGCCCTGACAGCTGGATAGTAAACCATAATAATTTACTATTCTAACTCCAAAATCCACTAAACACAGGGAAAGTGCTGGATGGTAAACCATAATAATTTACTATTCTAACTCCAAATTCCACTAAACTCAGGGAAAGTGCTGGATAGTAAACCTTAATAAGTTACTATTCTCACTCCGAATCTAACTAAACTCAGGGAAAGTGCTAGATAGTAAACCATAATGATTTACTATTCTAACTCCAAATCCAACTAAACTCAGGGAAAGTGCTGAATGGTAAACCATGAAAATTTACTATTCTAACTCCAAATCCAACTAAACTCATGGAAAGAGCTGGATAGTAAACCATAATAATTTACTATTCTAACTCCAAATTTAACTAAACTCAGGGAAAGTGCTGGATAGTAAACCATAATAATTTACTATTCTAACGCCAAATCCAACTAAACTCAGGGAAAGTGCTGGATAGTAAACCATAATAATTACTATTCCAACTCTAAACCCAACTAAACTAAGGGAAAGTGCTGGATAGTAAACCATAATAATTTACTATTCTGACTCCAAATCCAACTAAACTCAGGGAAAGTGCTGGATGGCGAACCATAATAATTTACTATTCTAACTCCAAATTCAACTAAGCTCAGGGAAAGTGCTGGATAGTAAACCATAATAATTTACTATTCTAACTCCAAATCTAACTAAACTCAGGGAAAGTGCTGGATAGGAAACCATAATGATTTACTATTCTAACTCCAAATCAAACTAAACTCAAGGAAAGCGCTGGATGGTAAACCATAATAATTTACTATTCTAACTCCAAATCCAACTAAACTCATAGAAAGAGCTGGATAGTAAACCATAATAATTTACTATTCTGGCTCCAAATCCAATTAAAGTCATGGAAAGTGCTGGATAGTACACCATAATAATTTACTACTCTAACTCCAAATCGAACTAAACTCAGAGAAAGTGCTGGATAGTAAACCATAATAATTTCCTATTCTAACTTCAAATCCAATAAAACTCATGGAAAGTGCTGGATAGTTAACCATAATAATTACTATTCTAACTCCTAATACAAGTAAACTCAGGGCAAATGCTGGATAGTAAACCATCATTATTTACTATTTCAACTCCAAATAAAAATAAACTCAAAACAAAAAATGATTAATTTGATCTTTACAATTAATAAATATATATCCTTAAATAAAAACTTCATTATTAAATTTAATTTATCTTTCAAAATTAAAATAACATTTTAAATTTTATTAAAAAAATATTTTATTATAATTAATAATCCTTAACACAATTTTCAAAAAGTATTAATAGATTTTTATACAATTCAATAATGTAAAATAAAAAATAAAAAACTTTAAAATTATGATTCTTTTTTAAAAATTGTAAAATTTATGAAATTATTAATAATACATTTTATTTAACTAAATTTACAGTAATAATTTCGCCACAAATGTAATTTCGAATTTTTACAATTCTTACATTTTAATTTTTTTTTTTTTAACTATTTGGAAATTCATTATTAAAATGTATTTTACACTAACATTCTTCAATAACTCAAAACCTATATCCCATATAAAAACTCTATATACCACAGCAAAAATGTATTTATTATTACTAAATATAATTAAAACCAGCAATATTTTTAATTTACTACCCACCCATAGCCCCTATAAACCCAATATCCCACTCCTATTAATAAATAAAAATTAAATTAAATATATTACCCCACCAAAATATTTTTAAATTACTCCCCACCCTTATCCCCTATAAACCCAACATCCCGCTCCTAAATTATATACAAATTATTAAAATATATTAAATTTTAAACAACATTTTTAAATTACTACCCACCCTTATCCCCTATAAACCCAACATCCCACTCCTAAAATATATACAAATTATTAAAATATTAAATTTTAAACAACATTTTTAAATTACTATCCACACTTATCCCCTATAAATCCAACATCCCGCTCCTAAAATTAATATGAAAACAAATAAAAATGAGTTATTTAAACAAAATATTTTTATTTAAACATTATAAATTAACAAAAAGTAACATCAAATAAAAATTGGAACATTAAAAAGAAAACGTCAAAATCATAAAATCGATATTACTTACATCAATTTTTTTTACATCGATATTTTAAAATTCGACATTACTACATAACAAGAAAATCGATATTTTTTACATCGATATTACTTACCTCGATATTTAACACCAACGATATTCTTACCTCGATATTTATGCATGTCGATATTTTTGCTTCTATATTCTGTCTCTGCACCGTTAATCAAGTCTTTAGGCTATCTCTGATATTCTGGAAATATATCAAAATTAAAAAAAAACATCTATACATAGCATTTGTTGACCTGAAGATAGCATTAGGTCTAGTTCCCAGACATCTATTGTGGGAATCCCTCAGGTCGATGGGAGTTCTGGAGTCCCTATTGACCATTATAATTAAACTACATGAATACAATTATGTGCAAGTGTACTGGGGCAGCCAGGAGAAACAGACAGAACCTACTCCTATCCGTAGACATGTGTGGCAAGGGTGTTTCCGTCCCTCCACCCCTTTGAGATAATGTTGGATAGTACACATTATGCCCTCAAACTAGATAGATTATCTGTACTAGCCCTGCTCTTCACACACAATACTGTGCTGTTATCAAGAACACCTATAGGCAGGCCTGCAGAATCTGTTAGCCAACATAAACATTATTGTTTTGGGTTTGGCCTTCCCTGTGTGTGGAATTTACCCCTCCCCTCCCATAGGGACAGTTTAATTGAAATAATGGATCTTGATACATTGGCTTCTCTACCCTGGCTCTGACACATTAGAACATGGTTAAGTGCCCTGGGACTTTAAAGATTATGGCCAGGCCCAGCTTCTATCTCTCCAGCTCCTAAAGGCCTTAAAAATATCCATATTGGAAACTTGTCTTAAGCCAGACGCATCTGAGATTTTAGTGGTGAAATTCCCAGAGCACAAACAATCCCCTTCATTAGAATTGTTCATGGATGAAATACAACCACACCAACTAAAAATATTGTTCTTGAAATTTCACAATGGCATCTTGCGAATTAATAGTTTTATCTCAAAATGGACAGCCTGTATGACAGATAGTGGCTTGTGTACTCTATGTAATAACTATGCTATTGAGAATGAGGAACACATCCTGTGCTTCTTCCCAGTATATCAACCAGCGAGATGTAAGTGGATCCGCCCCCTGTGCCTTAATTAAGGCTTCCAGAGCGCATCAAGCTATATTCGGAGTGCGCAAATCAGACACATATCCTTACTTAGGGGCTGATTAGGATGGCGGTCGAAAAACCTCCCCGACCGCCATGGTAGCGGGAAAAGACCGCCCGCATGGACCGCGAGATCACCGCCGGTCGAATTACGATGGCCCGCGGTCGAAATCCGACCACGGCGGTACAATCGCGGGCATTAACATTGCGGCAGTTGCTGCTGCCCGCAGCACAGCCGCGATGATGAAAGGAGCATGTCCTGCATTTCCCTGCACTGCGTGGCAGGCACTGCACAGTGCCTGCCACCTGGTACAGGGAAATGTAGGGGGGGACCATGGGTACCCCCCAGTGCACCCACCCCCCCCAACACATTGGGGGCCCGCAACGGGCCCCCGGAAGACACTCTCCGCCAGCCTTGCCATGGCGGTTTGACCGCTGCGGAAAGGCTGGCTACCGCCGGCATCATAATCGTGCCGGCGGAGCCTGCTCGGCACCGCCACCATTATCCCGGTCCTGCTCCGTCTGCCAGGCAGGAGTGCGGATGGCAACCGGCGGAAAAGCGGTGGTCGGAATTTCCCACCGCCATGGTCACCACCGCCATCCTAATCTGACTGGCGGTTTTCTGGGTTGCGATTGCGGGCGGATGTCCACCGCCGGCCCAGCGGTCGCCACCGCCAGCCCAGTGGTGGCGATCCACCCGCCATCATAATGACCCCCATAGTCATTTGTATAAGCACATTTTTGTATTGTGTCTGGCTAACTAGGAAGCGCCTGGGACTCGTGTGATGTATTATTGTTTTTACTGAGTGAAAAAGTATCCTATTTGTTTATACACATGCACTTTAATTATGTATTTTATGTATTTGGTGTTAATTTGATTTGTTCTTTGTATCTTTTTAAAATAGATTTTCTGTATGTTTTATGGGGAGTTACCCCCAAATAAACAAACTGATTGAATGTAATTTTAAAAAATAAAGTAAATCTCTGGATCAAAGAATATTGGCTAAATGAAATGGGACTGGTACCGGAGCTAAAACCTTCAGCTAAAACCTTACAATTAGTAATTGATAGTAATCTATCTATTATACCACAAGAGGCTGATTATATCTAAATTAGATAACGCCAATCTTGGGCTATGTACCATCACAATTCAAAGACTTCAGGTCAGTCGAAATGAAGCGGCCCTTCTAATTTATTGAATCCCAAGACAGGCACATACATCACCCCTATTGAAACATTTTCACTGACTCCTATAAAGCAGCAATTCCAATTCAAGATTTGCTGCACTACCTTTAGGGGTCTAAATAGACCGGCTTCCCTCTTTATCTCCAATATGGTAAAGAAATATGCCACATCATGTACTCCCCAATCGAACAGTTCTGGTGTACTTGTCATCCCAAAATGCTTCATGGCCCAAGCCTCTTCTATCTTGAATTTTCTGCCGCTAGTATATTTAAGCAAGTATACTAACCTTCATCAATTAATATTTCACTACACTGTGTCCCTGACATGGTTATGGAACAGCGTTGAGAAACCTCTGGGTGAACCTGCTCACTAAAAGTGCAATTAGCATAACAACATCCTCATCATGGACTCTCATCACAGGTTTCTTAGGTTCACGGTAGGGGACTCTCACTAGCAATTCAGGTTATTTTCATGTGGACTCAAGACGATGGTTATAAGGGTTTTTATCAAAGCCCTCGCACCAGTGATGACTCTTCTTTCAACAGATCCATTTGAATTTTTCCTTATCTGGACAATCAACTAATTCAGTCTTCATCATCTACACAGAATCTAAAGGACAAGAAGACTGTACTTTAAACCCTTCTATATTTGAGGTTTTGTTTAATCAATTATTCCAAATTACATCTCCAACACACCCAGAGCCTTGAGTATGTCAGAGCCTGATTCAGGGTGGATATAGGCAAAGTCTTCATTTAATCAATCAGTACTTGTAGAGTGCGGCTTATCACCCGTGAGGGCATACAGGTGCTGGGTTGCTGGGCTTAGTTGAACAGCCAGGTCTTGAGTCTCTTCCTGAAGTCCATCAGTGAGGGTAATGTTCGGAGGTGGAGGGTGTTCCAGGACTTGGCGGCGAGGTTCGAGAAGGAGCAGACTCTGCTGAGGCTCCTGTAGATGTGCGGTGTCTGTGAAAGGGCCACGGAGGCAGAGTGCAGGTTTCTGGATGGTTGGTGGAAGTCCAGGTGGTGGTTGATATATACTGGTCCTTGGTCATGGAGAGCTTTGTAGGCATGTGTCAGTAGTTTGAATTGGCATCTTGTCTGGACGAGGAGCCAGTGGAGGTTCCTCAGGTGCTGGGTGATGTGGGTCCATTTGGACAGGTTGAGGATCAGTCCTGCTGTTGAGTTCTGTATTGTCTGGAGCCGTCTCATGAGTTCGGTGGTAGTTCCTGTGTACAGTGCATTGCTGTAGTCCAAATGGCTGGTGATGAGGGCTTGCGTGGTGGTTTTCTTCGTGCTTATGGGGATCCCTTTGAAGATTCTTTGGAGCATGTGTAGAGCATGGAAGCAGACCGAGAATACTGAGTTGGTCTGTCGTTTCATGGTGAGTCGGATGTCCAGGATGATGCTGAGGTTGTTGTGGGTGTGATCTTTTTGTGTGGGGGTGGGTCCGAGTTCAGCGGGCCACCAGGTGTCATTCCAGAGGGAGGTATGGTTGCCAAAGATAAGCACTTCCGTTTTGTCCGTGTTGAGCTTCAGACAGTAGTCTTTCATCCAGGCGGCGACGTTCTTCATGAAGTTGTGTAAGCTGCTCTTGGTGGTGGCAGGGTATGCTGAGAGCGAGAGGATGAGCTGGGTGTTGTCGGCGTAGGATATGATGTTGATCTTGTGGGTCCTGAGGATGTTGGCTAGGGTCGTCATGTAGGTGTTAAAGAGGGTGGGGCTGAGGGATCAGCCTTGAAAAATGCCACAGTTGGTGCTCGTGGGCTCTTAGGTGAAGGGGGTAGGTGAGTTCTCTGCGTGCGTCCCATGAGGAATGATGCAATCCATCTGAGTGCGTCTTCCTTGATTCCGATTTGCTGTAGTCTCTAGATGAGTGTGTGGTGGGAAACATTGTTAAAGGCTGTGGAGAGATCGAGAGGGATCAGGGGGACCGATTCTCTTCTGTCGAGTAGGGTGCGGATGTCATCCGTGGCGGCGATCAGGGCAGTCTTAGTGCTGTGGTTGGCTAGGAAACCGGATTGGGAGGCATCCAGCAGGTTATTCCTCTCCGGGTGTTCTGTGAGCTGTGGGTAATGGCCTTCTTCAGGACTTTGGTGGGAAATCGGAGCAGAAACATGGGGCGGTAGTTCTGGAGCTCTCTGGGGTCAGCGGAGGGTTTCTTGAGCCCAGGTCTGACCTCTGCATATTACCATGCGCCAGGAAAGGTGGCTGGGGTGATGGATGCGTTCAGGATAGTAGTAAGTTGGTGGCTGATCTCGTTGCTTCCTAGGTTGAAGAGACGGTGGGGGTAAGGGTCGGTGGGTGCTTCTGAATGGTTGGAGTTTATGATGGCTGTGGTGTCCGGTGTGGTGAGCTGTTCCCATGCGGTGAGATGTTGGTCGGGTGAGGTTTCCGTTGGAGTGAGAAGGCTGAGGATGCTGGTGGGCTGGGCTTCAAAGTTCCTGTAGATGGTGGATATCTTGTTTTGGAAGTGATTTGCTAGTACGTCGCAGAGTTCCTGTGATGGAGGGATTGTATTCTTTGTGGCTGTTGTGCAGGAGAACTTTCTGACAATGGTGAAGTGTTCCTTGGTGTGGTTGGTGCTAGCCTCAATGTGTTCTGCCAGGGTGTCCTTTTACGTGTCTTTGAGTCTTTGGTGGTATTTGTTCAGGGCTGTCTTGAAGGTGGCTCGGTCTGTAGTGTCTTTGCTGGTGTGCCATCTTCTCTCCAGTTGTTTGTAGTTGCATTTTATTGTGCTGAGTTCCGGCATGTACCAGCTTGCTTGTTCCTTGCAAATCAAGTTACTTCTCCAGCTTCACCAGTTACTCTCAAAACGCAGGACAACAGCCATGGAGCAGCTTCAAGTCCAGGGGGATATGATGCGTAAAAGGTCTCAAGGGAATTTTTTAGATTCCAATTTAGAGTTTAAAGAGAACAATGAATACATTTTTCCTTTGTTTTCAGGCACAATCCGCATTTGGGTCACACACATTCTGCGCTATTGATCCAATTTTCCAGATAATTCTCTCATAATCATCTTTAGTGGTGGCTCATTCTAGCAATATTAAAGGCAGGAAGAAGGGTTTCCAATGGCTGTGACAACAGATGCTAACATATTTGGATGTAGGCAATGATGTGAGCAGATTTGATTGAAGCTTTCAGGTCCAGGCAGGAAGTAACTCAGTCTTCCCATCTTTCCAACAGAAGGGAAATGAAAGCAGTTTGGTTGATTCTGCAAAAATTGCAATACATCTAAGAGGCAAGGCAGTAATTGTACGAAGAGACAGTATGGTGAGTAAGGCCCATCTGAACCATCAGTTTGAGGTGGATTCAATGTATTTGAATCACCAACCTTCCAGATTTTTCAACAACAGGAATTTGTCATCACTCAGAGGAGTCCAGATTTGAGGGATACACAATGTATCAGATGCACATATTCTGAGTCACTGTTTCCATCCTCACAATAATACTCTCCCAATCCCATACTTTTTCAGGAGCTTAGTCAATACTTTGGCGTTCCAGTGGTGGTTCTGTTTGCCAACCATCAAAATTCCCTTCTTCCCCTGTTTTTGTTGAGATTTCTGTATCCCTCAGCATTGGGCATATATGCTTTATTATGTACTTGGCCAAAAACTCTGTTATTTGCCTTTCCAGTTTCATACCTCCGTTTTAACAAAGATTCAGAGGGCAGAGCTGAGGTGATTTTGATCCTGCCTTACTGACTGGTGATACCCTGGTTTTCACTGATAATTATCATGAAAACTGAAAAAGTGTGGATAATTCCCATTCTACCCCTTTTACTTCAACACCCTCTCCTTCCAGTTGACACATTCCAACACCCCAGTCTGTTGAGAGGCAAGTGCTTTTGAGTCTGTGTGTCATTGCAAATCTCTCTATCCATACAGGTTTCCATAAAGTAATCCACTAGAAGAGCATATAATCATTAATGCTCTTCATTTAAAAACTGATGTTAAACCAATAACTTTTAAAAATGTGTTTCAGTTTTTACAGGAGGTATTTCAAAGGGGGCTGTCTGTGGGTACTTAGAGGTTGCAATGGTCAACAATTAAGGCATCATTAAAGCAGCACAGGGCTTTGAGCCTGGCTCTGGGAACAGAAGTTATTTGATGTATGGAGAGAATTAAACCCCACTTAAAGTGAATTTGGATTCACACATTATTCACACATGCACAACCTGCTTTCTGGAATGAATATGTTCATCTGTGCAGGGAGCCATACAGTGTGGTCAACATCTTAGCTGGACTATATATGACCACAATCCAGTGTTAGTACATTTGAAATGGGGCACTTATATGGCTAGCATGCCCACATGGCGACTGCAACCTCAATCCTTGCAGGATGCACTATTCTGTGAAACTATTAGATTACATATTGAACAATATTTCAAGCATCACGAAGGGTCGACATGGGACATTAGGACTGATTGGGATGCATACAATTCTTACCTTAAGGATCTATGCATTAAAACGTCAGATGGGGCAAAATTGATCTTCAGCAGGGATGCACTTAGATTGGAAACCGAGCAAAGAAAATTGGAGATAGTAGTAAGTAATCAAGACCAACTAAGAGTCCACTTGATTCATACTAAAAAAACCTGTAATGACACAGTGGATCATTTATGTCAGCATGACCACAGGGAACCAGTGGACAGGCAATACAGTGAAACAGATAAAATGGGAAAACTGTTATTATGGGTAATTAAAAACGAATCACCACACCAACCGTTAGCAGTATTAGAGCCTTGGAATGTCTAGACTGTTACTTCAAAGAACAAAAGAGGGAGAAAGAGGTAGTAGTGGACTCAGCCTTCTTAGGAAATTATGAAAAAACAAGGGAAGTCCACCCTTCATTCATGGGAAACCTACTCTCAGAAAAAAGCTATTCTTCAAGTGATTGCTACAAGTATTACTTAGGAAAAATGTCAAGTTTCCTTAGGGAAAACAATATGTTTTCTTGAAATAACCCTCACCCACCAAAAGGTCCCTTGGTGGCATGCTTCATCATCGGGTTCTTCCCACCCTGCTGCAGGATGGGGCGTGCTACGACCGACGGAGACGTGGGAGCACTTTTGTGTAGTAAGACTATGTGATATTGTGAGAGTGGAAGGGTCAGAAGGAAGAGTGAGTTTAAAAAAATACCTGGCTATGTGGAACCTACACTTTATTAATTCCTATAGCTGGTATTGTTAAAATGGGGGGCGGAGAAATATGCACTATAATGAGTGTATTTCTCCTTGGTCAACCACAGACAGATTCCGACAGCCATTTCATTTTGGGCAGACCGAATCGGTACGGCTGTCCGAATCAGTCATCGTAATCGTTCGCTCGGAAACCGAGTCCATAGAGCTGTACGATTCGGCTCCAAAAGACTCAACCTGTCCGAATGCCTTTCGGAATCGATTCAGACAGCCCTAGCGGTTTCCGGGCATCGTAATCGGTCGTTGGGAACTGTGTACGATTCAGTCAGAAACAAGGGTTCTGAATCGGATTCAGCAAACCAGAATCCGATTCGGAGCCATTCCGAATGGCATTGTAATCGACCCCCAAAGTCTAAATCCACTTGTACATGCTGACAGGGGATGCGCTTTGGCTGAAAGTCACAACCTTTGTCAATCCATACATTGCGTTGCTTTGATTGCTTGTTATATAGTCATTAATCACTGAATATAGAAGAAATACTTCCCATTTCTTGTCTACAACCTTCATCAACTGGGTATATTTGGTTTCCATAAATACATAATATCGTGCACATTTTACAACAATTCATTTTTATTTAAAACCACTATTAGACAAGTGGCTAGAATTCTCCAGCGCTTGATGGCAGTACACTTAGACTATGTCATCAAGAGATTCTTCCTGTCCAGTTTTGTGCAATAAAGAGATTTGGAATGTTTCCCTCTTCAAGTGCAGGCTTTCTCTTGAGTAGAGAAGGCGTTGTTGGATATTAAAAGCACTTGCGGTAGCGCTAATACTTGCACCACCTGCGATTTGGCAGCAAGCAGGGAACATCAATTGTGTAACTTTATATATGTAACTTTATATATATATATTTACTGACAAAAACAAAGGTTACAGGAAAATTATAGTAAGGCTCATATTTCACTCGTACAAAACCATTTAAATTCAGCACTTAAAGTTAACTGAGCTAACTTTAACTTACGCCCCCACAATGCACTGCTTAAGACCTCACATAATGCATCACTCATGACATGGTCAGTGACATCACTGATGACATCACTCATGACATCTCAAATTGCATCATTGATGACATCATCCACAGACCCACTCACACACCGATTCACAGATCCATACATCCTCACATAAACCAACTCACATAACCACACAACCACTCACATACTCACTGACCATGTCATGAGTGATGTAATATGTGCGGTCATAAGCAGTGCATTGTGGGGGCTTAAGTTATAGTTATAGTTAGCTCTGGTTATAGTTAGCTTATAACTACTGATTTTCAATGGTTTTATACGAGTGAAATCTGAGCCAAACTATAATGCTCCTGTAACCTTTGTTTTTTTCAGTGAATTTCTAAGGTTTTTTAATTTTGATTTCCTATCTATTACTTCCCTGTAAGTTTTTTTTTTGTGTGAATTTCAAAGGTTTTTTAAATTTTATTTCCTCACTGTAACCTGTAACCTTTCAGAATGGGTGTATGAGTGGCTGTGTAGGTCGGTGAGTGGGTGTGTGAGTGGCTGTATAGGTCTGTGACTGGGTGTGTGAGTGGTTATGTGGGTGTGTGAGTGGGTGTGTGAGTGGGTATGTGGATGGGTTTGTGAGTGGCTGTATTAGTTTGTGAGTGGGTGTGTGTGTGGTTTATGGATCTGTGAGTGGGTGTGAGTAGCTGTGTAGGTATGTGAGTGAGCTTGTGAGTGGCTGTATGGGTCTGTGAGCGTGTGTGTGAGTGACTGTATGGGTGAAACCGCTGCCCTCATCCTCCTGGACCTCTCAGCCGCCTTCGACACAGTTTGCCACCGCACCCTACATACCCGCCTCCACAACGCAGGGATCCGAAACAAGTCTCTGGAATGGACCACCTCCTTCCTCTCCGACAGAACCCAGAGTGTCTGCCTCCCGCCTTTCCGATCCAAAGCCTCCTAGATCATCTGCGGCGTACCCCAAGGATCCTCCCTCAGCCCGACACTGTTCAACGTCTACATGGCACCTCTCACCCACGTAGCCCGACTGCACAACCTCAACATCATCTCCTATGCCGACGACACCCAGCTGATCCTCTCCCTCACCAAGGACCCCGTCACCGCCAAAACCAACCTCCACGAAGGAATGAAAGCCGTCACCGAGTGGATGAAGAACAGCTGACTGAAGCTGAACTCAGACAAGACGGATGTCCTCATCCTTGGCTCCACCCCCTCAGCCTGGGACGACTCCTGGTGGCCGACCTCTCTGGGAGCAGCACCGACACCCACCGACCACGCACGCAACCTGGGGTTCATCCTCGACTCCACACTCTCCATGACCAAGCAAGTCAACGCCGTCTCATCCTCCTGTTTCAACACCCTCCGCATGCTCCGCAAGATCTACAGATGGATCCCATCGAAACAAGAAGAACGGTTACCCAGGCCCTCGTCAGCAGCAGACTGGACTACGGAAACGCCCTCTATGCAGGAACCTCAGCTAAGCTCCTGAAACGACTACAACGTATACAGAACGCCTCTGCACGCCTGATCCTCGACATCCCTCGCCACAGCCACATCACACCCCACCTAAGAAACCTGCACTGGCTCCCCGTCATCAAGAGGATCACCTTCAAGCTCCTCACCCACGCACACAAGGCACTCCACAACACCGGACCGGCATACCTCAACAGACGACTCACCTTCTACATCCCGAACCGCCAACTCCGTTCCGCCAACCTCGCACTCACAACCATCCCCCGCATCCGAAGAGCGACCACCGGCGGCAGATCGTTCTCCCACCTCGCCGCGAAGACCTGGAACACTCTCCCCATCCACCTGCGGCAGACCCAGGACCTACTTACCTTCAGGAGGCTACTCAAGACCTGGCTGTTCAAGCAGTAGCAGCACCCTACCCCCCCCCCCAGCGCCTTGAGACCCTCACGGGTGAGTAGTGCGCTTATAAATGCTCTGATTGATTGATTGATTTGTACAGTGGGTGGAGAAAGGGGTGGGATCTCTGATGACCTCTCAGCAATCCAGCTGTGTGGGACTTAATGATAGTAACAGGAGAGGTTCTTGGCCGGCAACAATCCTCAGCATCCAAGGGGACTTCATCCCCCAATGAGTAGTGCACCAGGAGGCACGTTTGCAAAGTGGTTGGGAAAGCGAGCAGGACCTCCGACAAGCTTCCAGAAGTCCTGCTTTGTGGGACTTATTGGTGGTAACAGGAGGGGTTCTTTCCTCCCAGCGACCCTCAGCATACAAAGGGACTTCATCCCCTAATGAGCAGTGCACCAGGAGGCGCATTTACAGAGTGGTGGACAGAGGGGGTGGGCCTCTAATGAGCTCACTGAAAAGCCGATGTGTGGGACTTACTGGTGATAACAGGAGGAATCTTGGCCCACGAGGACACTCAGAATCCAAGGGGACTTCCTCCCCCAACAAGTAGTGCACCAGGAGGCATGTTTGCAGAGTGGTGGACAAAATGGGTGAGGCCTCCGACGAGCTCTCAGCAATCCTGCTGTGTGGGACTTACTGGTGGTAACATGAGGGGTTCTTTGCCCCCAAGGACCCTCAGCATCCAAAGGGATTTCATCCCCCAAGAGGTAACATGCTAAGAGGTGTGTTTGCAGATTGGTTGAAAAAGGGGGCGGGCCTCTGGTGAGCTGCGGCAGGAGCCGGCGTTCCGCAGGGGATGGGTCATGCTGGGCACCGCGAGGGATCTGTGGATTCCCACGCATAGAGGGAAAAAACACTAAAAGCCAATTTATTGGTCTTTATGGGTCCCTCTGGGACCCCTCCAACACACCCATGGGGTCAGGCTACCTTTTCCCTGACCTTTTTATGCACTTTGCACAGAAATTATCAGCCCTGGGGACTGTTTCCCGAGATATAAAATGGCAGCTGCAACTTTTCTGTCAAGGTGTGGCCAGCCAATAAGGACCCTGCTTCGGCACGTGGAGCCTCGGATTCACAGCGGAAGGATTCACCAAGAAACCACATCCCTAGATATACAAATTTGGTTTTTGATCATTTTCTCTGAAACTACTGAATGGATTTACATCAAATAACACAAAGCAAACTTTCTGGACAAAGAGCTAACTTCCAGCCAAATTTGGTGTAATTCCGTTCAGCGGTGCAGTTGTGCAGTTGTGCTCTTACCTGAACCCGCCGTGCCTGATATATATATATCAGAGTCGCGTAATGATTCGGCCCATACAGGGCTTAATTTGAGCTTATCTGTACACGTAGCGACTGACTGGCGAAGTGAAGGCATTCAGTGCAGTAGGCCCATTAAGGCTAAATAAAGGTTTGAATTGTTTCTAGCAGTTGGCTGTGTATGCCCATACCGGGCGCTATTATGTACGTTGACTAAACATCGTAAATTTTTGCAACGAAATTATTGCAACAATTTAACAAATCCTCAGTGAGATTTTGGAAACTGAGGCCTTGGTAAATGTTGTCAGGGCATGTTTGAATAGCGTGGCCTTTCTCACCTGGGAAGTAATGTACCGCTGGAATATGGCATGAACGATTCTTCGCTCATGTAGAGCGAGTGAGGTAGAACTACGCTCTTACATTGTTACCCTGTTACCTTGCTATTCTCTTAAGGAATGCGAGCTGACTGTGTAAGGCCATGTAGGGCAAAACAAAACATTACAGAGCCAAAGAAAGTATAAGTACAATGTAATGATGGTAATGGGAAAAGTGATTTACACATGCTACTATGTTGCACTGTTTGCACAAATGTTAAACTTTACCACTCCAATATGGCGCTTGTTACTCTCTGCCTGACTCTGTGATTGTATAACTCTGCCTGACTCACATTCAATGGTGAACTGCTTTGAATACAATGAGGCGCAAACGCGGTGGCCGCCAACACTGAGGAAGGCGTACCGCTGAAACGCGTTTGTTGTATATTGTGTGCAAATAACTCTTAAGGAGGATTGAACCCCTGCGAGTGCTGGTAAATTTTTTGGGGACTGATATATATATATATATATATATATATATATATATATATATATAAATATACTATATATATATATATATATATATATATATATATATATATATATTATCTACTGGCGGTCGCCAGTAGATAGTTATAGTTAAGACCTATTTTCCATAGGAAATCCGCAACATTCTATTTGCAATAACGTTGGCGCCGGTTGACGAATCTTCGCGAAAGCTTCCAACTTGTTGGGGTGCTCCGGTCCGCTCCTATCCTGAAAGTCTCGGGGTGATTCGTCAAGCGGGGGCCGAGAAAAAGTGGGGTCCCAAAACGCATTTTCCCCATTCATTTTTCCATAGGAACCTTTAGTCTCAGCTACAGCCCGAACTGCTGAACGGCATTACACCAAATTTGGCAAAGAGGTAGCCCTTGGTTCAGTGTCGTGCCTTTTGCTTAAATGGTGTAAATCCGTTCAGTAGTTCCTGAGAAAATCAAAAGTAAAGTCACATATATATCTATGGCCGAGTATGGTCCGCGTACCCTCCCGATCACGAGCTGCATGCTAATTGGCTGTCAACACTCCAAATCAGGAAGTGTTGGCAGCCATTTTATCCCTCGGTAGAACCGAGGGACAGAAACAAGTGCGCAAAGCGCAAAAAGGGGGCAGGGTAGAAACACCCTGACCCCTAGGTCTGCTCAGGGGTCCCACAAGGACCCCTGGGCAGAAAAAAACATTTTTTTTTTTTAAATCGGCGGGATGCGCTTAGGGTGCGCGGATCCCGCCGGAAAAAAAAACGAAGCGCGGTCTCCGCACTTCGTTGTTAGTTGGCCCCGGGTGGGCCAAGTCCCGGGGGCATGCGGGGGGGGTTATTTATAATATGTGGGGGGGCTTCTTTTTTAAATTTAAATCACCTGTGTGGGGGTGGCTCCAGCCCCCACACGCCCGGAGACCGCCACCTCCCCGGGGCACTAACAAATTTAAAATGGGGGTCCGTTTTGGACCCCGAAGCCCCGGGGACCACCACCTCCCCGGGGCTTTGCAGATGTGGGGAGGGGGCCACGAGGCCCCCTCCTGGAGCCCTTGATGGCCCTGGGGACCGCCACCCCCAGGGCCGGCTCCTGCAGTGTCCCGGGGTGCCTACCCCGGGACACTGTAGTTTGCTATGACAGGACGGGAGCCTCGCGGCTCCCGTCCTGTCATAACAAACTGCTTTGGATTTTGGAAGAGAGAGCAGGAAACCTGCTCTCTCTTCCAAAATTCAAAGACAATTGCTTTTCCACATGGGGAGCTGCATCTTAGCAGCTCCCCATGTGGAAAGCTAATGCCGGCTCCCGAGGGACGCGGGGAGCCGGCGGGACCGTGGGAGGATTGGGGACCCCCCCACGGTCCCCAACGGAGAGGGTCAGCCCCGGGGGATGGGGTCCCCAGGGCTAGTAGTGGCCCGGGAGGGGGGCCACGCGGCCCCCCTCCCCAAATGTGAATTTAAAAAACAAAACAAAAAAAACAAACAAAGGCTGGCCTCGGGGGATGGGGTCCCTGGGGCCATAAGTGGCCTAAGGAGGGGGGCAACACAGCCCCCCTCCATAACATTTAAAAAAAAAAAAGAAGGCCATGCCCCGGGTGATGGGGTCCCCGGGGCCGATTAAGGTCTGGGGAGGGGGGCCACGCGGCCCCCTTTCAATTTTTTTTAAAAAAAAACATAATATTAGGGGGCAGGCCCTGGGGGATGGGGTCCCCAGGGCCCAAAAATTAGAAAAAGAAGGGGGCCACACAGCCCCCTTCTTAAAAAAAAAAAATACCGGCATCGCGCCGGAGGCCACGCCCCTCCTTGGAGCACTCTGCAAACGCGCCCCCTGGCGCGTTTGCAGATGAAGAACGAATTCCCCTTGAATACTGGGGGTCCCTGGGGGCCAACTAGCCCACCAGGAACCTCCAGTATGCGCCAGGGGCTGTGTTGCACAGAGGTGTACAGAGGCCACGCCCCTTTTTACACCTCTCTGCAACGCAGCTCTGTGGCGCTTTTGGAGGTACCTGGTGGGCTAGTTGGACCCCAGGGACCCTCAGGATTCAAGGGATTTAATCCCCCAACTTAAAACACGCCACGGGGCGCGTTTGCACAGTGGTGAAGGGAGGGCGGGGCTTCAGGTGACATGTGTGCAAACAGGCCCCGTGGCGCGTTTTAAGATGGGGAATTAAATCCCCTTCAATCCTGAGGGTCCCTGGGGCCAACTAGCCCACCAGGTATGTCCAGAAAGCGCCACAGAGCTGCGTTGCAGAGAGGTGCAAAAGGGGCGTGGCCTCTGAACACCTCTCTGCAACGCAGCTCCACTGACGCATACTGGAGGTACAGGGTGGGCTAGTTGGACCCCAGGGACCCTCATGATTCAAGGGGACTTATCCCCCAACTTAAAACGCGCCACGGGCGCGTTTGCACAGATGTCACCTCAGGCCCCGCCCCCTCCCTTCACCATTGTGCAAATATTCCGCTAAAATAAGCCGAACAACGAATTCCGATTTACTCACCTGTTATCAGGAGAGACCTCAGTGCTGCATCTTTGAGCCCAGTACTGATCCTGAAAAGTAATTTTAACCATACTTACCAGTAACTTGAATTTCCTTCCATAGGATATCATTGCTTGCTTTTTGCTGAAAAAGTTTCTAAGTGTCGATTTTGAAACTTACAAATATTCCTCTAAAATCAGCCAAACTACGAATTCCGATTTACTCACCTGTTATCAGGAGAGACCTCAGTGCTGCATCTTTGAGCCCAGTACTGATCCTGAAAAGTAATTTTAACCGTACTTACCAGTAACTTGAATTTCCTTCCATAGGCTAACATTGACTGGTTTCACTTGGAAATTCTTCTAAGTGTGGAGTTTTGGAACTTTATAATATTCCTCTAAAATCAGCCGAACTACGAATTCCGATTTACTCACCTGTTATCAGGAGAGACCTCAGTGCTGCATCTTTGAGCCCAGTACTGATCCTGAAAAGTAATTTTAACCGTACTTACCAGTAACTTGAATTTCCTTCCATAGCATATCATTGCCTGCTTTTTGCTGAAAAAGTTTCTGTCGATTTTGAAACTTACAAATATTCCTCTAAAATCAGCAGAACTACGAATTCCGATTTACTCACCTGTTATCAGGAGAGACCTCAGTGCTGCATCTTTGAGCCCAGTACTGATCCTGAAAAGTAATTCTAACCGTACTTACCAGTAACTTGAATTTCCTTCCATAGGCTAACATTGACTGGTTTCACTTGGAAATTCTTCTAAGTGTGGAGTTTTGGAACTTTATAATATTCCTCTAAAATCAGCCGAACTACGAATTCCGATTTACTCACCTGTTATCAGGAGAGAACCCAATGCTGCATCTTTTAGCCCAGCACTCACCCTGAAAAGTAATTCTAACCGTACTTACCAGTAACTTGAATTTCCTTCCATAGGCTAACATTGACTGGTTTCACTTGGAAATTCTTCTAAGTGTGGAGTTTTGGAACTTTATAATATTCCTCTAAAATCAGCCGAACTACGAATTCCGTTTTACTCACCTGTTATCAGGAGAGAACCCAGTGCTGCATATTTTAGCCCAGCACTGACCCTGAAAAGTAATTCTAACCGTACTTACCAGTAACTTGTATTTTCTTCCATAGGAATCCATCGTCTGGTTTTCAGCAGAAAAGTTTCAAAGTGTCGATTTTCACAAACTACAAATATTCCTTAAAAATCGCCTGTATGACTTAAACGCATTCTTTCAACTGTTTACAGGAGATGCACCAGTGCTGGATCCAGGATCCACCACTGAGTAAGAAAAAGTAACGATAACACTACTTACCTGCTAAGTGAATTTCCTCCCATAGGATAGCATTGGTGATTCTATGTGAAAAAGTTTCTAAGTGTCAACTTTTAAAATACAATAATATTCCTTAAAAATCACTACTGTAACCAAAACGCTTTTACTCAACTGTTTACAGGAGATGTCCCAGGACTGAATCTAGGATCCAGTCCTGTGGTTAGAAAAAGTAATCCATAAAGTAACTAATTGCATTTAACTAGAAATTCACATTGAGCTCAATGTTGCATTGTGTTTGAAATTGTGTTGCCCATTGCAACAACTGTAACTACTGTACTTAAAAGTCTATTGCCTATTTGCAAAGTATTTAAACTAAAGTAATTCATTCTGAGAAAGTATATTTTGTAATGTAATGTATAATGTAATTACAATGTAATTTAAAAAATAAAATATCTAAAAATAAATAGTTTAAAAAAATGTAGTAAATCAGTATCAAAAAAATAAAGATAACAATTAATACATTTAAAAATTGTCATTTACAAAACCTTTGAAATTCACTGAAAAAAACCATAGGTTTCAGACATGTTATAGTTAGGAATTATCATTTAAAAAACCTTTGAAATTTACTGAAAAAACCATAGGTTTCAGGCACGTTATAGTTAGAAATTAGCATTTAAAAAACCTTTGAAATTCACTGAAAAAACCATAGGTTTCAGGCACGTTATAGTTAGAAATTAGCATTTAAAAAACCTTTGAAATTCACTGAAAAAACCATAGGTTTCAGGCACGTTATAGTTAGAAATTAGCATTTAAAAAACCTTTGAAATTCACTGAAAAAACCATAGGTTTCAGGCACGTTATAGTTAGAAATTAGCATTTAAAAAACCTTTGAAATTCACTGAAAAAACCATAGGTTTCAGACACGTTATAGTTAGAAATTTGCATTTAAAAAACCTTTGAAATTCACTGAAAAAACCATAGGTTTTAGGGACAGTTATAGTTAGTTGGACATTGCACTCGTACAAAACCCGTGAAATTCCCCGTTATAGTTAGTTCAGCTAACTATAACTTGTGCCCCATAATGCACTGCTGATGACGTCACATATTACATCACTCATGACATGGTCAGTGACATCACTGATGACATCACTGATGACATCTCAAATGACATCACTGATGACATCACTGATGACATCATCCATGTGATAATTTCATGCATCTTCTCACACCCTAATATAACTTTTGATACACCCAATCTAAATTACAGACTGCCATTCTCAAAACCATAGACACTCCAACACCAATAACTACATACCCACTCACTGATTCTTAGGTCTACACACACATCCACTCACTCACCTGTACAGTCACTCATACTTACGGTCACTCAGTACAGGACTATCATATGCACTCATACACCTACATAGACACACACACCGCCACTCATCCATAGAGGTACTCACACACCTAGTCAGTCATGCAAATAATTAATCACACTGCCATTTACTCACCTATACAGTTATACACACACCAGCTCACTTACTCATACAAATACTAGCACATTCTTACACTCTTATACAATCACTAATACAAGTACACACTCATCCATACAGCCACTCTCACAATCACACACTCTCACTTATACCCATTTATATACTCCAACACACATATATACTGCCTTTCACATATGTAGTTACTCACACATGTACCACTGAGATATACATTCACTCACTAACACACCCATACACACACTCACCCACCCATACAGTCCATCACAGATGCACTCTTGAAACCATGCACCCAGTGAATCACCCACTGATACATCTATGTGCAGTCACACACACCCCATCCACACAAACACTCAGGCACCCATACAGATACTCAGACAACCAATCAATAACTCATATAGACACTCATGTAGCTATTTACAAGCCCATGCAGCCACTTACACACCAACAGACAGACGGATAAAGACATTCACACAGTTTAGTCACTAACCCATGCATTTAGTAAGATACGTTTAATCACTCACTTATAGAGTCAGTCAAGCACCGACTAAATCATACATCCAGACACTTATACACCCACTCATTATTCAATACACCTTGGCATATATATTAAACATATTTAAACTTTATAGAAACACACAGTCACTGCATGATGTCATCAGTGTTGTCATTTGAGATGTCATTTGAGATGTCATCAGTGATGTCACTGACCATGTCATGAGTGATGTAATATGTGACGTCATCAGCAGTGCATTGCGGGGGCGCGAGATATAGTTAGCTGAACTAACTATAATGGGGGAATTTCACGGGTTTTGTACGAGTGCAATGTCCAACTAACTATAACTGTCCCTAAAACCTGTGGTTTTTTCAGTGAATTTCAAAGGTTTTTAAATGCAAATTTCTAACTATAACGTGTCTGAAACATATGTATATATATATAGAGAGAGAGAGAGAGAGAGAGAGAGAGAGAGAGAGCGATAGATATATATACACATTCACACATATATTTTTAAGTTTGGGAAACTTAAAACTACATTTCTTGTGATGTAAAAAACTAAACAACGTACCTGCGATGCGATGTAATGACCCCTGACGTAACACCCGCGATGTAACAGTAGCACGCCCTTTCTTAATCTTACAGTTGTTTTTAGATGATACAAAAAATATTGCATACAAAAACAGCGCCCCATTTTGTATCAAACCTTCAGGTGATGCCACTGTAATGGAGTCACAGCACATAAAAAGTCGTCTGACTCGGAAACATTAGGCCTTTGAGTCGAATAGCATATTCTTTTATTGCTGTGATATTCTCTGGCAGGCAAATCAAAATGTCACCCTCTGTATATCTTCTGTTTAGCCCGTAGGCAGAAGCTATCAGCCCCTTCCGTGTCTGGTTACTTCTCAGATGCTTTTCAGACCTTATTTATATTTCTTGCACTTCAGATGGTAGCAAAAATCAAACTTATGACTTCTTCTAAATTAATGCGCGAAAGAAAATATGAGTAGAATTCTGATCAATGTGTAAATTTCTTTTGTTTATTTTCTCTTGGTGTATTGCTGTAACTTTTCCGAAGCCTCTTTCTGTCAAGGATAAAACCCAGCTGGGAGATTCAGTGGTTCGAACGGTGGAAAAAAGACTGCAAATCAGCCTTGCTGTCATTATTGGGAAAATAAATGATACAAGCTCTCGTCTTCTTCACAAAATGTACTGTGTGGTATTGGCTGACTGCAGACAAGTCAAGACGAACACAGATCTCAGGGAAAAGTAAACACATCGAAAGGACAGATTGGTTTCAAAAATTACACTGCCCGTGGAAATAAGCACTCTGAAACTGTCAAAAAAAAAGCATGGATTTTTGTTCTCTCGCCACAAAATTGTCTGTCAACGGTAAAAAGGGATATTTTCACAGAGAAAGAATCATGGCCCTGACCAACAAAGACATGGCTGCCGTCTAGGATGAGCATCCTGCGCTGGGCAGACTTGTAATCAGGCATTGCCTGTTGGAAGGCTTGGCATTAATTTAAAGGTCTGTGATTGGCCACCCTCCTTGCATAGCTAGGCATTTTGGTGTAGACCTGATTCTCATTTGCACACTGACTCCTACAACTAATGTGGGTAACTGGTATAGGTCTCTTTACGTCGGTGTCCTCTGTCCTTCTATCCACATAGGTACTATGATACCTTTGTACCCCAAATATACGCATAGGTAATAGGAATCCTAGAAAGTATAGTCGTGCTGGGTTCTAAGCTGGCCCTTGCTGACTTAGGCCTGTCCCAGCTTGCACCAGGCATAAGAGAAGGGTCTGAGTGAAAGCATCTCTGGGTGTGCCTTTTTTAATTGTGAGAAATTGGGTCTCCCAATTTAATCATCCTGTATTTTACATTTTTGGGCACAGTTTGCAGTGCACCTGTGCACACAAGTCCGCATACATGTGTATGGGCTGAACGTATCAAATTACCATTTAACTCAGCCCCGAATCTGATCATGGGAATCCTGTCACAGAGGAGACCCATCATGAATTGGTGCTGAGCTGCGCAGCCATAATATTATGAATGGTCATTAATAGATTGTACAACTGTAGTGCTTTACTAAAGTATATAGAGCATTTTAATGTGTTATACATTATGGTCAAAATCTATAGCAAAGTATTGCAATAGTTGAGCCAAGAGACTGGTGTGGTGCACTAGTAAAATGCATGGTATGCAATGCAAGTATGGTAAAAATGCATCCCAAATGCAAATCTGAAATTAATTTCCACAAATCTGCTCTCCTTGTGGTGCTTAAAGATTTACCATTTTTTCTAACTTAGCATTTAATTAGATTCTGGTCTTTGAATCACCCTGCTGGGCCAAGTTGATCTGCTGGCGAGCTGCAGGATACAAGGCCTGCCCACGCAGTTATGCCATTAGCTAATAATTGGGCTTGCTTCAGGAAGAGGTGAGGTTGGGGTGGAATATGCATGTGTTAATTACTTTTACCACTGCACCTTCCTTTGGAAAGCTCAATCCACAGATACAAAGGAGGGCAACCAGACCACAGAATCCAGTCACAGGAGGGGCTGCCCTTTGACATTTTTGAGGGAAGGGATCAGGCAGCTGTGGCAGTTAGGGGCAGGGCTTAGACTCTCAGTGAAGGTCTTTCAACAGACCACTGGATGACATCATCTTAAAAAGTAACAAAATGCTGTGCAGGAAGGTTGGGCAGCAGTGAAGCGATGATGTGTCACCTTAGAATTTGCCAGAGATGCCTACCTTCTATAACTTTCCACCCTCATGTATAGACCTCTGTAACAGGGAGATATGTTTGAGCTCAGTTTGGGCCTAGGGGAAGTGACACCAGTGGAATGTTTAGCTGTAGGAGGGAGGTCACTGGGCTCCACTGCTAAGATGGACTCCAAGACATCTGATTTCAGCTGGGAACTAGGAGCCCAAGACCAGTGGCACTGTCCCCCTACACCCTCTGGGGGACAAGAGAGGGATAGACCTGCTGGGGGGGTTACCCTTGAGGGTTCACCTGGATCTTCAGTGGATTGACCCTACAAAGAGTATACCCTCCACAAGGAAGGGACCTCTCACTTACACTGACCCAGGTGCTCTGCAAGTGGTCCAAGGAAGCAGTAGGACATATAGGGTGCTGGAAGGGAGGGCACTCTGCCTTGGAGTCTTGGAGGTGTGGCTGAGGAAGGCTTCCAGCCCAGAAGTACCAGGCACCCAAACAGGAGACAGGTCCTGTGTGAGAGCAGGAAAAATCAATCTCCCAAACAAATGCAACGTTTACAGGTCAGGAAGCCTGAAAAAACCACTACTGGTACCTGGAGTGCTCTACCAGAAGGAAAACACATCTTTCCATGTACAGTGAATCACTAATAGGCATTATCGAATTTCATTGCAAGAGGGTGCCATCTGTAGGTGTTTTACTGGGGTTGCATTGTGTTATCATGACATATTTATGCTTTTATTAATGTGACAACACCCTAACAAAGCCATTAGTTCTGCCTTTTGATAACTGCACACATTATATTGTGTCTACCATATGTGTGGGGTATCATGGGTTTGGGTATCAGAGTTCACTAGTGAGTGTGAACTGTTAGGATGGTGTCAGCATAGGTATTTCGTCCTGCCATCATGTATATATGTAAATTAATGCATAGTATTAAGTACCATGTGCATATTAGGATACCTTTACTTTTTATAGGTAAAAGCACTGATTGGTCAATGCCATAGCAACATAATAAAGGGTATCAGCCCAGCTCATTTTCTGGCTCTAACTTCCAAACTCAGAACCACAAAGAGATTTCTCCTCACATTGGAGTCACAAAATTCCGACCCCACAGAGATCAGACTACAAATAAGAAACACAACCAGCACAAGGACATTATCACACACCTGAACAGACATACAAGGATGCAACTGACCGATCCATTTAAACAGCAATCAACTCATATTTTCCTTAAAGCACTGATTATTCTTCAACCTGGCAGCAACACAATCCTCCATGTCATGAACTGTGTCTTCAAATAAATTCCTTCAAAACCATAGCAACTTAGTCAACCTCCATATTTTCTGATGCCTGTGCCTCAAGACTATCCTGTGACGATGATTATTCTTGAACCAGAGAAGAGTGCACAAACTGAACTTCGTATCTGCCTAACATATTTTCCCAGCCTTTCACCTGACCCTTTCTGGGCATCCACCTTCAGTCAAATTTTCACATACAGCATTGTCCATTCTACATTAGCACAGTGTGCTTAAACATGCAATTGCTCTCTCCTGAAACCAATGTTTTCTTTCTATTCCTAATATTATGTCTTGTATTTTCAATATTTTCTTCCATTGGTGTTCCTTTGTCATCATACTCATTCTTCATTCATTTTGGGCACTAACTACACACAGTCATCCTGTCCTTAAGCACCATGTAGGGTCACCCAATAGAGCCATATCCTGTCCTTATGTTTCAAAAAAGCCACCCCCAACCAAGCACTAGGGTAGACGAATCATTCCCTTGATGGGATTCTTTGCTCACGCGATAGAACATGGACAATTCACCACCTCTGAGGTGGCCCTTATCTGTTCTATGCCCCTCTGAACCTACCTGCACCCCTCTGCCAACATCTCCTCTAGCCACTAACCCTTCTCCTCTCCTGCAGACCACACCTGTGAGGCGACTTACCCTAGGTTGCTCACAAGTGCATCCCAGTAGGCAGACAGTACCACCATAGACAAAAAAGGCGTTGTAGCCCATTCTGTCGTCTTTGTCCGACCTCTGTCCCCAGGTGAGGACCAGCTCTGTCCGTATGGCCAGCAATCAACAGAGACCATTGACAGCTGTCAGTGCGAGTAACCAGGTCCTTAGCCATCTACTGCCAGGTGGAGGCTCTAACCTGGGGTCTTGGGCAAGACTCAATTCCAACCAGGGCGCAGACAAGGAGTCTGCTATTTGCTCCTGAAGTCTCTCTGGTCTCTTAGTTTTCTCAGAATGGCTTTTTGGGACATTCCTGGACCCCTTTCTTATACCCTGACTGGAGACAACCATAACACTGGGTGAGTAAAAGAGCATCTTTCATGGGCCAACATGACATTTTTCTTCTCCAAGGCCAGGGACAGCTTCTTTTCCTCCAGGGCCATAGTGGCCAGTTGCAACTTCAAGGGCCTCTGTGCTTGTCTATCCTCCAGCTCTGTTGTGGACAAACCATGGGAGGACACAATGCTCCCTGCCCTGGACAACGCAGATGATGATGTTCCTTGGGAACATCACACCTGGGCGCTGGAGCTTCCTCAATGTCTCCATCATTTCCCTCTTAGGCCTCACCCTCATTTTCCTCTGAGGTGCACTGTAACTAATGGACTTCCTCCCAGGGTCAGAAGGCAATGTGATAATCCTTCTTCTTGGATTGCTTGTTCAGCTTCAATCCCCTTTGCTTGCAGATGCTACTCAGCTCTGGCATGCTAAGGCTCTCTATGTTATCCAGATCCACCTTCAATTTCCCAAAAACTTAAGGTGTAAACATTAAAACCAAGAATGAATTTAGGAAAGCATCAAATATGACCCAATTAGGACCAAAAGCCAATGAAAACTCTGAATAGTCATTTTTTGCTGTCAATTTCAAAATGGATATTTAATTTCAACTTAAATCACTGAGTGATGCTGTAAAACACATGTAATGGATCCCACCGCTGAACACTAATGTAAGAAATTGTATTATTATTTGGGGTAGCCACCTCAGGGAATAATCACAACTCTTGTCAAGGTGAACCCTCATTGTCACTAAATTTACCTGAACTCAACCGCTTGATAACTAGGACACAGAGCAGACAGTCTTAACTTTGGGGAATGTGTACATTATTTATGCAGAACCAAAAAAGTAATAAAGTCAAAATGCAAAATGATGAAACTCCCAAGCCAAATGTTGTGTTATATTATGTTAAAGAGAACTTATAAAGCACTTATTCACCATAGGACTCTTGGCACTAGAAAACCAACTTATTTGAGGGTCAGAAAGCCACTCAATTAGATCCCATATGCATGTTTAAAAAGCCAAGTCTTCAGACTTTTCCTAAAGGAAAAGGTATCTGTTGCATGTCGAATTGTCCTTGGCAGGAGATTCTAACTAGTAGGGGCTATAACCGAAAAACGTTGGCCTCCAGATCTGCTCTTCATGTAATTTGGAACAGTTAATGATTTAGTGTATGTTGACCACAAACTGCGTAGAGGAAAAGGTTTGTTAATTTTGTCCAGAATTAATTTCAGAGCTGATTCATTTAAACTCTTAAAAACAACATAACAGAGTTTAAATTGAATTTGTTTTTTGACAGGGAACCAGTACAGTTTTTTTGATAGAGGGGCAACGTGTATGCCTAGGTACCCTGAAGACCAGACTGCTTTGTTCTGTATCACATGTAGCCTATGCAGCACAGTATTTGGTAATCTGGCATATAATGCATTTGCATAATCCAGTCTAGACAGGATGGATGCTATAACCATCATCTTATGTACTTCAACTGTCATGAAAGGGGCAACTTTCCTCAACATTTTCAGCACAAAGGAACATTTGGATACCACTAAGTTAACTTGGGTCTGTATTGAGAGCTTCCCACCTATCATAACTCCAAGGCTTTTAGCCACCATTGAGGGAGACGGAAGCAGGCCTAAATCATCAGGCCAGAAGTGTGAATCCCAAGCATCAAAATTATTGTTAAGTAGGACTACTTCCGTATTATCAGCGTTTAGTTTTAGTTCCATCCAGTGAGCAATAAATCTCATTGTGTCCTGAAAATATGTCTATGCCAATTGAGTACCATCTAGATGAAAAATTAGCTGTGAATCATCAGCGTAGTTGTATATATTGCACTCCTTGTTCACCAATTCCTTAACCAGAGGTTTTATGTAAAGGTTAAACAGATGGTGAGACAAAGAGGACCCCTGAGGGACCCCACATACCAGTTTTTTTTAACCTGAGAGGTGAAAGATCTCAATTTGACCGATTGTGTCCAATCCATCAACAATTATTTAAGCCACTGCAAGGCCCTGTCCTGTATCCCTGCATCCTCCACATGGTAAACCAGCAACTTGTGGTTGACCATGTCAAATTCCACAGACAGATCCAGCAAAACCATTGCAGCACCATGCCCATATTCTAGTATCCATCGAAGATCATCTAATACAGATAGCATGACTGATTCAGTATTGTGCTGAGAACAGAATCCAACTTGGACAGGGTACAAGAACTCTGTGTTTCATAGATGTTTACAAAGTTTAGAGGCATCAGGGGCCTCAAGTAGTGTTTCTGGGAAGGGTAACAGGGATATTGGCCTGTAATTCTTTAGGTCCTTCGGATTTATCCCTTGCTTTTAAGCAGAGGAATAACTTTTGCGTGTTTAATGGTGCTATAGACTATCCATTGAAAACAAGCATTGGCATAGCTAATAGGTCTCGCCTTTGGGACCTTATAAGTGTTTAGCCATGCAACAGTTGATGTTGTTGCACCAAGGATATTGTGCTGCATAACTAAATACTTATAAGGTCCCAAAAGCGAGACCTATTGGCTATGCCATTGCTTGTTTTGTAAAGGTGCCCCGTGAAAGCGCGCATGATGCGCTGAATGTTGCAGGAAAGCATGTCATGCCTGCAGTAGGAGAAACGCATTAAAGAAAATAGTGCTTACAGACTAAATAAGACGTACCGTGTAACAACCAAAGTAAAAGGGCCCGTCCTCATGGGAGGTTACAAATGAAGACAAGGCGGTACTAAGGAGGGACTAACAAGCCGATTAATGAATCAGAAGCCAGCATTTATGAAGGACAATGACACAAGCCAATGACAAATATGGTCCAGATTCGATCATTTATTATTCACGGCTCTGCAAAGAGCACCCCATAATGCCCTTTGTGGGCTAAATTAAATGTATTAGTATAAATGGTGGTGTCCTAATCTGGCCAGGCACAAAACCAGCATTTTCCTAAGTATTGTGGGAGGTTGCAGGAAGTACAGCAGCCCCGCAGAAATACTTTAAGAAAATAAAAAAATAAAAAATCAACCTTATATTTGCTGGGGTCTATATAACATGATCCAAGGAAAGGTTGATAACTTTTTCAAACATTCCCAAAGCTGAAGATTTTGCTCTTCTGCTTGGAAACGTAAGGACCGCTTGTAGTTTGTCTCATGGCTGCATTTTGTGGCTTGAGGTGTGTAAAAGAAAGTCTTTTATGTGTTCAACATTGTTTGAACTCCAAATGCTTTATTTAAATGTTCATTGACTGACATAGCAATGACCCCTTGACAAAATCAATGGACCTGCCTTACATATATTGACAGTAACTTACATTTTAAAAAACCTTGGAATTTCCCTGAAAAAAACAAAAGTTTAAGTGATGTTACAGTTAGGTGACAATGTCAGTTGCAGCATTACTTTTTAAACTGAAAAACACAAATTTACTAGCTATAGTTGACTAAAGTTACTATAACTCGCGCCCTGGCCATGCCCTGGTTATACCCTCAAAAGTAAATCCCTCATGACATGCTCTAGGACATCACTGATAACATCACTTCTGGCGTGAGGAGACACTTGTCAATTCTAGAAGTGTCTATATCCTTCGGGACTTTCAGTTTTAAGATCTGCGTAATTGTAACAAGTTAGGTTGAATAAGCTGATGTGATCTGGTTAAGGGGTAGAGAAAAGGTTGAAAGGGACAGGAGAGAGGATGGCCCCTTACAGGAAGAGACAATGAAGTTTGAGGAGCTGATGTGAACAGTGGTACTGACAACACACTTTGAATGGCTTTGAGGCAGGAGACGGCCTGCTTTGTTTGATTTTATGCCAATGATCTCTAGTCTCAGTAAAAGCATTTGGTAGTGACTGTTGTTAAAGGCTGCTGATTGGTCCAGGAGTAATACTGCTGTCACTCTGTTACTGCCCACTGTTAGTTTCAGGTCGTCTCAGAATGATATCAAGTCATTCATCAGCCTATGCAGAAAGCAAAATAATGGTCGGAGAGAAGATTGATTTCCTCATCAAAGACCAATCAGGGAGACTACTGCTCTTTCCATTAGTTTTCCAAAGAATATTCTTGCGGCGATTGGTCTGTAGTTAGCAAATCTAGCTTGTATCACGGGGTATGCTTTGTCGTTTTATCTCAGTCAGTTACTTCATGAACAAGAGCTACCCAGACTACGTTTCCATCAGTCATCACAGATGTAGCATAGGGCATTCACATTCAAAGGATTAAACAGGTCTTCTTGTCTTTCATTTACAATAAACATCACTAGTAGTGTCCCTTCCGTGCAGAACGTGGAAGCCATCTGTGCACTTGGAAGGTGCTGGTTTTCACACTCTTGATCGCTTGTTCAGCTGCAAAGTGAATCACTGAATGGGAGAATTACTGAAAATATGATTGAAGACATTCTTATTCTAACTGATGTTTTTAGAAACTGCAACACAAAATGTTAATTTGGCTTCAGAAAAATACATAATAAAAATGACGTGTATCAAAAGTAATATACATCTGCTCTTGCACAAAGATATATGCATCTGATGCTTACAGATTTTACAAAATTAACTCTGTATTTAAACACTATCACATTTTTTCACATTCTCTATTTTTTCCTGTTCGGACATTTCTAAGTAATAAATTGTGCCCGAGTTTCAGCACGCAACTACAAACAAGCACGTGTGTACCAGTCAAACCAAGGCTTAGGAGATGATTGCTTTGAGGAATACAATGTCAATTACTTTACCTTTTGGAATATTTAATACCTAAGGGGCCCATTACGATACCCGGCGTAAAAAAATCCGCCAGGCATGGAAGCGGCAAAAATCCGCCCGCACACACCGCCTGAACACCGACCACGCCATTATGAGTACACAAACCGAAAACCGCCATCGGCGGAAAAATCACACAAAATACCGCCCGCCATCGTCCGAGTCGGAGTCAAACCGCCCGCCACGGACGGAAACACGCACGACAACACAAAACTGCCCGCCCACACGGCCGACACACCGCACGTGAAATTACGATCGCACCGCCATGAGCGCGGAAAAACAACAAATATACCGCCCGCCAGCGCAAACAACGCCGATGAGAATCGACACGGCAGAAGCCATGGCGCCCACGTACCTGCACAGAAACCATCCGCACACAAAACCAATAGCACACAACATGGCCAACAAGTCCACACAGCAAGGCACACACAAATACACAAGCACAGTACACATCCCGAAAACACCCCCTGGACAAACAAAAAATACAAAGGCCAGAACCCCAGACACAACACACCTGAAAACAACAGACCATGAGGACACACCCACATAGGTGAGTACAAAAGCAGCACTCCCACAGACCACAACCCCTTGCTACATTGCAAACCAGAGAGGAGAGGAGAGGACACAGTGACACAGCAAGGACAGCAGCACACCACAGAAACGCACACATCACAACCACCACCACCACCACTACCACCACCAAACACCTGCACCACAAACCCCCTGCACATTACACAACACACACCGCACCAGCACCACAAACACCATGGCACCACAAAGAATGCCCAAGTTCACGCCCATGGAGCTGACGGTCATGGTCGACGAGATCATCAAGGTGCACCCACAAATCTATGGGAACATGGTCCAGCACACACCACTAGCCACCAGAAACAGAATGTGGAACCGGATCGTAGACCAGGTCAATGCAGTCGGGACCCTGCCCAGGAACAGAGTCGAGATAAACAAACGTTGGAATGACGTAAAGAGCCTGGTCAAGAAGAAGGAGGGCAAAAACAGAGAGCTGGCTGCCGTCACTGGCGGAGGGAATCCCGCGCTCTTTAAGACCTTCAAAGCGTGGGAGGAGAAGGTGCGAGTCGTAATACATCCGGAGATCCTCGCCGGATTAGCAGGGGAGTGGAGGCTGGTAAGTACAAACCAATGTATACTAGCACACCGCTATGTACTCACATGCGCAACCACCATGCCACAGCTCCCAGGGACAAACACCCCCATGTCCAGCACACAATACACAACACATCACACGCACATGCAACAGACACTACCACACACAGCCCAAACCGAACAACTGTAAGATGCGTGGGGACATGTGTACACTAAGCCAGCCACGTAACCACCAACAGGTCCCCAAATATGCCAGAAGCGCCACAACGAGCACCCACCACACCCATGTGTCCGCCACAGCTGCACTAACCGACAAGTAACAGGTAAGTGGCAGGAACACAAAGTGCAGTGGGTGGGACGGTGGACAGCCCAAGTACAACACACACCAGGCCCCAGTCCCACAGCACAGCAAGGAGGAGCATCCCCCACACCCCACAGCCACGTGTCAGCCACCGCAGTGCACAACGACAGCCGAAAGGCAGACATCACGGTCCACAGCAATCGGTGTCAGTGGGTGTACAGCCACCCCCACGACCCACTACACCCCCCACCCCCACAGACCTGCAACATGGAGCACCCCCGCTTAGAGCCATGTGGCATCCAGTACAGTGCACGCACGAACAACTTGCAGGTGGGAAACTGGACAGGGCTGGATTACTGGAGGCATGAGGACCATAACACCACCAACACATGGGACATGTCACGTAGCACACGAACACGCAGCACCGCCCACCGTCACGAACAAGTGAACAATGTGCACACGGACATGAACAACAGACTCACACCCCACATGACCCATCACAGACATAGCAACCCCCAAGGAGCCACGTCTGCATGCACAAGCCACACTGAATATAGTCCCACACGGCAGCCACTGTGCAACTCATCACACACAACCGAAACACCATTGAAGTCCTGTCCATGTAGCCCCCACTGCCTGTCAACCCCACACCCCACAACTACGCCTATGTAAGACAAACAACACTAGACGCAACAGAGCGGAACAACAGAAATGCACACGAACACCACTGAACCCATCAAACTCACAGACACACCATGCACATACAACATACCATCCATCCCATCCGTCAGCCCCAGTCACATGAAAGGCATGTCATCCGCACAGCTGCCACACATACAGCAGTCACGCTAAGACACATGCCCATGACCAACCATGTGCCAGAAGTCAATTAAGCGCACGACACACTGTGAGCAACAACACACAACATGGGCCACACCCCCCCGAGCACTGCAGTGATGCACATGGCACAGGGCAGCACGCACACCAAGGAGATGGGACAACTGCAATACGTTGGCTGGCACACAACTATCACTCACTCATAACGATGCGTCCAATGCCATGTCCAGTAACCACAACAGACAGCAAATATGCAGGGCATGTCAGGCATGCACACACCTCAGACCATGCACTGTCATGCTGCCACAACACATGTCACGTTCGGCACCCATGGCTCACAGCATGTACCCCAAAAGCATATCCCCTCCCAAATGCGAATCTGGGGCATGGCCCCCATGTTGCCATATGCGTTCCTAAGCGTTCCATATGAACTCCAAAAGCAAAGTACAAACCAGACCCAGGATGGGCCAGGAGCCCGCATACACCAGAGTCACAATGAGTAGGGGCAAAGCAACACACCCATCGGCCTGGCCAATCCGTCCCATGCCACATGTGCACAGCACACAGTCCCCTTGCCTAGCACACACAACTACAGATGCCACAGCCACACACTCGCCTCCGGGAAACCCATGTACGAGATTGCACGAACTGCCAATGTCAGACGACTAATACATACTTCGCCAGGTGCAACACAATAACAAATCTCATTTTCTCCACAGGTGACGAACTGCTGGACGCTGGGGATGGAGACAGCAGCCAGCACAGCCAGCCTACAAGCCCCCAACGAGGACACACGGATCTGGAGGATCTGTCCACCTCTTCGGACACGGACCACCAAGCTGGCCCATCTGGCGTGGCAGGGCCCAGCCGCTCCCCAGGACCCCTCCTACCCACCAACCCATCATCCAGGGATGCTGAACAGTCCCAGTCACCTGCTGCCACTGTCGTTGCGGCCACACCCACGGTCATTGCGGCCACACCCACGGTCATTGCGGCCACTACCACTGCCGCAACCGCCACCATCGCCGCACCGACCACCACCGCCTCCACCACCACCACGTCTTCGCTGGCACCAGCCCCAGCGCAGGTGGTGGCCCGGCCGACTGGATCCACCCTGGGAGCCACAGCGAGGACCGTGGTGTGCAATGTGGCTAGTGGGCAGGCCGGTGGCAGCAGGACTGGTAGGAGGAGCAGGGTCAGGGAAACGCCAGCCTCCCTGGGAGCCATGCCCTGCCTCAAATGGCCAGAGTCCTTGGGGCCTATGAAGAGGCCCAAGGACAATGGGCCAGGTCTGCTACTGACACGCGGGAGGTGCTGGGGGTGCTGAGGTCCATGGACGCCCATATGGGCCAATTCGTGTCCCGTATGGACCAACTCGTGGACCTCATGGGCCAGCTGGTGGTGGCGGTGGGGTCACAGGCAAGGCCAGCAACACCACCTCCGCCACCACCTGCTAGGGCGCAGGGTCGGCCAGCAGTGTCCACTTCCCTGCGTCCACAGCCAGTGAGCACACCTCACCCACCACCAGCAGGTCGCCACCACACACCCCCTCCCAAACGTGGAAGGGGCCGTCCGAAGAGGAAACAGATCTCCCGGGAGGACTTCGCACGCTCCAGTCGCAAGTGAGGCAGCCAGCCAGCCTTCCGCCAGCCTTCCTTGACCAGCCACTGCATTGACTTGCTCTCACGATCCCACTCCACACAGCCAGCTGGATGGCATGTGTGTGTTGGACTATGGACATAGAACCAGTGGGTACACCCTGATCATCACGCAGCCATGACCGACAGCTCATTGTCACTGCACGCACCACTTTTGTCATCACCTTACACACAATCACATGTCACAGTTTGTAATAAATGCACCTTATTCACTAACTGCTGTTTGTGCCCTGTGTTTTATTTGTACGGAATACAACGGCCACCTTGGGCGGAAGGGCACCTGATGCGTGGCATGGCAATGGAATCCGGAGGGCCTGTAGGGACCTAGGGGTGGGAGACAGAACAGGAGCACATTCAATGAGTGTGTCACACACCCATCACACAGTACATGTCAACAACTACAAGCAATGTACACACATCGCACAGAGCAATAGGGCACAATGCCACAGTCACCAACAGTGGCATACTACCCTGGCCATGGAGCGTTGACACACTGCACGCAGTGAACATACGGCCACCCTGACACAGCACACATACACCTGCACAACTACAGCTACATCAGCCGTCGTACATGGACACTCACCGTCAAGTGAAGTAGCGGGCGATGAGCTGCTGGCGCACATTCCCAGCTTCCTCCTCTCCGCTGTCCACCTCACTCGAGCTGTCCTGGTCTGCGGGCTGGGGCCCAGGTTGATCTCCGTCATCCACAATGAGGGGGATCTGCTTCCGAATGGCCAGATTGTGCAGCATGCAGCACGCCACCACTATCTGGCACACCTTCTGTGGGGAGTACGCCAGTGCACCCCCGGTGCGGTCCAGGCACCTGAACCTGGACTTGAGGAGGCCAAAGGTACGCTCGACCACACGTCTGGTCCTCCCATGTGCCTCATTGTATCGATCGTCTGCTGGGGTGCGAGGATTCCTCAATGGACTGAGCAGCCATGCCCCATTCGGATACGCAGAGTCACCTGGGTGTGAGGGACACAGAGAACCGTAGCTATTCCAACTGGACAGGGGACAGCATCGCACAACCAGCACGCTACACCACTCCACATACTCACCGACAATACAGGCACGATCCTGTTGCAGATTGGCCATCAGTCGTGGCAAGATGCTGTTGCGCATTATGTGTGCGTCATGGGCCGAGCCTGGAAACTTGGCACACACGTGGGTGATCACCATGTCCGCAAGGCACACCACTTGCACATTCAGGGAGTGCGTGTGCTTCCTGTTGCGGTACAGGTGCTCAGTGGCCTGTGGTGGAACAAGGCCAACATGAGTGCAGTCAATGGCTCCCACGACGTGTGGGATTCTGCCAAGGGCATAGAATGCACCCTTCACTGCCGCCAATTCACGAGCCCTGGGGAAGCTGGATGTACCTGTTCCGGTACAGCATCATGGCTGCCAGTACATCCCTCAGCACCTTGCTGAACATGGGCTGGGACATCCCTCCTCCACTGCCCACTGTGTGCTGGAATGACCCAGTGGCGAAGAAATGCATGGCGGCCATCACCTTAGCCGTGGGGGTGACAGCAGTCGGATACACCCTGCGGGGACGGAGATGGGGCTCTAACATGGCACACAGTCGATGCAGAGTTGGCCTGTCCAGCCGAAACTTCCTGATTACCTCTGTATCGTCCATGTCCGCCAGCAATTGGTATGGGCGGTCAATGTTCGGTCTCCGCCTGGGTTAAATGGCAGAGGACACATGTCAAAGCAACACGGCACATAGCAATTTCGCATACACATCACTGACATGACTGAGCAAGCACATGAGCCACAGCCCAGCTGTCAAGCTGGGACGGCACGGCCACAATACACTTACACAGGTCTCCCAACAATGGCAATGGCAAGTGAGACATACCACTGCCATGTGCATGCACATGGGGATCTAGGCCCCAATGACTTGCGGGGCGTGCTGATGGGGACTGACTGCATATTCGTCAAGCGGCAACGCCACGGCAACATGAGTGTCTGCTGAGCATGGAACTGCTTCCGAGGCTGGATGAGTATGGCACACGACGACGACGATGTGGGCACGGGCTGAGCGGCCAATACAAGTGGGACCTGTGGCACGAGGGGATATGAGACAGTAGTAGGTGTCAGCACTGCACCCTATGTACAGCACTGTACGGATCACAGCTCCCGAAACATTGACTGGTGTCCACATTGACAGCCCCATGCCAAGACGGCTGTGTGCTTGCAGTCACACGTCACAGGTGAGAGGTTACATTGCACGTGCCAGGTGGCAGACGTACATAGTGGGAGCTGGCATGTGTGTGCATGTGTCTCCTGTCCAGGATCCACCAGATGGGCGCTGACTCTGTACTGACCATTGGACACAGCATGTTCCGTGGAAGGCTTGTGTGTGTGGGATGGTGGCACTGGATGTGCCTCCGTTGGGTGGGGGCCATGCACAGGGCGGGTACGTCGATGATTGCGCATTGTTGGTCACGGTGGGTGCACCAACTAAGATGTGTTGCCCTGTGTTCAATTCCCATGTCCGCATGATGATGGACTGTGGATGTGGGCAGACTACACATTGGTCGATGTGCTGTCTATATGCATGTGCCTTCACACCAGGCACAGCTGCCCCTGCACATGTGACCCCTGCTGGACTCGCTGCTGGGTCTGTGGAGCTGATGCACGTTCTGCGCGTGGGGCGGACAGCTCTCCTCACTTCCCTCATTGCGCATGTCATGTCTTTGCCGCAGGTGACATGGATCATGGAAGGCCCACATGTACGCGTGGGTAGGCTACACATGATTGTTCACTGGTCGCCACCCCCAGTCAGTGTTTCGAATGGGAAGGTTGTCGTGCTGGTGGTATGTTCGATGTGGCGGATGGGCGGGCCTAGGTGCGGGCTTACATTCCGGACATGGGGGGGTAGTTGGATTGGCGACTAGTTGCAGTACACACGGGACACGTCTCTTCCTTTCCACATCTGGGTCATCCCTTGTACTAACTGACAGTGATACAGTCATCTTCGCCCCAGCCCTCATGTCCTCCCCTCGCCCCCCAATATGCATGCTCACCTGCGAGGCTAGCGCTTGCACAGGCAGCCCCAAGCTCGCACCAGAGAGGGCAAGGAGTGAATGTGTGGGTCCAGTTGCACGAGTGGGCTGTCTCAGGGTATGATGTGTGGCGGGACGCCGTCCACCTGCGTGGTGCCCCAAATGGAGACCCGGCCTGCATGGACTATGCATCACAGTCTTCGCCTTCCGGATCCGCCACCTGCGACACCCAGTGGCTGTGGCTGCCCTTGCGGCCAGGCCGCGTCCGTCTGTGGCTGTTGGCCCACACATTCACTCTTTGGCCTCTCTGGGGAGGGCTCGGGGGTGGTGGCGCACACGCTTGCACTTAGTCGCAATGGCATGTGTCGTGGTTGGTATGATGGGCAATGGATGGGATGGTGCGAGCCACCTCCCGTGACGTCAGTGCTGCTCGTGCTGTGGTGCGTCCCCCTACACTTCCATGTGACTTGTGCCATGCTAGACGTTGAGGTTCTATTGCCTGCGTGATATGACCAGGAGGAGCGCGAGGAGACCTCTCACACACCATGCTCCACTGCCATCCCGTGCCCTGTATCGCCTGTGCGGATTGACTATGTTGGGGTTACACCTGGTCGACTGGGGCTGTGTGTGCCTTGTCAAGGGGCATGGCGGGCGCACAACAGGATCCAGCTTGTCCACAGAGGGTGGGCTGAGGTGCGCCTGGTACCGCCTTGTACGTGTGCCCGGCTGCTGTGCACACACGTGTTCACTCCCCCCGACAGGTGTCCTCTCACAATGCCCAGGGAAGCGGTGGTGTACTGTTCATGACCCCTCCCAACACGGCGTGCTCCAACTTGGCATGTGCGCATCTACCCGTCGCACCCACCCACCTGAGCACTGCGTCCATACGACTTCACACGACACATGTGTGTCTTCCACAGTAGTGCTACTCATTTGCGTTGACATCCAATACCAGTGGACTACATGGTCATGTCACGACTGCTGTGTACTTCACATACTCTCATCCTCTCTCATTCGTACTTGTGAAATGAGTCAGCGGAGACAGTTTTGGTTTCAAACATTATATTGAGTCTTCTGTCCTCTGTGATGCAGTATAGTGGACACTACTGGCAGCGGAATACATGTTGAGGATATACTGAGCATGATAACAAATGGGATAGGGTGTGGGGTTACATCTGCTTGGCCAAGGCTGTGCTAATGTACATTTACGTATAGCTGCGGAGCTGCGGACTTTGACACAGACGGTATACATGTAGCCTACCAGACCGCTCGGCATCATGGGCACAGTCCATCTCAGTTCCATGTGACAGGTTTGCTGCGGTTGTTCCTCATGCACGCGTGCATGTGAGATGACATCAGGGCATGTGCTTGCGTGCATGCAGCGGCGTGCCACTTGTTGTTGCACTGTGGTGGTTACTGGACATGTCACAGTCACTGGGGTCGTGTTGTTGTTGTATGCACTTGTCGTCCATGCAAAGGTCCTGGTATGGGATTCCCGGGGCGGGGGTGGGAGGGGTGCAGCACCCACAGACTCCAGGCGACCTATTCATGTCCACTGAGCGGTGTGTGTGTCCATGTGCGCTGGATCCATGTCGTGTCCTGGTTGTTCGTGCAGTTCCGTCCATGTGGGTGCGATGCACAGAGCCCATGCCACTGCCTCCCACGATGCATGCGGTGTTCCTGGATGTGATGGGGAACAGTGTGCATGTCCCGGTCATATCCGATGTCATGGCGATGTCGTTGATGGTGTGGTTACAGTTGCCGGTCGTTTGGTATGGCTGTTGTGGTGGTGACTGGCCAGTCCGTGCGGAAGCTGAGCATGGGTGCGGGGTTGGACTTCATAGGTCACTCGGGGAACCTGCGTTGTGGTCCGACGTATTTACAGGTTGTCAGGTATGCGATGCCGTCCAGCAGGGCTTCCATGTCATTGGTGGTGTACATGTTTGCCAGCCAATGAAGCGGATGGTGGCTGTCAAGGTGTTGTTCGTAGGTTGTCCCTTGGAGGACCATGATGGGGCATGCTGGGTGACATTCGATGTAGCTGTTCTCGATGATCCGTCGTGTGGAGGCACAGTGGTTCCATTTCAGTGCGCGTGCGATGTTGGCCACATACGCCATGCCCCCATAGGCAGAGCAGGCCCTGTCGTGTGCGTCCAGAGGGAGGAGTAGTGGTAGCAGGTCCGCCTTCAGACATGCCGGGTTGGAGAGGCATATCTCGACGGGATGCTGGTAGGGACACCTCCGACAGTAGAAGACGGGCATGACGCAGCTGAACAATGTGATGCGGTAAGTCAGTCGGTAACTTACGTTCAGCAGGGACAGGAGATCGCATCCCAATGTATGTATCGTGTTGGTTTGGTACAGCTTGAGCTGTTCGGCGTAGTTGGGTAGGTGTGTTGCGGTTGCCATTTCGCAGCGGTTCGTAGAGGTGGCGTGCTCCGGCTGTGTGTGCAGTCTGCAATGTGCACGCTCCGGGGTTGCTGTGAGCTCTGTGTAGTCGTGGGGAGACAGGACTTGTGTTCTGTTGGCTTGTTTGGAGGACACGGGCCCTCTTCCCACATGCTTCTCAGACAGTTCAAGGTCAGTGCTGTGTGACTCCTTCCAATTAACTTGCATGTGGCCGACATGGGGGAGTGTTTTCTTCTTTCTTCCCCGTCCGTTGTGTGCTTCTGTGATATGCGCTATCTGCCCTGTGGTCGGTCTCCTCGGCATGCCTGTGTTGGTCTATTCTTGGACAATGGCTGTATTCACCGGCTTCTGTCGTAGGGCTGTGGTTTCGGTGTTGGAATGGAAGGTCATTCAGTGCTGTCTGCTCTCCCTTGTGTGGGCGGCAGGCTGCCTTTCCGCTCTGCGTTGGGCCTTGTGTGTGGATGTAATTCTTGGGCCACCTGTTGTCGGTCCCCGGGCTCTTTGGTGTTCCGTTTCATGTGTCTTGTTCATATGTGCAGGGTGGTATGGGTTTTTCAGTGTGGTACTGGCGTTCCTCTTCCCGAAGGGGCCCTGCTTCTCCTAGTTGGTGTTGCCGCCGCTGTGTGCTTCGCCATGTTTGTTACACTGGGGTGTGTCCTGCTGTTGCGTGACTTCACTGACATGTGTGCGTCGGTTGTGTGGCGTTGGGTGTTGTCCGTAAATTGGGCGTTGGGGACATGTCTGTGGCCGGCCTGTCACGTGTCATGATGTGTGTGCTGCTTGGTTGTGTCCCTGTGTCTGTGTGCGACGCATGCATGGCGCTGCGGTTGGCCTCTGCGTTGTGCGCATGTGTGGCGGCGTCATCGGCGCTTTGGGGCCGTGACGGGGTGGTTGGTTCCTAGTCCCAGGTGGTGTGTACACATGTGTTCTGCGATGTTAGGATTTGGCCTGTGTGTCATATGTGGATGCAATGGTGGATGTGTAGTGTGCACGCGCTGGTGGGGGGTTGTCCGCTTTTTCCGCCCTTGCACTGTGTGCGCTGTTTGCGTGCACTTGTTGTGTGTGTGCCTACCTGCGTCTCCGCGGTACGTTGCGTCCTTGGTGGTGCATCAGCAGAAGCATGGGAAGGGCCTGCAGTGCTGGATTCATGCCCGGGGTGCCGCTTCTTCGTTGTCCGTGCTCTGCGTCCGTGTTTCCGCCTCTCTTTCACGTGCGGTGTCTCTTTGCCGTGGGAGCCGTTTGTTTGCGGCATCGTAATTTATGCGCCGGGCGGGACGTATTTCGTCGGACGGTGTGTGTCAGTTGTGCTGCGCCGCTACGTGTGCGGGCGCACTTTGATGGCGGACGGTGTTGCTGGCTTGCCGGCGGTGTTTGGCCTGCTTTTCGCATCATAATTGGGCGGGCGTGTGGACTGCTGCGTGCCGGCGGTAACTGGTGGTTTTTGCATCCGCCAGCACGGCGGTTGTGCTTCCGCCCGCCATCGTAATGGGCCCCTTAATTCCTCCAAAATCAATTTATAAATCTCCAATACCTGTTTATGTAAACATTTACACTCAGTATAAACGTTTTTTAGGTTTCTGATAACAACATTGCAACATAAAAATACAAATGTCTACACAAATATATGCACAAAATTATATACAATCACATTAGACAATTTACACATACATCCCTAAAGCACTATATAGTCCCATTGTTCTTCTTTAGATTAAGGATTTTCCAGTTTCGCTTACATTCTTTATTTTCAAAAGAGAGTGGTCACATAAAAAGTTCAAATGTTTCTCCACCTAGAGGTAGCCATAGAGTCTAAGGAGTCCAGGGCATCAGCGCCTAGCTGTTTCTCCTTATGACTGTACTAATAGTCAGATAATATATCTTGTGAGGCTTCTCCTAAATGTAAAGTCTGCACATTTCAGCCTTTGTACCTTGCAGACCTTCTCGGGACCCGGATTAAAAAGTAACCCAAAGACGCAAAATCAAGAACCATGAACTCACAAGGAACAATTCCTATGGTAAACACTCCAAAGGGTAGGTGTCCCCAAGTGAAAAGATCACCGTATCCGAGATCGTGCTCTTCATATTCATATTCAAGTGGGAAGGGGAATGCATTGATCTAGGATATGGTTCTTGATTTTGTGGCTTTTAGTTCCTTTTGCATTCTGGGTCCTGAGGATGCCTGTGAGGTATAAAGGCCGAAGCATGTCGACTTTATATAGATATATTGAATTAATGCATATTTTCAACTCTGCCCGGCCAAGCCAGGTCAAACAAGTCAAATCTAATTCTCAAATAATCAATTTTTTACGGTGTTGTGGGGGCACAACAGGGTCCGCTCTCGGTCTCTATTTTAGCATCAAATTTTAGCTTGACATCTGTTTCTCATGGTGACTTTCTACATGTTTTACATGTACACTCTGTTCAAGGCTAGGAACACAGAACGAAATGCGCTTGTCTGTGGATGTCTGGTTGAAGAAAGCCCTAAGGCTCCAGATGCCTCATCACATAAGCTCTGCACCTTTGACACATTGTGATTGGAACAGTGCTTTTATTATATAAACTGCCTCTATGCTACATTTGGCAGAGGAGCACTTCTTCTGGGATTTTACCCGAACCCAACGCATTGTGGCTGAGATGCAGTCCTGCTGACTCTCACCTCTATCCTGCAAAGGACGATAGCCTGTTTCACACAGGCCGGCTTCCTGACACAACATACTCAGGTATGGGAATTAGGCTATCCCAAGGGATATGACAGAGGGTACTCCCACTATTTTCTCGATAGTATAGGTAGTGATAGGTAGGAGTATAATCATTTATTTCAAATTTTGTTTATTAGAATTTTCTTTGAGAATGAAACAGAAAGCATGACATATGCAACATTAGTCAAGAAAAAAGCAGCCCAGAGTTATAGATCTCACATGTAGGTTACAGCTTTTTCACTAGGTCTGTGGCGAATACATGTTTAAAGGCAGCACAAACATAACATGTTGCAATCCGTACATCGCTTATGGGCGTCATTCATCCCACCAAAGAGAGTAACCTAAAAAGGAAACTTAAACTACCTAAAAAATGAACAAAACAATGATGTCATGGTGCAAATTAAAAGAATGTGATTACGAGGGTTGGGTTACAGGGGCCCCTATTCGGGTGGCGTCTACTCTGCACAGTACCCCCATAGCTGCGGTGTGGTTAGATATGGAACAAGTTTAGGGCCCTAATCCGTGGGGCGCAGGCCGTCAATGGAAGTCCCTCCGAAAGGTAGCTCACCAGCGGGGACCAAATATAGTCGAAGCCTTTTCTGGTGTCGTCCACAATATCGGCCATGCGCTCCAACGCCAATGCCCTCCATAATCTCGCATGCCATTGGGTTAGAGATGGCGCTTCTTGTATTTTCCACGCATCAGCCACCGCCATTTTAGCCGCCACCAGACAAAGCCACATAACAGACCTATCACTCTGTGTTTGGCGTTTCAAGGAGGGATCTCGTACCCCCAACAACGAGTGTTCCAGAGAGCTAGGAATAGGATAGCCTAAGATACGTTTAATTTGGGACAGAATTTCTTTCCAGAAAGTTTGAATGGAGGGACAGTCCCACCAGATGTGTCGGAAGTCGCCCAACAGGCCACAGCCCCTTCAGCACCTGTCCGACGCGGTGGGGAAAATCTTGTGAAGTTTCTGAGGGTATAGGTACCAATCATACATAAGCTTATAATGCGCCTCCCTTAGGTATATGGAGCGATTGTATTTCACTATATCCCTGCTGACATGTTCCCATTGCTTGTCCTCCAAGGGGGAATCCAAAAGTGCATCCCAGAAGCGTTTAAAACGCGAGGTCGATTTGGGACTCAAAGCTTGTATAAGAGCATATAAAAAGGAAATGCATCCCTTGGAGGTGGAACCAGACTGGGCAAACTTCTCAATGGGGAGCAGGTCCCTGGTGGTGGCCAGCCGCACCAGGGGCTGCTGAACCCAATGCTTTAGCTGTAAGTAGTGGAATTCTTCTGTGGCAGTCAGTGTGAATTGTGTCTTGCATTCTTGGAAGGTAAGGAACTCCCCTTTGTCAGATAGATGGGAAATCATGTGACACCCACCCACCCTCCAAGCCTCAAAGGGTCCCTCTTGAAGTGCAGGGGGGAACGCAGCATTAAAATGTATAGGTGTGTAGGGGGATGGGAAGGTCGTAAGGTGTAACCTTTTAGTGAGGACATCCCAAACCCTCAAGGTGGTGGAAGTAGACGTGCTAATGTAGGCGTTGAGTGGTCTGTCCTGTATCGGCTTCCATAAAAGATCCCAGATGGTGCGCCCCGTTATCTGTCTGTCTATATGAAGCCAATGCTTCTCCGAAGCTCGCAGCGACCATTCCATGATTACCTGCAACTGAGCCGCCCGGTAATACGCTTGAAAGTCCGGTAACGCCAGGCCCCCCTCTTTACGCGGTCTCGCGAGCAGGCTGTAGGGCAGGCGCGCCCTCTTACCCTGCCAGATAAATTTAGTAAGCATGTTTCGGAGCTCCCTGAAGAAACCTCCCTCCATCGGGATAGGCAATCCCTGAAAGAGGTAAAGCAGACGGGGGAGAACATTCATCTTAATGGCATTAATCCTGCCCAGCCAGGTGATGAATGCCACACTCCATTTAGCAAGATCAGATTTCAGCTGGCAGAGAAGAGGGGGGAAGTTAGCTTTATAGAGATCTCGTATACAGGGGGTGAGCTTAACTCCCAGATAGGTGATCTCCCTAGTGGTGCAGCAAAAAGGTGGCGCCCCCTCCACCTGCCGCCACTCTTCTTTGGGTAGGGTCAGATTCAGTAAAAAGGACTTAGACAGATTAATCTTAAATCCTGCAACCCGCTCGAACATCACCAGTTCTTCTTGAATAGCCGGAAGGGAGATCAGAGGTTCTGAGACTGGGAGAAGCACATCATCGGCAAAAAGTGAAATCTTATGATCGTCTGTGCCAAAACGTATCCCCCGTATGTCCGGATTCCCCCTGATACTGTAGGCCAGGGGTTCTATACTCAAGGCGAAAAGGAGGGGGGACAGTGGGCAACCCTGTCTCGTCCCGCGAGCCAGGCTAAAGGGAAGGGAAGCGACTCCATTAACCAGGACCCTGGAGCTAGTAAGGTGATAGTTGGCTCGAATCATCCCTATAAAGGTCTCGTTGAAGCCAAAGTGCTGAAGCACTCTAAACAAAAAAGACCATTCGACACGGTCAAATGCTTTCTCCGCATCTAGCAAGAGAAGCGCTGCTGGGATGTTTTTCTTCTGGGCCTTTTCAATTAAATGGATGATGCAACGCAAATTAACATGGGTCTGTCGACCCTTAATAAACCCCAATTGGTCTGGGTCTATAAGACCAGGAAGTATTGATTCGAGACGGGTGGCCAGGATTTTGGAGTAGAGTTTAGCATCAAGGTTTAGGAGAGCTATCGGGCGATAAGAAGAGCAGGCTGTGGGGTCCGTACCCGGCTTAGGAATCACTGCCACAATCGCCTCACCCATGGAAGGGGTGACTTGTTGGGTAGAGGCAATGACATTAAATAGAAGAGTCAAGAAGGTGCGAAGGTGCGATAGAAATGAGCCGAAAAACCGTCAGGTCCTGGCGCTTTCTGGAGTTTAAGTGAGTCAATCGCCTTTTACACTTCCTCCATGGATATGGGTTGCGCCAAGGCTTCATTGGAACTAGCAGCGACCTGGGGGAGGTCCAAGGGATCTAAATTCCCCGTTTGGTCGTGCGCCCTGGGGAATTCCGAGGTGTAAAGAGTTCGGTAAAATTTCTCAAAGGCTTGCGCCTTCCCCTCCTCTGTCTTGTGGGACTTGCCCTCCTTATCTATAATAAGTTTGATGTATTCCCTTTCCTGTTTGGCCCGTAGTTGATGCGCCAGCAAGGATCCCACTTTGTTCCCTCCCTCATACCCCCTGGTCTGTAGGTGTAAGATGGTTTTTTCTGCTCTGTTGGTGTAAATGGCCTGAAGTTTCCCTTTGAGGGCCATGACTTTCCGCATGGTCTGGACCGAGGGGCTGGCCTTATGGGCCTGCTCTGAGGACGGTAAGGCCTGTTCTAACTTAAGGCGTTCCTCGTTTTGCTGTGATCTCAGGGTAGTGGCCAATGCGATGCATTTACCCCGGACTACTGCTATGAGAGCGTCCCAGGTGATTGCATGGGAGGTCTCCTCCGGGTCGTTTTGTTCGAGAAATTCCTTAATAGTTTTCCGGAGGTCATCACGGAGAAGTCTATCCCTGCAGAGAAAGTTGGGGAAGTACCAGCGCGCATGTTTTGGACGTGGGTTCGGCCAAGTGAGTGACAGCTCTAGGGGGGGCATGGTCTGATAGGTAAATCGGGTGGAAGTGCGTTTGCAGCATGGAGGGAGCAAGGATTGGCTCATGAAAATGTGATCAATGCGGGAGTAGGTTCTGTGGGAGTGAGAGAAGAAAGAATAGTCACGAACCGTGGGATTGGCTTCTCTCCACACGTCCACCAACCCCATGAGCTGGAGCTGTGACCTAAGTGCTGTGCCAAAAATCCCACCCGAAGCTCTCTGTGGGTGTGTCGAGTCCAACCCCTGGTCCCAAACAAGATTAAAGTCCCCCAAAAGCAGAATATCCCCCTGTGCGAAATTTTCCAAAGTCATAAGGAAGGAGAGAATGAAGTCCTGCTGGCCCGTGTTTGGTGCATAGATTACTGCAAATGTGCATGGTCGCCCCCTGAGATCTCCCCGAACCATAAGGAATCTCCCGTTTCTGTCTGTTTTGGTGTCTTGTGCCTGGAACGGGACCCCTGTGTGAAACATCAGCGCCACCCCGTTTTGTTTTGAGGAATGAGAAGATCTAAAAATAAGAGGGTAAGCTTTATGGCGCAGCCGGTGGTCCTCGGATTTTTTGAGATGCGTCTCTTGAAGAGCCGCCACTTGGACATTATGATCTAGCAGATATTTCCAGAAGCGGTGGCGTTTGTTAGGGGAATTCAAGCCCCTGGCATTCAAGGTTATAGTCCTGACCGCCATTATTAATTGGGTGGGATCCTACCCCCTGGCGAGGGTCTCTGCCCAAATGTAGCTCCCGAGCCTCTTTCCCCCTCCCACCTGGTTCATGAACAATAAAAAGGGAGCACCATGACATCGAACTAAATTAACTAACAAGAACAAATAGTAAAAACGAGTGTTGAGAATCCCCCTCCTAGAGGGGAACCTCTCAATCAAGATACACTCGAGGAACGTTACCATTCCCGTTCCCCTAGCCCCTTTCGAAGCAAAAATCAAGGCATATGCTGTGTGACATCATATAGCTAATTAACAGTAAACATCTAGAATAAGACCCCTGCAGTAAACAATCAAATCAAAGAGTCCCGGAAGCCTCGCAGGTGATCAGAAAAGTGCAAGTCCTCCGCTTCCACCACCCTCCAATTGGAAACTCCTTATCACAGTGGAGATAGGACAGTTCCCACGTCCATTCACAGCAGGCATAGTGTTCCCATGTGGCCCCAAAATCAAGGGCTAAGTCCGCGTCGTCTAATAGGGCCCAGGCACCAGGACGCCCCAGAGAGACGAAGCGTGCAAGTCCTCCGCTCCATCCAGCTCTCCATAGCTTCATCAAGATGCTCCCAAGGGATGAAGCCTGTCGCGAGCTATCTCAGTCAAGATAAGTGCAAGTCTTTCGCTCCATCCGGCCTCTAAACGTCAACGTACCAGTTCGGGTTCCGTCATGTTCCCAAAGATTCGTGTAGTGTAGCAAAGGGATCACCAGTCGGTAGCTTTATTCCGTGGTTTGTTTACCCCTGGGCCCATGGTTCGCCACTGGCTCCCGTCCTGTCGCCTGCGTCACCGTTCACCTGCTAGATCTCGTGAGGGGGTCTTGTCCTGAGCGGAGGAGATCTTGATTCCCAGGAGATCCGCAGCTTCTTTGAGCGTCGTCCAATGGTGATACTTGGTGTCCCATTGGAAGGTTATTCCAAAGGGATATGTCCATCGATATCTGGTTTTCTTGTCTCTCAGGAAATCGGTAATCGGGCGGAACTGTTGGCGCCTTAGGAGCGTGGCCTGTGCCACGTCCTGGTAGAGTGCACACAAAACATTTTGGAAGGTGATCTTATCAGCGGCTCTCGCTTTCTGGAGGACCAGTTCTTTAGTTTTGAACGAGCTGAACTTCGCCAGCACATCCCGGGGCCGTCGATTTTCTCCCGGAAGGCGCGGACCAACCCTGTGGACCCTCTCCAGCCGCACCTCAGTGCCCTTCTCTCCCAGCACCGAGGAGAACAAGCCCACCATGAACGCCTCCAGATCCGGGCCCTCGCAATCTTCCTCTAGGCCTCTTGCTCGAATGTTATCGCGTCGAGAGCGATTTTCTAAGTCTTTGCACTTAAGCAGGGTGGCACGCAGTTGGTCACTTAGATCCGTCGAGCTCTCCTCCAATGGCGTGAGACGATCGGCCAGTTCCTGGTATTTTACTTCAAGATCCAGCGTTCTGGTGCCCACCGAGTCCACATCCGCCTGCAAGGATACCATTTTCTCTCTCACCTCCACCCGGAATGATTCAAAGGAAGCATCCATGTCAGCCTTGATGTCTGCCCAGAGTTCCTTTTTGAAGTCCCGCAGGCACAAGGGGATCCGCTCACTGGTCAGCACCTGACCACCCCTGTTGACCGTCTGAACCACTGCAGAATGTCTATGTCCGCATGCGAGCCCAAGACCGCCTCTTTGCCCACGCAGGGGGCCACTTCAACCTACGGCCCTGTTGTCACGTGGTCAGCCCAACAGGATCCCACAGCAGCCCTGCCCAGCTCCCCGGCTCAATAGAGCTCCAGGACCGCCTTACCAGTGTTATACAGTCAGGAAAACCCACCCGGTGTTCCACAAAGTGCTGCCGGAGTGCTCTGAGGGGCCTGCTGTTCACTGCTTGGCGGCCATATTAGGGTCAGGCATCAGGCATCAAAAGAATCATTGAAGTGGGGGACCCTGGACTGTCCTCCCAGTAAATGCTTCTGAAGTGCGTAGTCCCTTCTGCTTGGTACGCCTGTGCACCCCTTTGCCCGCACTTGCCTTATATAAGATAGTGGTGTGATGCCTCCATAGCTCGTTTCCAATCAGTCACTGAGAGCCGGAGTCTCGGGCCCCCGCTGTCTCCCGCCAACACTGGGCCACCTCTGGATATCTCGCTGGTGGTGGGGTGTATGAATTAAGCCCAAGGAGCCGATGGATCCGCGTAGCAGGGTTCAAAGCTCCCGCCAATCGGTTTCACGGCCACGCGTCGGACCCACCATTTTGCGAGCCGAGTCTCCCTGAGCAGAGATCTCTCCCGTTGCTGCCTCCAGTCTCTGCAAATGTAGCTAATCACCGGGACCGCCACCGGAGCACCTCACCTGTGCCCCCTGACAGCTCGAGTCTTCAGAGCGGCAGGAAGCGTCTCTGGGGCTCACGCAGCACTGGTCCCGGAGACCGCTGGAGAGCATGGTGCCATTTTCCCAGTTCGCCCGCCGAGCGCCCTCAGATCCCCAGGCGTGAATTCCTCCCTTCATAGGCAATCAACGCCGGCTCCAAGACGATCCTCGTTTTCCTCCAGTGCTGGGATGCTCCAAAAAGTCGTCCGAGGAGGATCGGGTATGCCTCAGCTTACGGTTTTGTTTGGGGCCAGGGACGGAGCCGATCGGAATCTCGTCCGATCGGCCATGTTAGTTGGCCACGCCCCCGAGTATAATCATTTAAACATACAATCATAGTAATATTATAATGGTGGAACTGTTTATCTTTTTCACCATTCTTGCAATGCTGGTCACAATGCTTTGTTTCTTCTGCTTAATAATTGCAGCACACTCTTTTTAAACAAGAATACGATTGTTTCAATAAATGTTTGAAAAACCATATTCGTATCTTACTTGTATTTACCTTGGGCATGCATAAGTGACAACGAAAGTGTAGAGCTGTTTCCACAATTCCCTTCGGGGAATAAAGAGTGGTCATGTTCAGGGATGCTGATACCATTTGGTGCCCTGGTATGTTTTGGGGCTCAGATGGGGCACTGCGAGCTAGCTAGGAATCAGGCCAACATTTCCTGATGATATGTGTGAACAGAGTTCCCCTATTCTGACATTTATGTTGTCTAGATACACAATTCTACTTAATTTGTAGGAACCGTATAACAACGGTTGACTCCCTGCTTTCTATAGTTTGAGCCATGGTTGCTTTGCAGACCCTGACACCACTTTGACTCCATAGCTAAATTATCTGAGGTGCTTTTCAATGATTGGCACCAGCTATTATGGTTAACATGTAAAGCATTCAGTTTGCCCCATAAAATTCTGTTTAGGAAGTCATGTCTAGCATGTTTATTTCTGTACCAGCACTAAGATATTGCAGCTTCACCGGCCCAAAATTGGTTTATCAGGCCAAATTCTAATCTGATCTGCACTTGGACTGACAAGGGTGGAAGTAAAAAATAGGTGCCTACAAAGATTGCATTGAGCCAGGCTTTCCAGGAGCATAGCCAGCCATGAAAGACCTCATTGCCATAACCTAAGGCAGGAAATGTTTTTGCCCTATTATCACCAGGATGAGGATGAGGGAATGGCCAGTAAATTCACTAGATAGACGGGACAATGAGGCCTAAAATTGCCACTGAATTTGACGTAAGAGTAGTTAAAGGGAGGTGGTAGGCACCTTTCTCATAAAATCAAATACCAAGATATTTGTACTGTGTGGCCCTTATAATTAAAGATATCATGAATGTCTATTTGCATGCTTTTTGAGCCCTTTGCTAAAAATTACTTTTTTCATCTTTAGAGCATTTACTGGCAAGAAATAGGCCTCCAGGGTCATAAGTAGACGTTGAAGTCTCACTTGAGTTGTCTAACAACAGAGTGTCATCGGTTTAGTATAACTTTGACAAAGGCTTCCTTCCTATCTTTGGGGGACATGACCTGTCATTCATGTTGACATTGTCAAGGTCTGCAACATACATATTAGAGAGCAATGGGGTTAACACTCAGCCCTCCTTTAGGACCCTGTGTGTTTTTATTGGGTCAGAAATAACATTACTCTTCCCTAGTTTAACGCAGACCCAGGTATCATGATAGAATCTCTGTATGGTGCTAAGTAATAAAGCAAGAATGTCCCAATGATGCGGTTTGCTCTATGAAAGATTTCTATTTATGCTGTCAAAAGCCATTTGAAGTCTATAAAGCATGCGTATAGTAGGGTTCTGCTGGATGCAGTGTGGGTTTCAGCCAACATAGAGCTAATAAGTAATCTATTGTACCTCCAGCCTCCTTTGAAGCCTGTCTGATACTACAAATGAGATGGTTTCCATTGACCCTGTCCTTCTGGTCTTCAAATAACCAGGACACATAGAAAGTGGTATCTATATCAATCAGGACAACTAATCGGTAACTTCTGGGGTCTGTTTGACAACCCTTTTTCTGCAGGGGTGTAAAATGGAGCCCAATCAGAAGACTGACAGCTTAATAGTTTTACGACATCCATAAAACAGCAAACTTAAACAAGCTGTCCAGAGGGGGATATCTTCTCTAAAAAGAACAGATTGAAGTCCATTGGAACCTGCACTTTTTAATTATCTTGGAAACCTGTTTCATAGTTGTCCAGGCAGCTGATTCTTTATAAAAAATATTGTGTGGAGTGGGGTTGCCTCTTGCAAAGTGGCATACAAAGATTTAATATGCTTTTGCCGCTGCACTATGGAAACATTGCTTGACTTTTTTAAGGGTTAAGTTTTCATCTGTTATTATAGGTTCAAAACTTTTTGGAATGCCTTGAGTTTGTTATTGTGTGGATTTCCAACCATTGTTTTAAATAAGCCGGGGTGGAGAACTCCTCTTCGCTCGCGGAGTTTGCAGAGTTTTCCGCACTCGTCAACATCAAGTTGGTGAGCGCGAGCGAGGAAAATCAACCTTCCGGTGAGATTTTTCAAAAGGGGCAGTCGCATTTCTCAATGCGAGTGGTCGCGTTAGCTCGCGACCGCTCTCGTTGAGAAACCGTTTGTTCGCGTTGAGGATACTGCTGCTCAAATAGAAAATATACTCGAGCAGCAGAAAGGAAGCAGCGCCCGCTTGCGCCCACTTGCGCTGTGCATGGTGCCATTCGTGATAATTTCACAGCACGGACAAACACACGGCGCTGAAAATTACAGCGAACTGCATTTTTATAACACACCCCGCCACTGCGGAGCTCCGCGTAGTGCAGTGCAGTTTTTTTTGCACTTCGAGAACTCTGCTCAGGCTTAGATTTAGACTGACTTCCCTTTTACCACCCCAGATAGGCGCCACCAAGTTATTTAATGTTAGCCTTGAGATTCTGATAAAATGGGCCCTCCTTTGAGCCCTTGTTAGAGCACTCCTGCATTTTGAGGTCTTACTAAATCACTTGGATGTCAGTTTAATTTGTGACAGCAATTCAGTACAGCCACCAAAATCTCCAGGCAATGCTTCCCCATGTCAGAGCAAATTGTTGCTGAAAAGATCTGTTCTCCGGTGCTGCCTAAATAAGTTCTTGGCTCTTTTAATGGGGGTGAATGCAGCTAATTCTGCTTTGAGGAATTATTTGAGAGTCCTATTTAATTCTTTAAAACTGGGCAAGAACGTTATAAACCACCTGCCACTGAGCCTTTTAAAGCTCTGTGCTGAGGATTTCCAGGTGAAGATTTTAAGGGAAATCATCTCTCTCCATTCTCTGTATTATTTTATAGTTAATAATGACCTGAAACAACTGAATTGAGCCAAACATGAAATCTAGGATAGGTAGTCTGCGGTGCATAGTACAGGTCATTCACATAGGGCAATGGGTGGAAAAGGGGCCATTCAGAGCTCAGAGACACAATGCATGAAGAGAAACTTTCAAATCAGTGTTTGACTGCTTATTGGTGGGAGGGTCTGGTAGAGCACAGTTGGGGCAAAATTTAAATAATATGGTTCAACCTTTTCTTACTGTCGATTTCAGGGTTAAGCCCCATTCCCTCACTGACTTCCAAGTATAACTCGCTTCACGTGACTGATCTTTGCCACCGTGTTTTGAACCGGGAGCTATTTCATCATAATAAGTTGAATCACAATCTCAGTTCTAAGTTCAGTCAATGGTGAGAGTTTAATTAGTTTTGAAAGTGTATTTCTCATTAAGAGTTTAGTAAGATTCTTTTATTAATAAATTCAAGTAAGATAACAGAAATCTCATAAAAGTATGGTTAGAGCAAATCATCAAATAATGCATCAAGCACATTCCATAAAGGCCAATACCCTATTCTAAAAAACAGGACAAGAATTTTAGATTTAGAAGAACTCATGAAGAGTCTGAATTCAAAGGAAAAGAGCGAGTTAAACAGACCATAAAGCTCGAAATCCAATTAAAGCAGCCAAACTTCCCATTAAGGGTAGTTCATGAAACTTAGCCGGGTCTCATTAATTCAAACAAATAAGCATACAGTTGCAGTAGCAATCTGTAAAAATCGAGCATAAATAATAAGACAAAGGAAGAACAATAGCAGCGGTAGCCACAGCTTTAAAAAAGGGACAAGGGAATGGGTCTCGGAATAGCTGTTTAGAAAAGCGTTGATAAAAGTGTCAAAAAATGGCTCTAGTCTAACTAGGAACACGCACTAATATGAAAGGCAAAAATAATCTTGCAAAATGTGTAGCAGGTCTCTCCTCTTCAGATCCAATCAGGCAACAACATTTGCTTGGGAGCGAGTTCAGTTCTTCCTTTCCCATGAAATAACATGCAGTTTGCAAAGTTTTATCACAAAGTTTGTTACAGACATCTTACATATGTAGCTTCTTTATTCATAGGCCTCCATTCCCATAGGCATCAAACACAGTTTAACCTTCTATGTTAAATGTTTTATTGCATAAACAATGAACTATGCTAAAGAAGAGAAACATCAACTTGCAAAAATACTGTTTAGTAATGCATTTCATTAACATGAACAAGAAATACTGTTTTAAAATATACAACTATTTTATTCAAGCATTAAGGAAATATGGGATAAATATGAAGTTTAGTTAGCACAATCAGATGTTCCTTAGCAAAATGTAATACATTTGTGTAAACTGGAACATTCTGCAGTTATGACTACTATTTCTAAGCATGTCACATTAAGGTCAGGTCTCTAAATCTCATTGTGCATATTTCAACATTGTCGAGTTCACTTCTAACTAAAAGAATACTTGCATTTAAGCATTTGTGCGGCCTATACGATTAACTATGTCTACCTAGTGCAGTTTGCACAATTAAAATGCATGTAATTTCATTTTTAACGTTTATGTTAATCATTGCACATATATCTGTTATCCTAAATAATTTGCATCCTTACTAATTAGCTTCTCCAGGTCTAACTGGCTGGAATGCCCTAAAAGCTGCCCCATCATCTCCAAAGTCCCCATTGATAGATTTGATTTGAAGTCACTGGTGTCCAATAGTGATATTCTGGGAAAGCAAAGTTGTAAGTCCTGTACAACATCAACTAATTGACATAGTAATATGTGTGATGTGAGTTTATATACACATTTAGAATTATGAAACCTTGTTAAGTGACCTTGTTTTCTGACTTAACCAACACAACCTGTATAAAGAGGTTGGTAATTCTTATACGTTTTAACTTTAAAGAATATTTGATGTCAACATATATAGCCAGCCCTCCTACCCTTATTCCCTGTTTTGAAGATTTTAAAGTTGGAAGTAAAAAAGCTTGATAAAAGCCTTGTAGACAGATGTCAGAATTTTGGACAAAATTAACAGTGTCATGGTGTGACGTCATGGTACATTGGGGAAAGGAGAAAATCTGGAGGATGTCTGTAAATAGATGGCAACAGAACCTCAATGAGATGATTCTATAAAGCAAGATGATATAGAGCGAGAAGATGCCAACAATGGAGCCTTGGAAGACAGCCACTGCAAGGCACTTAAAGGGGATTTAGTAAAGTCGCATACATTTCAGTGAGATAGGAGTACAATGAGGGAATGGACATGCCAGTTGTCCCTCGAGAGAACATGGTTATCAACATCCTGGGCATGACCCACTGTATGAAAGGCTGCAGGGTGCTAGGAGAAAAAAAGAATGCAATACAAGTGGCTTTGCTGCACAGAGATAAGGAAATTGGATAGCTGTTTTAGAGTTTTCTTAGTACAGTGGAGACTCTGGAATCCAATTAGAGGTGCTAAATTAGATTGTGGGTGAAGTGGTAGGGAGGAAAGATGTTATGGACTAGTCATTATTGCTTCCTGGAGAAGTTCATAACAAGTGGAAAGCAAAATAATTGGCTGGATCAGCTGTCAGTTTCTTAAGAAGAGGACAACCACTCCTTTGATGTTGTAGGGGCAAGTGTAAAAGAAGGTTGATTGGTTGAAGAATAAGGTGTGTTAAATGAAGGTGTTACAGCACAGTGCTGGATGCTTCAAGATTTGAGTCAAAAATGTTTTTTCTCGTCCATTGCAGTAGGCTTTGTTAGCTCGTTCCGCCCAGTGAGGTAGGTAGGTATATAATATGTTTATTTAGACAATTGTCCATAAAACCTAAACAAATTACAAAAATACTATTATCTCAGCGATATTCAATCCCTCTCATAATTAATCTAAATTTCTCACAGATCATAAGAAGTGTCCCAGCCCACCTGTAATATCTGACAATCGCTTATTAGATAAAAGGTTGATTGCAGGAGGACACATAAAACACCGTACCTTGAAAATAAAAGTTTTAAAAAACTTCAACGCATGTTTAAAATTAGCGGACAATCAATCAAAACATGAACAATAGTACATTTAATTTCCAAAATGTATCAACAAAAATGTCCACTTTCCATAGTCTTTGTAGCTAGAATTGGAACCTACAATAAAGGGTTACATCCTAGTCATTATTTTAAGATTTCCTGGCAGAGGGAAGGGTGGACTTTGGAACATATACAAGATATCCTTTTGAAAAGACAAGTTCAATGAGCCCTCTTAAAGTAGCGTTATATTTGGAAAAGGATCCCAGCTAGCAAAAACCCCTGCAGACAGGATATACTTTTTAATATTATTTATATATTTTTTTCAACCCTAAAGAGAACTAAAGAAAAATAGTTCAGGACATTCATAAATTATTATTCCATCAACCACTAGATGCTTCACCAACACTTCAAAATGGAGGGCATTTATCGTTTGAGGGATATGCTCCTCTTGGGTGACTGGATGATCGGTTTAGACCAGGAGATGCCTTTTTCTCCATTGCCATCTTCAAAGATGGCTAACCTTTCCTGAAGTTTCATTGGTGAGGCCAGATGTGCAATTTCACTGCTACCTATTAGCTTATTCTTCAGTCGTTGGCACTTCACTATCGTCCAGCATATGGTGGAGGCTCACTTTCATTCTAGAGGCATTTACCTCAGTATCTACTTGGACCAAATCCTTCTGATGCACTAGTACCCCACCACCTTTACTCGTGATCTAGATGTGACACTTTCGTCTCACCAGGGCGTAGGCTTTCTAGTCAACCTTGAGAAGGTCTATTTTTCCTGTTAAATGGACCTTCTAGGGTGCAAAGTAGCCACCATTTCTTGCAATCTAAAGCTTCCCCAAAAGAAGCATGGTATGTTCAAGCCAATGTAGAAGTCGGTGCTCTCATCTCCTTTTTTTTTACCTTGTGAAGCCTGGCACATCAAATTGGTCTCATTGTGCCTTCTTTGAGCCATTTTTACAGCTACTATTCTGCAGGGGCGTAACTTCAAATGGAGTGTTTGGAGTGTTACACCCCCTACAAAATGTATACTGTAGTAAATAGTTGGGTACAGGTGCTTTCAGAGGGGTATGGCGAGGTGTCTGCTGGATTTTACCATGGATTTTTACATGCCCACACTGACAAAAACACACACACTCTCTCTCTGTCTCTCTCTCTCGCCTCTGCCTTAAAACTTGGTTAGTTTGAAAACTATTTGTTTAAGTACCCCTAACAATCCACACTCCTCTCTTTTTACACTGCCTCTTAAGCTCCTCCTTTTCTCCTGCTTCTCACAAAGTATTTAAAGAAGATGTGCCAGCGCGATTTGTAGGAAATCTGAAGCTTACCCTCCCCCCAATCATACTGACCAAGCTACACTCCTGCTATTCTGAACACATAGATGAGGAGTCTGGCTTTAAAGTTCATTGGTGGTTATCAAAAGCCTAAAAGGGCAAGACCATACTTGAGTCACAAACATGGCCATACAGAAAATGCATTGCTGTGCCATGCTTATCTCCAGCCACTGGGGTCAATTAGATTTTAAGCCGTTTGTTTCATGCATATAGCGCCACCTTCTTTTGTGAGAAGGTGTCCTGGCAGTGAGGTGAGTGGTTTGGATACTTTCTCTAGGACTAGGGACTAGTCAGGGCCCTGCCCTTACATCTAATACCTTCCCCTCCTTCTCCCTCTCCCTCTTCGGGGAGTTCTCCTACCCACAAGGATCATCCAGGTTACCAAAGACTGGCCTTCCCAAATGTGTTGCCCTCATTTTCTGGATTTGACCACTCACTTTCTTACCTGT